>CM060257.1:11665000-12265000 GCA_030684275.1 Acipenser oxyrinchus oxyrinchus
GAAGTGGAACGAAATTTATTGGATATTTCAAACTTTTTAACAAATAAAAACTGAAAAATTGGTGCAAAATTATTCAGCCCTTTACTTTCAGTGCAGCAAACTCTCTCCAGAAGTTCAGTGAGGATCTCTGAATGATCCAATGTTGACCTAAATGACTAATGATGATAAATAGAATCCACCTGTGTGTAATCAAGTCTCCAGATAAATGCACCAGCACTGTGATAGTCTCAGAGGTCCGTTTAAAGCGCAGAGAGCATCATGAAGAACAAGGAACACACCAGGCAGGTCCGAGATACTGTTGTGGAGAAGTTTAAAGCGGATTTGGATACAAAAAGATTTCCCAAGCTTTAAACATCCCAAGGAGCACTGTGCAAGCGATAATATTGAAATGGAAGGAGTATCAGACCACTGCAAATCTACCAAGACCTGGCCGTCCCTCTAAACTTTCAGCTCATACAAGGAGAAGACTGATCAGAGATGCAGCCAAGAGGCCCATGATCACTCTGGATGAACTGCAGAGATCTACAGCTGAGGTGGGAGACTCTGTCCATAGGACAACAATCAGTCGTATACTGCACAAATCTGGCCTTTATGGAAGAGTGGCAAGAAGAAAGCCATTTCTTAAAGATATCCATAAAAGTGTCGTTTACAGTTTGCCACAAGCCACCTGGGAGACACACCAAACATGTGGAAGAAGGTGCTCTGGTCAGATGAAACCAAAATCGAACTTTTGGCAACAATGCAAAACGTTATGTTTGGCGTAAAAAGCAACACAGCTCATCACCCTGAACACACCATCCCCACTGTCAAACATGGTGGTGGCAGCATCATGGTTTGGGCCTGCTTTTCTTCAGCAGGGACAGGGAAGATGGTTAAAATTGATGGGAAGATGGATGGAGCCAAATACAGGACCATTCTGGAAGAAAACCTGATGGAGTCTGCAAAAGACCTGAGACTGGGACGGAGATTTGTCTTCCAACAAGACAATGATCCAAAACATAAAGCAAAATCTACAATGGAATGGTTCACAAATAAACATATCCAGGTGTTAGAATGGCCAAGTCAAAGTCCAGACCTGAATCCAATCGAGAATCTGTGGAAAGAACTGAAAACTGCTGTTCACAAATGCTCTCCATCCAACCTCACTGAGCTCGAGCTGTTTTGCAAGGAGGAATGGGCAAAATTTCAGTCTCGATGTGCAAAACTGATAGAGACATACCCCAAGCGACTTACAGCTGTAATCGCAGCAAAAGGTGGCGCTACAAAGTATTAACTTAAGGGGCTGAATAATTTTGCACGCCCAATTTTTCAGTTTTTATTTGTTAAAAAGTTTGATATATCCAATAAATTTTGTTCCACTTCATGATTGTGTCCCACATGTTGTTGATTCTTCACAAAAATTACAGTTTCATATCTTTATGTTTGAAGCCTGAAATGTGGCAAAAGGTCGCAAAGTTCAAGGGGCGAATACTTTTCAAGAAGGCACTGTATATATATATATATATATATATATATATATATATAGTATATTAACAAGTGCCTAAGGATCCATTAATGTCTGTTATGTTAAAACTGGTTGGTTTTGTTCCAGGCAATGCCCTGAAGGATTTACATGTATAAAAGGGGGCAGAAACCCAGATTATGGATACACAAGTTTTGACACATTTGGTTGGGCTTTCCTATCATTGTTTCGATTAATGACTCAAGACTTCTGGGAAAATCTGTATCAGCAGGTAAGCATGTTTTAATTTTAGAATGCATTCATTAACTCATTTAAAGTGCTTAGTATGCACTGTACCACATATCCTGTTTCTTTTGGTTTTCATGCCACGTTACCATGTTTATATGTCATGTTTTCAGACCCTACGAGCAGCTGGGAAAACGTACATGTTATTCTTTGTGCTGGTCATTTTCCTGGGATCCTTCTACCTTGTGAACTTGATTCTGGCTGTAGTTGCCATGGCCTACGATGAACAAAACCAAGCAACACTGGAAGAAGCAGAACAGAAGGAGGCAGAATTCCAGGCAATGCTTGAGCAACTGAAGAAACAGCAAGAAGATGCACAGGTTTGTCTTGATTTATTCTTCTATCATTGTCACTTTTGCCCTCAAGTACGGTAGTGTACTTAAATGTCAATGCTTGAGAATGTAACATATGTCCCCGTACAATATAAAGTTAATGATATCAAAAAAACAAATCAATGTATGTTTTTATTAAATATAAAATTGACATACATAGTCAGGTTGTCATAACGTTAGGCTACAGATGTAACCCTGGTTACGTGAAAGAGAAGACGACCACCAACAATACTTTTGGGATATGCCTGCCACAGGTCAGGTATTCACTGAGCATTTTATATCAGAGCTGCCGATGGGCTCCTCTGGGGAGTGACGTCCTCGGTCCCGCCTTCCGAGGGAAAAAATAGTCACTCGACACCCCACTCCTGATAGTTGATTAGCACCAAGGTCACCGAATGCACCGAGGCTCTGAGGCTCAGAAAGGTGCCGGAGCATCTAAATCATGGAGTACCTAATCACCAAGGGTGCCGAAGCACTAAGGGCACCGCTTGCACTGAGGCTCTGAGGCCCCGAGGGAGTTGAAGCACTGAGGGGTGACGAGCACCAAGGGCGTCTGACTCTGGAGTCTGAGGCACGGAGGGCGGCGAAGCACCAAGGGCACCTCGTGCACGAGGCTCTGAGCTCCCGAGGGTGTCGAAGCACCAAGGGGCATCTGACTGTGGAGCGCCACGCCAAGGCACAGAGGGTGCCGCAGCACAGAGGGCACCATGTGCACCGAGGCTTTGCGGTCCCAAGAGTGCCAAAGCGCAGAGGACGTTTAAACTTTGGAGCGCCAAGGCACCGAGGGTGCCAAAGCACTGAGGGCACCATGTCTCTGAGGCCCCAAATGCCAAGCACCGAGGGCGCAAGACCGGGCACCAGGGTTGCCGAAGCACTGAGGACACCAAGTGCCTGAGGTCCTGTAGGTGCCGAAGCACCAGGGGCACCTAACGCCTTGGAGTACTAAAGATGCAGACTGGTGAAAAGAGAGAAAGACAATTAAGCGCAGTTGCGCAATGATTATAGCTCAGTTCAGAAGCTGAGTTACTGATTCCGGGGAAGTGGCAAGCCGACTTCCAGCAATATTTTAAAAAAATAAAGCAGGGGAACTCCAGGAAAACTCAAGTGAGAGCTCTTTCATACAGACTCAATCACAGCAACTGGTTTGGGTTAGTACCTTACTTTACCGCAGTGAGAAACAAGAGGAAGTGAGCTCCATGGAGTGACTATTTGTTCCCTCAGGCGGGACCGAGGACGTCACTCCCCGGAGGGGCCTATCGGCAGCTTTGATATAAAATGCTCAGTGAATACCTGACCTGTGGCAGGCATATCCCAAAAGTATTGTTGGTGGTCGTCTTTGAATTGAATTGAAAGGGAACCCCTGATTCTGAATCTTTCAATAAAAATGTGCATAACAACTAAGCCAATCTCTAGATACATGTAAAACTCTGAAGCGAGACATACATACTTCTGTACATAGTGCCTCCACTATATCTCTGTCACCATGGATACACATCTCCAGTGGGGTAATAATAATAATAATAATAATAATAATAATAATAATAATAATAATAATAATAATAATAATAAGATACAGACTGGCTATGTACCATTTCATGAAAATATTAACCAAATACCATGTGGCTGACAGTTTTTATATTTTTTTAACACTGTAAATGTGGTTGTCCATATTCTCTCCATTTCACTTCAGGCTTCCTAATTCACTTTTAACTTTTGTCAAAACCTGCTAGATTTTATATCTATAACTATATCACTTGCAACATACACACACCCACACACACACGCACACACACACAGTACTTGTGCAAGTGTCACCAACTATTATTTTAAAATGCACTGTGCAGTAAGCAATGCTGATACACTGTCGAAATGCCTTTTGAGTTAAAAGGGTATGTGTGGGGGTAGGGGTGGTTCTGGGGCATACACATAGAATGGACTACAGTAGCCTATATATATATATATATATATATATATATATATATATATATGTTGGCTACTGTAGTCCATTCTATTAGATGACCTTAATGAATTAATTGACCCTGCAAAAAAAAACAACATTTAAGTAAGAAATACCTGGGATACACACTGGAAGAGCCCATGTTACCTACCCCTGCCTGAAAGGTGTTCTTCAGAGTGAGTAGCCAAACAAAAACCCAATGTTTTAAAACAAAAACGGAGCTAGCCGTGTTTGCCCAGTTTGTTGGTGAATACAGAGCCTGCAGGCTAGAGCTTGTTTTTTCACAATGAATTACCCCGAATTGTGTTTAGTGGTGGGGCACAGATTTCGATATCCTTCAGGTATTAAGGTCTCTATGTGTTTGAACGCAGGCTGCCGCTGCAGCAGCTGCCAATGAGTATGGGGAGTACAGTGGAGGCTGTGGAGTCACTGAGAGCTCCTCAGAGGCATCGAAACTCAGCTCCAAGAGTGCCAAGGAACGGAGAAACAGGCGCAAAAAGAGAAAACAGAAACATGACGATGAGGAAAAAGGGGACACTGATAAATTTCACAAATCAGAATCTGAAGACAACATAAAAAGAAAAGGCTTTGGCTTTTCTATTGATGGAAACAGGCTTAGCTATGAAAAGAGATATTCCTCCCCACACCAGGTAAGATTCCAAAAATACTTTCACGACTAGCTTAGCTTTAAAATGTGCTTTAGTATGGTACTGCAGAACAGTCATAAATAACTTAAATTCTGTTAAGTATTAGATTCAGTGTAGAACTAAAAACAGCAATTTTAATTGACCAAGACCTTTTCCTCTTCTGTACAGATACATTGGTACATCTTTGTCAACTGTGGTGTCATTAAGATTGCTCTATTATCTTGAAATATGTCAGAAACAGTCTTGTTTTGTCAAGACATCAGCTGTAAACTATTAAACAGAAACCATTTTGGCAGTCTATATTTTGCCAGAACTTAGCTTAGGGATTTTAAGCAAAACCTGTTTTAAACAAGAGTTTAAATTGGTTTGACCCTCTCACCAGTGAAACCAAACATAACTCAGATAAATATCTCTTGCAGTCCCTGCTGAGTATTCGGGGCTCCCTGTTTTCTCCTCGACGCTACAGCAAAGCAAGCCTGTTCAGCTTCAGAGCGCGTAGAGATGTAGGCTCCGAGAATGATTTTGCAGACGACGAACACAGCACCTTTGAAGACAGCGAAAGCAGAAGGGGTTCACTCTTTGTGCCGCATATGCAGGAGAGACGCAACAGTAACATCAGCCAGACCAGTAGATCATCCAGAGTAATGCTTCCCATCAATGGAAAGATGCACTGCAACGTGGATTGCAATGGAGTGGTTTCGCTAGTGGGTGGACCATTAGGGCCAACCTCACCTGTTGGACGCCTTCTGCCAGAGGTGATAATAGATATAAGAATGGTTTTGTAGGGAAAACAAATCAACAAATGATTTTTGATCAAAAATACTTTATATGCACAAAAGAAATACTGTTAATACAACCATATATACATTAGATACAACCAAGCAAAGACGTGCAGGTCACAGCGTGGCCTAATGCATATGTTTGCACTACAACACAGACGTCATGTGGAGTCAATTCAAGGAAATGACTGCTGATTCAATTAAAAACATAACATTAAATACCATGAATATGTTAGCATTTCCCCTTCTATTTCCCTTACTCTCCTCTAATCAACGTAGATCCACCCTGTTATCACACACCTTCAACACACCTCCTGTTAAGGGAGAAATCTGCCCAAAGTTTCTAGAATATTCTATAACGCATGTTATTTCACATGTGGTTAGCTTAGAAACCTATTTTCATCTTTTAAATCACTCTATGCTGTGCGAAACTGCACCTAGCTGGCCTTGAAGAAGGTGTCGTGAAAGAATTCAGAACTATTACAAACTTATTAAAACACAGTTTAATTATAATTAGGCTTGCTACTATTTTATTTTAATTTTTTTGCGAAATCGACGATTAATATCGACGTTTATTTTAGAAAGAATTTACCAGGGTTTTTTTTCGATCTTTATTTTTCAATTCAAGCAGAGAATGGGTGAAATTGAACTTGCTTAAAGACTATGCTTTAAAACAAAAACACAGACTTTTTATGCCATTGAGAAACGTCACATTTAGCGAAACCCCTTTATCATATTCAACATGCAACAAAACCATGGTTACCAACATTCTAATTGAAATAACGTTTGGTTACAGCGGAGTTATACCTTTTAGAGATAAAATGTTCTTAAACAAACCATAGAAAACACAGCATACACAGACTTTTACAAGCAGAAATTTACAAGTAAAAATGTGCACAGAGCAAAATATTAGACAGTTGAACAGAACTAACTTGCACTTATTATTCGGAGTCTGAGCTTCCCCTCTCCTGCTTCAGCACAGCTGGAGTCAATGCAAGGCAGGGGCCCGCTTCGTCCTGCCGTGGAGACTTCAGCTGTCAGTCAGGGTATTGTGCACAATATTCATTAAGTATTTTCCTCTTGTGCACCATTTTCAAATCAAACTAGTAACTGTCACCATATACCTATAGCAAAAGCTTACCTACACCTTAACCCGCTAATTTCATCATAGGCGCTTTGAATGACAGGCGCTGTAGCTGGCAAATGAAAGTGCACAGTTGGTGCAGGTCTTGATGATTGACAGTCATTTAAACAAATGCGAGCATTCGAGCTCTGCTTCAGTCAACGATGTCAGAACAGGGTGAAAGTGACAGTGACAGTGAAACTACAGTACTAACAGACCACCGAGATGACTGACAGCGACCCCTAGCCATTCAGAACGGAACAGACTACACTAAGTATAAAAACTACGCAAACTAGAGATGATTTCTAAATCATTATTTTGGTAAGAAAATAAAAAAAAAATAGCGAGTGGTTTTACCGACTTTTATCCTATATAAATTTATTTCAGTCAAACTCGTATTTTTTGTGAATTCGAGCTTTACCGATTAATATCGAAAACTAGCAAGCCTAATTATAATACAATACATCAAATCCTGTAAAAGCCATTTAAAACTAATTTGCTTCTTTGCTGTAATCTCTTCTTACATTAAGCTGCATACATAAGCTTGTTTCCTCTTTATCTGTGCATCTTAGCTAAACATTTGTTGTTCTTGGCTGCCTGTCCAGACGCCAAAATATGATAAGCTGCCTATGTCTAGCTTTTGCAGAGAGAAGAAGAGAATCCACAAGGTTTTCACTTCTCATGTTACATCTGTTGTTAGTGGTATCAAAATATCAAAACTTATAAGCAAATACATAATTAATACATGCAGAATGCACCTAGATTCAAATTAGCATTGGTACATTTTACAAATGCACTGTTTTACAATTGTGTACTAGGCTTGGAGCATTATTGAACAAATGTATTAGGGTATTTTTAGAAACATTTGTTGTTCACCAAAATGTTGTAATTTTAAAACGTATCCACATCAAGAAAGCACATAGAAATAGGTTGGAAACTGTGAGAAGCACTTGGAAACAGTGACAGGCGACTCTGATTGGCTGATGAACTAGCTTTTTTTTGTTTCTTTGTATGTGAAAGTGCTACCATCACATACCACAAAACAAATGGGGAAGAAACGATTAAAAAAAAAATCCCAAGTAATCGGACAATATCTAATATAGTTCGCCGCCCACTTCCTTTTTGAGCATTCATGTTACGACACCATGTACAAAAAACGTGTGTATTTCCATATATAATTAGAATGACATCTTTCAGGACCTGTAACATAGGGAGTACAAGCAAGGTCCTAATTGTTTTTCTCTGACCTTTCACATAGGAGTAACTGAACAACGCTTTGCTTTGAAGTTGCGACTAAATTATGAAATCCTTTTGTAAAATAATAATAATAATAATAATAATAATAATAATAATAATAATAATAATAATAATACTCTTACCTTATTTCATTCTTCAGTAGCCACTGTTTGTTTATCCATGGTTGTTTTCACAGTCTTCTGCAATTTTAACAGAAGCTATTACGGTGAAATACTGGACTTGCATTTTGCATTTGTGTCCTATCTTTTGCTGTTATATTCGGTGCTAATTTAGATTTGTTTCCGGAGCTCACTGATGGCCTTAGGAATCTCTCCATGGCTGAACATTAAAGCTCGCACTGAAACTCCACCAGACTTCTTACTATACAAATAGCGTGTATGCGCTCTAGTGACATGTACAGTGAGTTTTCATTTTTTTTGCAAAAAATTTAAAATTCTGCAAGAGCAAATTACGTGATTTGTTCCGGAATCACAGAATACTGGCGGGACTAAGTAAGGCTATTTAGCAATATATGATAATACATCCAGAACTTCTAAACACTTGATCAAAAATGTCATATAAAAAACTAAGTCACAGAGACAAACGTTTCGGCAAGTACCTTTAACAGAGTACTTCACAAATATAAAGACCCCACTCCCTATACAATAAATGTATATGAAAGACCAGATTTAACCCTGAAACATTTAGACCTTTCAGGAATAAAATAAGTCATAAAACAATTTATATCTTGTATCTCGATTTCAAACATATATTTGAAATGTCAAAGCCTTAGGCAAGAAAAGACAATTTAGGAAGTTATGCTTTATAGACTGTATTTTTTTTTGTTTTTTTTTAAAGTAGCTTTGAATGGTTTTAATATTAAGGTTTTAATTACAGGCTACCACCACAACTGAAACTGAGACCAAGAAGAAAAGATCTGGGTCTCATCAGATGTCAATGGACTTTTTAGATGAGCCTACTGCAAGGCAAAGAGCTTTAAGTGTGGCAAGCATTTTAACAAACACCATGGATGGTATGTGCTATTTATTAATGTGCTATTTCCTCAAATATTCAGGACCAGGGAAATGAAGTGGAGTTGGAAGACACAATTGGAAATGAAGTAGAGAGAGAGTTAGGACAGAGGGTAGCGCCCTTAATGAATTAAGAGTGTAGGATGCTTCTTTACACAGAGAGTGGTAAAGGAAATTATAAGGGTTATTTAACCATGTTGTTGATTGAGTCATTGGGATAGTTTGGGCCACACTTTACAATGATTGACCAGCTACTTGGAACTGGACAAACACCGAGGAACCAAATGGCCGCCTCTTGTTTGTTAATTTATGTTTACTCCACTGTGCTATTTGCACCATTTTAATAAATGAAAAAAAAGTCAGTTGCTACAGAACGAATGAGAAGCAACTCGATGTAAAGATTCCTGAATAGTTTGATGTTAGCCTTAGGGCGGAATTCATGGGCCTGTAGCTGGGCAGCAATAACTTAATTAATTAACGCTATCATAATTATGAACCTCTATTTAAACCTCAATCTCACACTCCTTTTCTGTCTACTGTTCCGCTTTCTAGCCAAAGTATAGACTTCTAAATGTGTTCTGAAATCAAATCTTTTTGATAAAGGAATTAATATTCCAGTTGGCGGAGACAGAATCATCATGCCTAACCGACACCGCTTTATTCTTTCATCCAATTCGGACGTCTCCGACCAGGATTCAGAGTTTCCTACCTGCTCTCGTGAATTGTTTCATCCCGCTGCTTCTCTACCAGCTGCCGTCACGATTATCCTGTCTCCAGCCCAGCAACCATGGCGTCCAAATCACAGCGTCCTTCGCAGCTTCACTACAAAGATTGGCCCGTCGTCAACCTCTTAAAAGCTCTTTTCGATAAAGTAACTAATATTCTAGTCGACTGAGACAGATTCACTCTCTTTAATCTGTTTTGCGAAGCAATGTCTGCTGAGCCTGTACTTCCTCCTCGATTGCAAGCAGCTTCAGTCAGCCGTACCCCCACCCCCCATGCTCTGTTCCCCCTACTGCAGAGCCAGCGTAGTTCTCAGCAGCAATGCAAGACCCGCTTTTGCAATTGCACCAGACCATCTACGAGGATTTGAAAGATCTCATCCAGCCCATTGCCAATTCTATCTCCATTATCAACACCAGATTGAACAATCTCGCAACTCACGGCGCCCATTCAGCAACAGCAGCCATATCTACCATGCCAGCAATCTCCTATCCAGCAATAGTTTCCTCTTCCGGTACCTTAGCCCTAGTCCACACTATCGAAATTCCTGAGTACAACTTGGCTTCAGCAACGGCGTCCGGCTCTCATTCAGCCTCCACCATCAAGCACCACTCCCTTTCTGAAAATATACGAAAGCAAATTATTGAAGATAAGGACATTAACCTTGTACCTATCCTTATTGCCACAACAGAGTTCCTGGATCAACATGTAGTGGACTGTGGGGACCTGTCAGTCACCCTAAAATCACATGACCCTCGCCTACTAAAAAATCTAACACTCTGAGAGTTCATTCTAGCCTTTTCAATATTCTGTGATGTTCTCTCTTCAGTCTAGCCTCATCGCCACATAGAATTGGATCAGTATCTGTTCTACATAGAGCGCTCTGTTTGCTATGGGGGGGGGGCATGTTTTACGAATATCACAAGGCTTTCTCAACTAAAGCCGCCGCAATCCTATCAGCTGACAATCACATCACGGACTGGTCTTCTCACGATCTGGATCTCTTCAACCGCATCTTCAGCTGTCCAATAAACGCTGTCGCAATATCAAGTTCGCTGGTTCCAAACAGGTTTGCAATAACTTCAACTCCTCAGTTTGCTGTCATCCATCATGCAAATACTTACACATCTGCAGCTTTTGCGGCGACGCCCACTCCAAGTCCAAGTCTGTCCAGTATGTCCCAAATGACATTCAAAGATGCTCCTAGTTTTGACTCCCATCAAAATTCCAGAAATTCACCCAGACAAATGATTCACCTCATATCTCATCAATGGCCTCTCACACAGATTTTCCACAGGACATTCCAAAATTCCTTCTTCATCATTTACCTACAAAAATCTGCACTCTGCTCTGATAGAACCTAACATAGTCAGCTCTCTCATACAAACAGAAATCGCCAAAGGCTTTTTGGGCGGTCCATTTCCAGCTCCTCTATTTCCCACTTTTTGCATCAACCCTATAGGCATCGCCACCTGCAAGTACTCAGGCAAAAAGCGCCTCATTATCGACCTCTCAGCCCCTCAAGGGAACCGCACAAGCAGTATAAACTCTCTAATTCCTCATGATCAGTTTTCACTGCACTGTATCAAAATATCAGACGCCATCAAACTTACAAAAATCGCAGGTCAAAGTTCATGGCTAGCCAAAGCAGACATATTGGACGCATTCAAGGTCATGCCCATTCACCCCAAATTACATCACTTGTTCGGAATTAGCTGGAACAATAAATACGACTTCGCACCGAGCTTGCTTTCGGCTGCCGTAGCAGCCCAAAAATATTCAACACTCTATCAGAAGCACTCTGTTGGATCCTCCTCAATTCCTGCCACGTCCCCTTCTGCTCCATTTAATGGATGACTTCCTTCTTATTTCTCCAGCATATCATCCTCCAGCACAAGCAATTAACCATTTGAAAAACCTGTTCGCTTCCCTCTCTCCGAAGACAAAACCATCGTTCCTGTCCATTCTCTGCAATTCCTGGGCATAACGCTCGATACAACAAAGAAGCCAGCCTTCCACCCACCAAACTACAACGCATTCGTTCCCTCATCACTGCATTCTAGCGCTCTTCTCCCATTAAGAAATGAGACCTCCTATTTCTGCTAGGCCATTTCAACTTCACCTTACGCATCATCCCCCAGGGCAAGACTTTCATCTTTCGTCTCTTTGCACTCTCTACTACGGCCAAGACTTTAACCTTTTGTGGTCCTATGTCGGACCAGGACGGACACTACAATTTTCCCTTTCCGGTCCGATGTCAGACCCTGTCCGACATCATCAAAAGACGTAAAAACAGGCCTCTAGTCGTTTTTCTCTGGAAAAAGCTGGGAAAACCATTCAGTGGCCGAGTGAGACCGATAGGAGCCGAGAGAAGCCGAAAAAAAAGGGTTGGGGCGGGGCTGCAGATGCACTACTGAGTGGCCTGTCGATATGCAGTGCCTTTTAAACCTGTTTTACTGTGAAAAAAATATTTTAAACAGCGCCTAAAATAAACTGCGCGTGTGAAAATAAATTGGACCTGACGCTCCTTGGACGCGCTGAATAAATGGAACGTAAAGGGTTAAATTCTCACATCAACATATCATCTTATGCTCATAAAAATGTGGACTACGTTACTGCCTCACTGGAACGGTCTCCCTGTTTTACGCCGACTGCATTTCAGCATCCCACGATCTCTCTCTCTTTAGAGATGCTTCTCTAATAGGATTCAGCGTTTTTTTTAGCCTCCCCAATGGTTTGCCAGCAAATGGCTCCCCAAAATTCAGAATCTACCCCCTCATCTCAAATCTACAGGTCTTCTCGAAATATATCCTATCGTTGCAGCTGCCGACCTCTGGGGGCACCAGTGGTCAAGAAAGTAAATTCTCTTCCCACAGTCCACGTAATCAACAAAGGACGCTCCTCCTCCCCCCTTACCATGCAGCTACTTCGAAGGCTAATCTGGATTTCGGTCTCCAGTAATTTCATAATACAAGCTCGCCTTCTCCCTGGTACCCATAATAACGCGGCCGATGCTCTCTCTCGCCTACGGATACCTCGCTTCCACAGACTGGTCCCTTCAGCATCCCCACCCCCACTGAAAACTCCATCTCACCATCTGCTCCTGTTCGACTGACCTCAAACATTTCCAATCTCTTGCAATCCGCCCGACGCTACATCACAGCAGCTCTAGCTCCATCTACAAGATCATCATACCCACCACCTGGACAACATTCTCAGTGTTGTGCGCACAAAATCATTTTCAACTTATCCCCTTCAAGACTACATCTTAGCCTTCATTGTTCATGCAAGAGACTCTCTTCATCTAACTCGCTCTACAATTAAATCATATATCGCCGGCATTCAATATTCATATCGTTTAAATTCAGTCCCCTCCCCAACTCTCCTTTCAATACCCACAGTCCGCCTAACACTTCGAGGAATTGTCAAAACACCCCCGGCAACTACCCTCGACTACCCGTCTCAACAGACATATTGCTCTCATTAATTATGACCCTTCGGAAAGGCTGTTTTTCCCCCTTTGAGAACCTTGTTATGGAACTACTGTGCCTATCTGCTTTCTTCGGCTTCCTAAGATGCGCAGAATTTACAATCCCATCAATTTTCAACTTTCCCACATCCGGCATTCGTTCTCACGACCTTCTTCAGTTTCCGGGCTCACACTTCCTCATTTGGCTCAGGACCTCCAAAACCGATCAACTCCATCAAGGCCATTCCATCCAGCTATCAAAAATCAACTCTTCTATATGCCCCTACTCCTCCATGGCAAGGTACATTTCTCGTAAACAACCCTTCCTTCCATCAGACCCGTTATTTAACCCTGTGTGGTCCATTTATTAATTCTGCGTCAGGCTCGCCAGGTCTAATTAATTTTTTCACACGCAGTTAATTTTAGACGCGCTGTTTAAAAGTTGTTTTTTTCACAGTCAAACGGGTTTAAATGGCCCTGCATATCAACAAAGCACTCACTAGGGATCTCCAGCCCGCCCACCCTTCGTTTGCTATCGCTTTCACATATGCTACCAAATAAAAATAATAATAATAATAGTCGTACATACCGATCAATGCGTCTCCTGATGACTCGTTTTATCACCAAACTACTCAATAATGCAATCCAAGTCATTATTTTATTGCTATAACATCTCAAAAAAGCTCTGCAAATGTCCGTGATAGTCTCTGTGCGCTGATACTGTACTCCCAGCTTGTTTCCATACGACCGCCCCATCTGATGCCAATGGGGTACTATGACTATTCATGAGATACGCCTTTTTTTTTTTTTATCGGCTTGTCTCGGCTCCTTTCATTTCCACTCGGCCATTGAATGTTTTCTCGGCTTTTTCTGTTGAAAAACCGACTTTTTTGCATTTTTTGCGTTTTTAAAATGATGTCGGACAGGGTCCGACAAAGGACCTGGTGGGAATAATTGCAATGTCGGACCCAGTCCGACAATGGACCGCAAAGGGTTAACACTGCATTTCGCTCAATCATAACCTGCCACTGGTTCGCTTCCCATCTCACCACTCTTGTCTTCAGATCAGGCCTTTCCCCCCATCCTTATACCCCCCATTCATTCCGGATCAGAGCAGCCAAAGCAAATATTAATATCCACATAATCAAAAACATGGGACGCTGGCCCTCCTCAGCAGTCAACTCATACATCCGATCATCCCCTACAGACATAACAGCAGCTCACCAAAGACTGGCTAGCATGCCTGGAGTGGGGGGCTACCTGTCCGCTGGGACCACCAGAGGTTTTCCCCTCTAGAAGGGTTTTTTTCCTCTCCACTAAGCGGCAGGTAATCACATAACAACTACAACTAACACTAACTTAACCCCTGCAGTTTGTCTCGTATGTCCTATTCTCAGCTTCTCTTTCATGTTATACATTGGCGCGACTCTATTGTCTGTCTCACGTGTGGGTCTCCGCGGGGAGCCAGGGGTCCATCCTTTGGGGGTAAGTGCATTCACCCCCCTGACCTCAGGTCGCCATGATCCCTCATATTCGTTCTAGGGGGGTTCTCACCGAGTGAGTCAGAGGGGACCCCCATCCACACTATACTTTCGCAGCTCATGCGCTTTACTACCTCGCCATGTGAGGTGCTGTTCTTCCTTCGTTAGGGACGTGGCCCGCTTTACGCTCTCAGTGCCTAGTCCCAGACTAACCCATCTCTCTGTTGCAGATTCCCTGTGGGAGCTTTTTCCTGGCTTCGGAGGCCTCACCTCACCTAATATGAGGGCAGCACCAGACTAGTCAAGGAATCCTTTACTATTCTCCTTTCAGCCCTATGATTGGGCTATTCCTATCGCCCCAAGAGGTGCCTCTGCCGAGCAGAGCAACTTTTATATGTTTTCAGATACTCAGAAACACATCCTTCGACCAAGCTCCATCCTTGGCAAAAGGAGAGCTCATTGTCAGGATCTCTCTCTCTCTATCCTAATTTAAGCGGGGCCCACCTAAGCCGAGTTACGGGATCGAGCCTCTATCCCGTCTTACTAACAGCTCATTTCGGCTTCCTTTGCCATGTCCTTCAGCCCCAGCGGACGACCCATGAATTACTAGTTCTCCAACATTACTAGTGTGTTTTTCCTTCTGTGTTTAAGCAGCCTGTACATGGAAAGTAAAATCATTAATTTCAATAGATGAATACCATTAGATTATTTGTGCAGTTATAGGCTGGAATACTGAACATTTGTTGACAGGTCAAAATCAATTGCCTACATGGGGGTGATTTGTTTATTTTTATAGACACATCAGAATGTGCCACAGGTGCATTTTATTTTGCATCAGCCACCTATTAGAGCATTTAAATCAACTCCCATATTTTTGGTCATGCAGTCTATGTGGATTGTGTAAAATGCATAAAAGAAATCCAGGTTGGTCAAAGTAACCTTTTAGTTTATTGGCCTTAGTGTATTATATATTTTATCTTATAATTCAATGCATTTTTTTCTTATTCAGAACTCGAAGAGTCACGACAAAAATGCCCACCATGTTGGTACAAATTTGCTAACACTTTCCTCATATGGGACTGCAGCCCAAACTGGCTTAAAATCAAGACGATAGTGAATTTAATTGTGATGGATCCTTTTGTAGACCTTGCAATCACTATCTGCATTGTTTTGAACACATTATTCATGGCCATGGAGCATTATCCAATGACCCGGGAGTTTAACAATGTGCTGTCTGTGGGAAATCTGGTAAGTACGATATCATTTTAAGTACGATAAGTACGATACACATATTTATGCTGTGGTAACAGCTGCATATTATCATCAAAAGAACACTGATAACGCTTGTTCATACATCTTCTAGGCTGAGACAGAAGTTTTGATTCCAGCTTGTGTTTTGTTTGCCTTGATTATTGTAATAACATGGCATCTTAGAAGGTCGTTGCTTTGTATCATATTAACATATTTATTTGTATTTGTGGTTTAATTGCCTTCTGTTTGTTAATCTATTTTATTTTATTTTATTATTATTATTATTATTTTATAGGTGTTTACTGGAATTTTCACTGCAGAAATGATTTTCAAAATTTGTGCTATGGACCCCTACTATTATTTTCAAGAAGGCTGGAACATTTTTGATGGCATTATTGTGAGCCTTAGCTTAATGGAGCTTGGTCTGGCAAATGTTGAGGGGCTGTCTGTCCTGAGGTCATTCAGACTGGTAAATATGTATTTAAGAATATGTTATTGTCTCAGTTATTCTTTCTCTAATATCTGACAGAAAAAGAGAAGAAGAATATTCCGTTATTTCCTTATTAAATGGTATAGAGAAATGGTTGCATCCTTGTTCCATTGAATTACATTACAATAAATTAAAGTCCAGGAAGTAGAAGAAACTTCTACATGTTACAAGACTAATACAAAAATTAAATTAGGTACATGTACAATTACTTTTCTCAGTTAGTTCTCATGTTGAAAATTAATCTTGATCTATTAAGAACATCATTTTCAATTTCAGCTGAGAGTGTTTAAATTAGCCAAGTCCTGGCCAACGTTGAACATGCTCATCAAGATCATTGGCAATTCTGTGGGAGCTCTTGGAAACTTGACTTTGGTGCTCGCCATCATTGTTTTCATTTTTGCTGTGGTGGGAATGCAGCTGTTCGGAAAGAACTACAGAGACTGCGTTTGCAAAATTGATGAGAATTGCGAGCTACCGCGCTGGCACATGTTTGATTTCTTTCATTCCTTCTTGATTGTGTTCCGAGTACTGTGTGGAGAGTGGATTGAGACCATGTGGGACTGCATGGAGGTAGCTAGTCAGAGCATGTGCCTCATTGTGTTCATGATGGTTATGGTGATTGGGAACCTTGTGGTAAGTAACCATGTTATGCTAACTTCTTAACTACATTTTATTCTGGCTTTACTTCTGTACTCCCCATCTTCACTACACATAGAAGTTAGGTGTAATACTATTGATTAATTGCAGGTTAAAGTTTAGAAATTCAGAATTCAATTTGTGAAACCCAATTGCTTTAAAATTGTTTTTGCGAGTGACATTACAGCTTAGCATATTATTTGTAATGCCCAATATGATTAAATGCATATACTGTAGGTCATCTACTGCATAGTGAAGACTCACTATTTCTATTGCAGTTTTTCATAGTTATAAATAATATAGAGATTGACCTATAAAATGGTTTGCAAAATTTTTTTTAAATGCTGTTTGCGGTGCTCTTTTATTTCCCAGGTATTGAATTTGTTCCTGGCTTTGCTTCTGAGCTCATTTAGTGCAGACAATCTTGCTGCTACAGATGATGATAGCGAAATGAACAATCTACAGATTGCTGTGGGAAGGATTCAGAGAGGTATTGACTTCACGAAAAAAACCCTCAGAGAATTCTTTCAAAACACGTGCATAAGAAACAAGAAGGTTCTTAATGAAATCAAGCCCCTTGGAGAGCTGCACAACATGAAAGACAGCTGCATTTCCAATCACACAACAGTTGAGTTAATCAAGGAGCCAGATTGCCATAAGGACGGCAATGGAATAAGCAGCAATGTGGAAAAGTACATGATTGATGAAAGTGATTACATGTCCTTCATCCATAATCCTAGCCTCACGGTGACAGTGCCAATTGCAATGGGAGAGTCCGACTTTGAGAACCTCAACACAGAGGAATTCAGCAGTGAATCGGACATTGAATGCAGCAAAGAGGTAGGAAAAAGTATTTCAGTTCCCTCAAACTTCTTGTTTTTAGTATTAGTGTTGCAGTTCTTAAAATGTATGGTTTCTTGTAAAGCAACCATGTTCTATGCTGTATGGGTGAAGATTATATCCAATAAATGTAGCAATAATGGTGATTTTAAAAAATAAAGACTAGTACAGTGTTTGTACAATGTAGATATAAAATATCTAGGCTGAGAAACTTAAGTTTGTATTTTTGTTGCACAATACATTTGGTTTTAGGTTAAGTAGTAGACATCAGCTTTAATACAGTGTACCAGAATTGTATTGATTCAGATAGTCCAAATGGGCATTTAAATGTGAACTACTACAGTAGTACTACCTTTTGGTATTGATATATAAGTTGAGCAGCTATCCTGAATGTGTTCACTTAAGCGACCCCTAGTAATGAATGTACCCACTAGATCAAACAGACTGTAATTGATTTTGTCTGGTTGACTGAGCAAAAAGCTCAGTATTCAGGTAAACTGGATTTGCAAAATGAAGAAATTAGTTAAGTCGATTAACGTTTAGGCTAATGCCTTTGTAAGGTATAGTATTCGCAGCAAGGTTTGACTGTTAGAAATGATGGATAAATAAGGAGGCCCTGCTCATCAGGGTACTCTGTCCTTTACTTAAAGGTAGTTTTATACAGTAAGAGGCCTCTTCAAATATTTAATACTATCCTGTATCCTTTTTTATATAATTAAAAATAGAAAGGGGCAAGGAAGTGCTGGAAAGAGTGTGCTTATGGCTGAGATCTTTGAAAGATATTTTTGAATGTGGGTCATGTTTTTAGATAAGTAATGTAAACTGACAAAGAGGAGCAACACAGTGTTTAGCCAACAGCAATCTTTTTTCAGATCGAAATAACTGCAGTAACAGTGAGGTGCAGGAGAAATATGTTTAGTTTGTTTAAATATATTTTTTGTTTGTTTGTTTTTGCAAAATTCCACTGGGAAAGAATAGGAAAAATGCTGATGAAATTATTATTATTTTTTTAATTGCTCCCTGTGCAATAATGTTACAAACTGTACCTTAATGGAAGATATTTGAAATGCTTTTGGTGATTTTACTCACTTGAGTTTAAAAACTATCCAATTAAGCATGATATTGTAAATATTATAAAAGATTTTCCCTAGAACCTCTTTTAAAATATATTATAAATAGGGCTTCTGATGTTCTGTGTTTTACCCCGTCTTTTATACTCTCCTTTAAGAATTCAATTGATACCTATTAAGCCATTCGCACACAGTAGATGCCGGTTATTAGCCTGATAAAGACAACCTTTGGTTATTAACAACATTTTCCTAGGAACCAGTCCCGTCCCATAGACTTTTATATTAATGGAATTCTGATATTAGCAACTGCATGCTGCTTGTTGACAATTGTATTACTAGTTGTCAGTGCTACAGAGCGCACTTGCATGATTTACGTGCAAACTTCATGCAGCTTTTATAACACACTGACTTCGCAACTGCGTATTTCTGGTGGACTGAGGCAGAATCGTGGCTTAGAAACTGGCTACGAAGCTGCACGCAAAATTGAGAGGTGGTACATTGTAAAAAGCAGACAACGTTGGACAATTTCTTATTTTAAAAGTCTGCTCTTTAGAACTGATTGTAAGTACAACACATATTTTTTATGTTTGCTTTACTCATTGTAAGGACTGTAGTACATCGCTGGCTGTGTAGTACTATTTAAGCCTACTCCCTTTTTTTTGTTTTACACACGCGTGAAGTAAACAGTTCTATGTTTGGGTATTTCGTGTTTCTCATGTTAATTTTTTAACACTGTAACATTTAAAACACACATATTTCAGTGCCATATTTGTACAACTACAGTATATATCGTTGTTCCATATAAATAAACCTGAAAAGAAGGGCTTTTCGCTTATTGGCAACTTTCAGTTAATGATAACTTTTTGCCGGGAACCGAGAGGTTGTTAATAAGGGGCATCTACTGTATCTCAATCACAACTGAGAAACGTGAAATAGTAAAATGAATTTAATTTACAGTTTTTTTTTCTTTCTGTGAAACACTTAAATTGGCTTTTAAATCGGCCTTCATTTTCCGACATATTGCCTGCCTTAAAGATTGCACAAATAATAACAATAACTTTTAATTAAAAATTAAACAGGATAGCTGTGAATTAACAGTGAACAATATACTAAAGGTTACAGTTCTATTATATTCCATTTATTCAAACAATTGTTGAAAATAAACAGTAATTGTCAATCAATCTTCCCTTTAATCATACTTCTTCATAAAGTGTTTTTAACTCTTACTGGGTCCTCTATTGACGCAAGTGAAAAGAGTGGAATAAAACAATAACGGATCAAACTAGCAAGAAACAACTAAGCAGTTGAATTGTTGTTCAGTTTCTTATTAGTTTAAGGCTGTTTACATTGTTTTGTTTGCTTGTGCACTTACCTATGCACAGCATTTTGTGTTGTTCTTTGTACTGATAAGAATGTGTTTGTCATTAATGGCAGCTTCTTCAAGGCCTGTATGAATAGTATGGAAAAGAAAAATGGGATTATAGTATTCCATGATCTTTCTGGATTGCTGATGGTCTTCCTCCCTGATCTGTCTGTCCTGTACAGTTAGCACATCAGATCACTATGAGCACAGTTGGATGGCTGAGCAAATGTTTGTACTGAAGAGCACATCTCTCAGGGGGTGCAGTTTCGATGTTATTTGTTTGATATGCGTTTTATAAATGGTTCATTTGAGTATGGGATTTGAGCAAGCTTAACCTATCTGGTTATTATTGCAGCTGCTTTCAAGAAGCTCCCCAGGTTTTCATTGAGAAGAGACTTGTAAGACCAATTTATTGTACATAACACTAACATACAATGACTGCCAATGCCATATAAGGAAAAACAAATAAGGATTGCTGATTTTTCTTTATATATGCCTGATCATGTTACAGACCCTTTTTTGTTTCAGTTCCACAGCTGTTCTGATGCCAGACACCCTGTTTTTCTTTATTTCATTTTAAGTTCAACATTAGCTTCTTGGCAATATTAAAATAGCTGCTGACTGAACAGTTCCACCTTGTTTACTTAAAACCTCATTCTGTTTGATGACATTTTTTTTTTTTCCCCCAAACATGATTGTTCAATATTCAGTGGGCACCTAAAGCTTGATAAAGCAAAGTGATACAAATACATGGATTTTGCCTTTGTGTGCCAAAATGCATTTGTAGACTGGTTCATTGCCCTGACATTACTACAGCATTTAACTATAAATGCTGCTCATAATAATGGAATGATGAATGCAAACCATTTAAACATTGCACATTTCAGAAACCTGCAATAGACTTAAAGTGCATTATTATCCAAGCTGTAAATTAGCAGGGATTCAAATAATCAGAATAATAATCATAAAAACAGACGTTGGTGTTCGTTTTTATCACAAGAGCAGAGCTGCTCTTAGGCCTTGAACCCCACTTAGGTCACTTTGTCTTTTTAAATTGACTGTTATTGAGGCCTGAGGGTCATTATTTGAAGCGCTAGTTTCAGATTCAAATATTGCAGGATTCTTGAGAATATGTTTTATTTTCATGTTAAACAAAGAACAATGAATAAATTCAGGGTGAGATGGTGATGATGATATTGATATTTAAGGTCAGAAGAAATGTATACTGAACATATATATTGAAATGTATATAGTCCCACCTACTGGTATATAGCATGCTTACACCATCCCCTGTTCTGCATTAGCTGGTTATCACAGCAGCCATTACTGATATACTATTAAACTGTACATGTATATGATACAACCAGAGTTTTGGAATTTAATAAACTGTAATATAACAGAGTGGTACACATACTTGCCAGTTTTTTGTTTTTTTTTATTGGAAAGAGATGGAGCTTTATCAAACATTATTAATCTTTTCTACGCTATTCTGTTTAAATGGTGCAGGTGTAGTTTTTTAATTGTAGTCTGTTCTATGGATGTCTCTTCTAAAATGTTATGAAGTCTATTTTGCTTTCTAAGCAATAACTGAGCTTAAAATGTTATTTCTGTTTGGCTCACATAATAGTGAACAGACTTCAACTTAGAAAGAAGAGTATTGATGGAAGATTGGAATTAAGAATCAATTTATACATATTAAAATTGCTGCCTGTTTTTTAAACAGCTTAAATTCATTGTTTAGCCTCCCCTGTTATCATGTCAAGTATGGGTACCAATATAATCTGTTTCACACACAAAAAATCTACACATCAGCTTCTCAGATAGTGTACAGTAGTGGTGCTGTTAAACTAATGTGAAAATCTCCCTTTTTAAAACGACTGAAGCTTGGATACTGCTTACAAACAAGTGAATGGAATAATGTGTTTTCATGTCAATGTAGAACTGGTAAATTAGGGGGTAAATTAAGATTGTCTTCTGTGACTGTCAATTTCTACAATCTTTTGATCACACCATGCAGTTTAATCTGCAATAGACATGAAAATACTTATATGCACTTTTCTATAGGTTAGGTCTCAGGTTTGGATGAAAACCACACTGTTAATATTGCATGCCATAGAGTTTGTGAATAAATAATTTGAGTAAAATCAATCATACCTACAGCCTATACCTAATTTGTTTGCATACTGTACATATCTATGATACCTACATAGTTTAAAGTTTGTTTTGGAAACATTATTTTCTGTAGGTACTTTTGATGGTCTCAGCATGAAATTATGATTACAACAAGAAACAACTAACTGGATTCCAACCCTATGAGCTTACCTATAGGAAAAGTAGCCTTGCACTGACTGTTTAACAAAATAAACAAGGAATTTAGTAACACGTGAATCCCTGCCACTGCACATCAATTCTGTTGTAAAGGCTACATAATAGGATTATTATTGCAGCAACTAAATCAGTTCAGCTCCTCTGAGGGAAGTACTGTCGACATCCAACCACTTGGAGAAGGAGAGCCGATAGAAGTGGAACCTGAGGAATCCCTCGAGCCTGAAGCCTGTTTCACTGAAGGTGGGTGTGAACAAATTATCTGGAGGCCTGTTTGCATGCCATAACATGGAAATCTGCATTCTGATTTCATGTTAGGGCCTTGTTGATCTACTGTAATACCATTCATTGATGAGATTGAGTCTATGGGATTGAGTTTACTATCTGTCAGGATTTAAACATGCGGATAGTTTGCTTTCTAGTGCTATTATTTTCATTCTGAAGCTTGGCTTTCGGAAATGCAGAACAATGTAAGCTCTGTCTATCAAAATAATTGACAGTTTAAGTATTCTGCATAGCACAGTTTAGAAGCAGAATATGAAATATTTGTAATTTGTTTTGATCTGCTTCTTGTCAGTGGTTTCTAGCAGTATATCAGCAGTGTGTTAGCTCATAATGGGTATCTTCAGCGATTCAACTTATATGGAAATAATTATTCCCTTCCCTGTGCATTAGAATCCATATATATCCTACTAATCCTGTTAAATATTATAATACCTATAATATTAAAAAATATAATTTTAGTTCAGCTTCCATATCAATCTTCTCAAAGCTGAGGATTATATAAAATCCTGCCATGTATTACACAGGGTTTTACAAAGATCCAGACTTCCTTTGTAATATGTACTGTTTGCTTGCTGTGGCCCACTTTCAGTTTTTTGTATTGTCCTTGCTTGGCTTCACATGCATGCTGAGAAGGGGGTTGAAGTAACTACAGGCACTTTTGCCTTTACTGCCTGGGTGTCAGTTCAGGATTTGTGTTAGGATGTTTTTAATAAACCCCATGGCCAATGAACAATCAAGATCTGCATGACCAGATCTCCAGGCTGCATTCATATTTTAGCCTGGTGGGTGGAGTCCAGATGCAAATTAATGACCTTTTGAAGCATGCCCTTAACACCAGTACAGTATCCAACTAGGCAAATCGCTGTTTTCCTTGTGTGATATTTGAATGTTGATTTTCTTCAAAAGGAACAAAATGAGAAGTGGGGTTTGCCATTAAATTATTTTGGTCTTTGTACTGTTTAATGAAGATGGCCTAGTTCTTTACAAGAATAATTTTCCCCACAGTACTTCCCAGTGGGGATTACTGATTAGTACCTGCCTCAGCTGAAGATAATCTCAAGAGAGAAGAGTACAGAGACAGAATGTGTCAAAGCAACAGTGACTGTCCTATATTAGAAAAGACAGTGGGAGGCACACACTGTCAGACTGGGGGTTCTGGGGCCATACAGGAAAATAAGAGCAAAGGGCCTTTTTAAAAAGTAACTTGATACATATTAAACAGCAAAAATTAGTTTCTTTTTTTTTTAGGCTGGGGACCGGCAGGCATTCTGAAGCCAAAGGGTTAAGAAGCTCTGAGAAGTCGAGGCATCCTAATTGTTGCTGTCCAATCTGTATCAAGTTACAGTTTTTGTAACTGTAAATACACAAAATTGTTCAATATGTACTGAGTATTTATTGATTACAAAGACATGCAAGTAGGACTGTGAACAGGATAGCTTGTGGGTGACGTCAGACCAGGTAGTGCAGATACACAGTATGGTGAGTGAAGGCGCTGCTGTGCAGATTTATTAAATAAACAGATAAAAGGTTTGAACATAAAACAAAACACTGAACAAACAAAATGGCACAAGGGCCACAGATAGACAAACCAAAAAAACACGGTGAACACTAAACAAACAAGTATGGTGCTGAGCTATGTCAGTACAAGTAGTAATTGTTTTACTTTTAGATTCAGTTCTTACTGTCTTTCTCTCGTTCCACCTCTTAACTCCCCAACCCTGAGTGAGTGATTCGCGCCTCTTTATATACAGCTGTGCCGGGACTCAATAGGTAATTATTCAATCTGGCCCTGGCACAGTCTGCACATGAACTAATTGTTGAATACCCGTGCCGAAATACAAATATACATTTTAAATCACCCACACTATACCCCGTGCACCAATACATACATACATACAATAACACACCTCATAAAACATAAAATATGCACAGGGGCGGGGGTACCCTGCCACAAGGACCAAAAGTTTGTCACTGTGCTGTGGTTCTGAAGTCCAACTGAGTCATACTGGTATTGAAAGATGTTATATTGGCACTCGTTGGCTGAAATTACTGACAAAAAAACAGCTTGAAAACAACAAACATATTGGCAAGTTATGATTAATTGATCATAAACCTAATACTTACTTGGAGATAATTATATAGATTAAAGTTGTTTGTAACAGAGAACAATAATATAAAATCAGTTGTTTGGTTAAGTGGGAATATAACTTCATATGAGCTCTCAGTGGGTCCTGTAAAGTGTACATTTATTATATTTATCCCATTTTTCCTGCCTATTGCATTTCAAGGATGTCATTAGTATCCTAATGCAGGGTATTACCGTAATCTACTTTTTAAATTATACTTATACTTTTTGGGAGAAGTTTACTTAAGAGCTAATGTGGTAAAAGCAGTAGTTCGCTGGATAGCTTTGAGAAGGAAAATTGGGAAGTATGATTTTCTTTATTCAGTGATTTCCCGCTCCCAGTCCAAACCTGGAGTCACTCAGTCCTCATGCGCGCTAGTTGTTTTTTTTCCAATGAGCACACAGTACGCTTTGAAAGTTATAAAAGGGTCATTTAAAAACTAATTAAACAGATTAGAACTAGCAACAATAATAATGAATGTAGTCCACCTGTGAACCCTTTACCATAATGTAAGCATTGTCATGACAGTAATAACAAATGTCCCATTGGAACCTTTAGGCAAAGAATGCAGTGAAATTATTATAGTTAATTAATTAAACCAGATATATTAACACAGTCAAATGGTTGTCTTGAAGGTATGGGCCAACACACTGCTTAACGAACAGAATGAGCAGTTAAAGCATTAATAATTCTTAATTAAATAACTTTCTGTGCTTTCCCTTTTGTTTTGTGTTGTTTGGAGTGATTTTGCACTGCAGTTGTGCTTCCAGTCAGCCATTCAGTGTGTGTCTGTCTGCGAAGAAGCCATTTTCTGGTACCTTTGCCTCTAGGGGAGTGCAGCAATCAGTTCCACTGAAGCAAAAACTGGGAAGCTGACATCACAGTGTTTTGATTAGGAAGTGGTTTTCTCTCACTAGGCTTTATAGATAGCTACCTTAAGTTGGGACTCTTTCTGTCTAAAATGTATTTCTTTTGTTTGTTTGTTGTTGTTGTTGTTGTTTTTACCTGAAAGCATGTCGCAGGTGGTGTGACAATGCATGTTACAGTATGATTAATGCAAATAGCGTGTTTTTAATAACACAATCTGTCAAAAATATGCAATTTATCTATATATGTTATTTATTGATTTATTTATTTATTTATGTATGTATGTATGTTTTATTAATTTAGGATGTGTACGGAAGTTCCAGTGCTGTCAGGTGAACATAGAGAAAGGCAAATGGAAAATGTGGTGGAACCTGAGAAAAACGTGTTTCAGGATTGTCGAACACAACTGGTTTGAAACGTTCATCATCTTTATGATCCTTCTCAGCAGTGGTGCGTTGGTAAGTGCAGTTATTATTGTAAGGAGTATAGTGATATGCTACCTTCTCTCCATTAAGAAGTAATCAGATATTAAAGTAGAAAAGCGTCCCATTTTCATGTTTTTCATTCTTTGATCCAGCTGTTATACCCCTATTACACACAGCTACTGTGTCTGTACTATTCAATAGACAGCATCTCAGAAACGTACACTTAAGGGAGGTGAAGACAGGTTGTGAAGTCAGTAATGTAGTTTGATAGCCTACTAGCCATGTCAACACAGATTTGTGGTTTTCCCAAATAGATTTAATAAACTGTTTCAAACCAATTCTCTTATCAGCATGTTTTGGAATACTTTATGTCATCTACTGTACATGTTCCTAATATTTTATTCCTTACCTGAGATCAGAAGTATAGTTTATAACGGTAACACTTAAACATCAGAATACATTACTACAGACATCATGCTTGATAACTGAAAAGGCGTGTCGAGTTGAAGCAAGTACACTGAAAACAAGGTATGTTATTTAGCAAACATGCTATTATCAACTAAAGATGCTAAACTGTGGTTATAACTAAATGATAACTAGGAAAAAAGCCTGAACATATCAACTGTTAATAAGTTTGCGGTCATCCTTTTAAAGTTTTATCACATTGAATGAAAAAACAACAACTAATTGAGCGTTTTCATGCAGGCTTTTGAAGATATTTACATTGAGCAGAAGAAGACCATCAAGATCATGCTAGAATATGCTGATAAAGTCTTTACCTACATCTTCATTTTGGAAATGCTTCTGAAGTGGGTGGCCTATGGGTTTGCGAAGTATTTTACCAATGCCTGGTGCTGGCTGGACTTCCTGATTGTTGATGTAGGTATTCTTACTTTAAATCCACAGCAATGTTACAATGCTGTAAGGTGATACATTTGTATCCTACAGAGTCCAGGTGGTCCTGTTTAAATTCAGTGGTTTCCATGACTTCACAAATATATCAGTTAATCATAGGTGATGTTACTTAATCCATTAGTGTTAAATGTCTCTGATCCATATAGATTACATAAAAAGATAAAATAATACAGATGTCTTGTAGCATAAAGATAATATATGTACATTAAGCATTGTGCTTGCCCTGTTTGGTTGTTAATACTGTTTGTTTTTTATACATTTCACAATGCACTTATACATAACACTTTAATAATGTGTATTCTCTTTGTTTAGTTACAGTGATGGACTTGTATTGGCTACAGTATCAGCAGTTTCACAAAGTATTGGATTGTATCTTGAACAACAGACACTGATCTTACAAGTTACTAATGCTGCACTAGTCAAGCATATTTGAAGCTGCTTGTTTCCAAGCTACACAATCAAGTCTGTGAATAATGTTTACTAACATTTAACATTACTGATGATGGAGCATCATTTTAAATGAATATTATATTTATTAACAAAATGATGTATTGTATTGTGAATGTTGTTGCTGATCTAAGCTGTTCAGATAAGCTTCAAATTATTTTGAATGTTTTACAGCCTAAGCCATTTTGCTTTACATATTGGATTAATTTGAAGGTTGCCTTTGACTTTCGATACAAGGAGGTGTCAATCCAAAGTGGCATAAAAAAAAAAAAAGTATAGTATAGTATAGCACTGGTTTTAATACACCTTCAGCCATTTAATAAAATTGTGTAAGGCAAGTGTATGATGTAAAGTGATTTGAAACTGAAATTCTGATAGCTTGCAGTAGTCTAATATTTGTTGACATTTTTTCACAATAACAGAACATAAAACTAAACTGTTGTCCATGTGAAATTCATTATTCAGGTTATTAACGTATTTCCTTGGATGATTTTTTCAGTGTCATATATTGTCGTATTGCACTCTTAACTAATCGCATGCTGTCTTTATAACATTTCACAGTCCACTTTGAAAGACTGCTGATGGATGCTGTTGTTGAATGTATTTCATTACAAGGCAACTCGCCAGCAATAGTAAACAAACACCTTTAACAATCCCATTGATTCTGGTAGATTTTTATCATTTTCCTACTGGCTGTGGCACTGGGGTATGATCAGCTGGCAGCTATCAGGTCTCAAGAGAGCACTCTAGGAGTAATATCAAGATGTGATATGGCCAACACCTGGTCGGGCAAATAATATATACTCACTCTTCTTTGTTAGTTGTAAGCCACTTATGCTCCTCTTGTTTTTTGGACACTTATCTTCATGTTTTCCCACAACTAATATTCCTTTAAAATCTTGATTAGAATCCTTGGAGAGAAAATGTCCCACTAGCATGTTCAGAGGAATTTGTATTTTGGCTGTACACTCAAAAGGAGACTTTTCAGAATCATTGCTTTTGTTTTCATGTAGGTGTCTCTAATCAGCTTAACAGCCAATGCCTTGGGCTACTCGGAACTAGGTGCCATTAAGTCTCTTAGGACACTGCGAGCATTGAGACCTTTAAGGGCCCTGTCACGGTTTGAAGGGATGAGGGTAAGATAGAAATAAGAACCAGAACTACTGCATGCATATGAGTGGAGTCCTTGCATGTAAAGCAGAAATCAGGAATAACTGTAATACTGTATCTATCGTTCACCCTGTTAAATTTGACACGTTAAGATGCTTCCCCACATGAGTTTATACTGATTGGTCATA
Source organism: Acipenser oxyrinchus oxyrinchus (assembly GCA_030684275.1). Taxonomy (NCBI): domain Eukaryota; kingdom Metazoa; phylum Chordata; class Actinopteri; order Acipenseriformes; family Acipenseridae; genus Acipenser; species Acipenser oxyrinchus. The sequence goes on from CM060257.1 coordinate 11,693,864, forward strand.
CCAAAAAAAAAAACATATTCTGCTTTTAAATACCAATTACTATTAGATTGGTATTTTTGATGGTTGGTTACAATTTCCCAAAAAGGCTGTATACTTTCCAATTACATGTGTCTGTTATTATTTCAGAGCCCGTCAGTAAAAAGATTCCTGCTATCTTTGTACTGATACGCATTCTAGATTAGTTTTTTTTCTGAGTTGTCTCATATTCGTTTTGATCTAAATTTGTGTCCTGTGTACTACCTTGGCATTCACATCAAACAAGTGAGCAATCAAGGAGACACTGTCTTCTCAATAATCTCCCTTCGCCCACTAATTCCATTCATTTGCTATTGTGAGACAAAAACAGCTCCCTAGATGGAATGTCCTTTTAGGCTTATTAATCCATGAAAAGGGATACAGAAGAGCTTCATGTCCCTTTCTGGTTGAATCTCTCAGGTAGTGAGTGATCTGTGATGATCCCCTCAGGAATAAGCTAGCACTTATGTTGCTTCTAAAAAGTTAGAAATAATCATTTTTTTTTCAGAAAAATAATTGTATAATTTAGATGGGAAGTTTTGCATAACTCAACTCATTTCAAACCGAAAGAAATAAAAACACAGTACTAGATATCTGATGAAGTGTCAGTGGATGATCTTTAATGTTGTGCCTCGAATAACATTTCAGAAAAGTGTTACCTGGTTGAAGCATCAGTGCACCAAACTACTGCATTAACAGTTTAACGTTTGAGTTTGAAATGCAGTAACTTGTTGACGGTCATTAAATAAGTGCATGTTTAATTAAAGTTTAATTACACTACAGTCTTACAGTCAGAAATGTTAAATAATGTTTTTCTGCAATTGAAAATCTTTTTTTTTTTCTCACCTGCATGGCTAAACTCTTCATCATTTGATTTTGATCTCAGTTGATGTTTTATATTGTATTGCATTTGTATGTGGCTTGCTGGTTGCATTTAACGTATTTTCTTTATTGTAATTTTTTTTTTCATTTACAGTAAACAGATTTTGTGGCTTCATCGTGCTACTACAAGGTTTATCTTTCTTTCTATTTTTTTCAAATACCATCAGTATCATTTTATGTCTTCCTTGAATTAGCAGCCCCTTCGTTTACCTTGTAGCTTTCCAGAACTAGCATGTCCTGGATTATATTCACATTTGTATGAGCTGTTTATTGCTTTTGTCTGTCTTTTACTATTTATTTACATAATTAACAATCCTAAATACAGTAGTAAGTGTTGTTAAACACAATATTACTGTTTTCCCTAATTGCTCTTTTGCTTTGATCTAGGTGGTCGTCAATGCTCTCCTTGGAGCAATTCCATCCATCATGAATGTGCTCCTGGTCTGTCTTATATTCTGGCTCATTTTTAGTATAATGGGTGTGAATTTGTTTGCTGGGAAGTACTATCACTGTGTTAACACTACAGATGGCGAGCGCTTCCCAATTAGTGTTGTTAACAACAGGAGCGAATGCCTGATGCTGAACCAGAGTGCCCGCTGGAAGAATGTGAAAATCAACTTTGACAATGTGGGAGCCGGTTACCTGGCTCTACTGCAAGTGGTAAGACTTGATTCCTGCAAGTACAGCTGAGGCCAAAGCTTTTGCATCCCGAAGAATTTTAGGATTGAGACATAAGTACAAAAAATAAAAACTTCAGGAACATAGTTTAGATCTTTTATTTAACTAATCAAAGCACAAATACAAAATGATATCGCAAAACTCTACCGGAAGCCATACTAGTAGTACAGTATTTCATGTTAGATTTTGAAATGTCAGTTTCAAGTATATGGAAAACTACAAAGCGGTATATAATTCAACATGTTAACATAATATTATTCAGCAGGTTTCATTTGACTTTTTGAAGCTAAATTAGTTCATTCTACAGGATGATGCAAAATTTTTGGCCATAGCTGTACAGTAGGCTGCTGTTGAAGGTACTGTTCAAAGATCATTTCTATGCAGTCTTTCCCTTAGAGGTACCTCTTTACACCAGGCTAATGTCAGGGGCAGGGAAGGTTACATTAATGTCAGTGTTCAGAGTCAGTGCATCATAGTGATTTGTATTCTCATTTCCATTTCAATTCTCTAAGGTCCACAATTGATGAGAGCCTTACCATAATACAGTAATAATCAGAGCAAAATGTTTTGATTATATTTTATTATAAATTATTATTGTTGTTGTTTAATTATTTAGCAGTGCAAGGCTAAAACTTCACTCTGTTGTACACGTTAAGGTTAATGTAATGACATGTTACCACTTAATAGTATAACCAGCTGTACATGTTTTTCTCATGTTACCCAGCATCCATGTTAAGGGGTTGGTGGTGGGTACTAGTAGTCTAGTACTAGTCTAGTAAGACAGAGCAGTAACCTCATAAGCTTTCACTACTAAACAAAATACAGGCATTCTAAAGGTGCGTTCATTCACTATGAAGTAGCTCAGCAGGAATTCAAGCCCTAGGAATTCATTTAATCTTCCTAAAATAATGCATTCATAAAGCTGAAAAATGCCTAAAACCTGATGAGCGTGACTTATTTAAATCACTTAATGAAGGTTTTAGAGTTATCTCTACAGATGTTTATTTGAGATATATGGCATACACTTGGGCTATTAGATGGGATGGATGGTAGCAAATCTTGTGTTATTATTTATGTATTTGTATTTATTATTGATGATTAATCACTAATCCCAAGGTCACATTGTTCCTGCAGTCTGAAATACAACATATCAAAAAGAGTTCATGGTTTGTACAAGGGCCTAGACAAAGAGCAGATTCATACGTCTGGATGTCCGAACATGGCCTTGTCATCTTTGTTACAAGTTTATGTGGCGTATTTTGTACTCTGTGAATGTGTGTATTTGAAATAGAAATTGACAACATTCAGAATGATCTAATCTGTATTTAGAATAAAAATGGAATGCTGTGGATGACAAGAGATATAAAAGGGAGAAAACAAACAAACAAACAATGTGTCAGCTGTGATTTTTCTTCTTTAATTTCTAGAGGTTGTTGTGCCTGAATATATTATGTGAGAGAATATTGTATACCGTACTGCATCCCTGTGAGTCTGAAACCTGTTTCCACTGTTATATATTTACAGGCCACATTCAAAGGATGGATGGAAATTATGTATGCAGCTGTGGATTCACGTAATGTACGTTTCTCCTTGTCAACTCCCATATAGAAAGAGAATATATTTTTAATATATTTTTAATATATGGTCTATGTGGTTCATGCACTTAAAATATATAGCTTTATATATATACATATACATTGTACCTACATTTTACACATATGAAACATATTTTATATACCTTGGAAATGTATTATTTATATCTGTATATTTAAATATATGTAGAACATGTATTCTCTTTCCATATGGACTTAGCGCTGGATATTAGTTCACATAACAAAACTAACTTGCCTTTATAATGATGCATTAATTTATTAATGTAGCTTGACAGAGTTAAATAGGGTTAAAATGTACAAGCATACCACAAATGATCAGTACACTGTTAACTGATGTTTACTTTTTCAGTTGGCGGACCAACCTGATTACGAAGTTAATCTCTATATGTACCTGTACTTCGTTATATTTATAATCTTTGGGTCCTTCTTCACATTAAACCTTTTCATTGGTGTCATCATTGACAACTTCAATCAACAGAAGAAAAAGATAAGTATTTTACTATTACCCCAGCAAAAGTAGATGGAGGTGGGGGAATTCAAATAAATAAATAAACAAATAAAGTGAAAATTGTAACATTGCGGCTTTGTTATTTTGCTGTCTGGATTTTGAAATATTGAGAGTAGTGAAAAACTGAAAGATTGTTACGCAGTAAAGTTACAATTTGCATACAGCTGTTTGAATTCATTTTTTCCATGTGGTATTGCCTGCGTCTGTATTATTTCTAGCACAAAGCAGACTTAACAAGAACCCAGGAAGTAGAAGTGACGCATGGTGTTGGGGGTGCAGTAGGCTTTTTATTCCCTCAGGAGGGCTTGGCATTTCACTTTCAGACAGCAGCAGCATGACTTTTTTCATAAATGCTTGATGTTGAGTTGACTCGGGGGTATACTGCATCACATAGTAATTTGCATTAACAGGTATCTGACTCAGCAGTCTCAGTTCTTTAAGCCAGCAGCATTTTCTGCTTGACTATATAAGGCTATTGGTTAAAAAAAAAAAAGGTGGTCTACATTACTGTCACTAAACCTGGCCTTGGGGATACTTCAGTCTACTTAGCTTAGTTTAAGTTTTTCCTTAGCTGTAGTGACCTATATTAGCATGTATATGGTTATAACTATGTTTTTGGTTTTTTTTGGTCCATTACTTTGGGGGTCAGGATATCTTCATGACAGAGGAACAGAAAAAATACTACAATGCCATGAAGAAGCTTGGATCAAAGAAACCACAAAAGCCAATTCCTAGACCAACGGTAGGGAGAATATTTATTGAGGAAAACTAATGATTTACATTATATCGTTGCTGTTGGTTGCCAGGTTTTGAGGTGTTTACTCTTGTACAAGGGTAACATTTTTTTTTGTTTATTTTTTGCCATTGAGATGAGAAACAGCCAGTGCTTTCTAACACTGCTTTCTAGATATTCCTAGGCTGCAGACTATTGAATTTTATATTTCATCTCCTGCAATCCTGGGCAGTGTCACTAAACAAGACCCTATCACTTTCTTATATATTGGAACTCATTCATCCATGGCTATACAATACGTCTTAATTACGTACTGTGAATCAAGCCAGGTCTCTTTCCACAATTTAGGTCATGTTCATGTGTGGTTATATTGGGTAGCCTATTTCGTAATCTTGAGTACATGCTGAACAGTTTTGGGGGGAACTAAATTTTGTTTTGTCATAACATATACTTGTTTTTCACTGTGATAATCTTTTTTATGGTTGACCTTGGACAGCTGAGATTTATGTATTTCTCATGCGTTGAAAAAAATGTATTTCACATGCTGATTTTTTATATTCAAGAGCCCCTTTATTTTATACAATGCTTTTATCCTCCATTTAGTCTTCATTTCATTTCTTTGTATTATAACATAAGCAGCAATGCAATATTTTCCTATTATTAAACCTCTTAGACAAGAGAGTAAACATTTTTTTTTTTTTTTAACTGTCCTATATTGTTATTTTTTCTTCAGTTTAAAAGTTATATGTATACCGTGGTGCCGGCAATCATTTTTCATGTCTGTTTTGTATACTTCTTTTCCAGAACAAGTTCCAAGGACTCGTGTTTGATTTTGTTACAAAACAAGTCTTCGATATTACCATTATGATTCTCATCTGCCTTAACATGATTACCATGATGGTGGAAACAGATGACCAGACTGAACAAATGCAATATAATCTTTACAGGGTTAATTTAGTCTTCATTATACTTTTCACTGGTGAATGTGTTCTGAAGCTGGTTTCACTCCGACACTATTACTTTACCATCGGCTGGAACATTTTCGACTTTGTGGTGGTGATTCTCTCCATAGTTGGTAAGATGGCGTTTTTTAATGTTTAGTAGTAGTTAATTTAGGACCCACATCTTTGATAAACACAGGCGATTTCAATTTGTATCTATGTACTGTATGTATGTATCAAGTGTTTATGAATCTGGTACTCTGGCAGTTTCTGTGACAGTTACACTTATGTTTTACTTTCATTTTCTACAGGCATGTTTCTTGCGGATATAATTGAAAAATACTTTGTTTCGCCAACCTTGTTCAGAGTTATTCGACTTGCCAGAATTGGCCGCATCCTTCGACTTATTAAGGGTGCCAAAGGAATCCGCACACTTCTCTTTGCCTTGATGATGTCACTTCCTGCCTTGTTCAACATTGGTCTACTGCTCTTTTTAGTTATGTTTATCTATGCCATTTTTGGCATGTCAAATTTTGCCTATGTGAAAAAGGAATCTGGTATTGATGACATGTTCAACTTTGAAACCTTTGGCAACAGTATGATCTGCTTGTTTCAAATTACAACATCTGCTGGTTGGAATGGTTTGCTGGCTCCCATTCTTAACAGAGGGCAACCAGACTGTGACAGCGAGATAGATCATCCAGGCAGTTCTATAAAAGGAAACTGTGGAAACCCGTCTGTGGGCATTCTCTTCTTTGTCAGCTACGTTATTATTTCTTTTCTAATTGTGATAAACATGTACATTGCCATTATTCTGGAAAACTTTAGCGTCGCTACTGAGGAGAGTGCAGAACCACTAAGTGAGGATGATTTTGAAATGTTCTATGAAGTCTGGGAGAAGTTTGACCCTGATGCGACTCAGTTTATGGAATATGCTAAACTCTCCAATTTTGCTGATGCTTTGGATCCTCCGCTTCGTGTAGCAAAGCCAAATAAAATCCAGCTCATTGCCATGGACCTGCCCATGGTTAGTGGGGAGCGAATTCATTGCCTTGACATATTGTTTGCTTTCACAAAACGTGTGTTGGGGGAGGGCGGAGAAATGGATGCTCTCCGCGGGCAAATGGAAGAACGCTTCATGGCATCAAATCCATCCAAGGTCTCTTATGAACCAATAACTACAACGCTACGTCGCAAGCAGGAACACATGTCTGCCATTGTCATTCAGAGAGCCTTCAGATGCTACCTAATCAGGCGAACAGTTAAAAAAGCCTCTTATTTGTTCAAAGAAAACATTAAAGCAGGTCAAAACATACTTGAGAGAGAAAAAATGGTGATCGATAAATTTAATGACAACTCCACCACAGAAAAAACGGATGTAACGCCTTCCACGGCTTCCCCTCCTTCCTATGACAGTGTGACCAAACCAGACAAATATGAGATAGACAAAGAAGAGAAGGATGACAGGGGCAAAGAGTTCAGGGGGTATAAAAAGTAAAAAGGAAAACAAAATGCAAGCTTAAAATTCCATTTATATGACAAAATTGTTTACAGCCTGTGAAGGTGACCTGTAATTTCAACGGGACTCCTTGTTTGTGTGGAGATCTATGCCAAACTGATTACTAATCTTTCAAAGTGCTTACTAATCTTTCAAACCCTCATCAGGACACTGTGACTCCAACTGGCAGAGGGGAGTCCAGCATCTGGATGAGGGGGTTACTGTTTTTGCTACACAGCTGATGCTACTAAAGAGTCAACATGGCTATTCAAAAAAAGGGACCAGAAAATGTTTTTCTTAAGTGTAGTTTAAATCAAAAACTCTTTAGTATGACTACTATTAACACCCAATGTCTTGCATTCCAACTGCCATTTTTTTTTTTAACACAATCTTTGTTGTTGATGTCATTGTTTTTAATTCATACGTTGTTTATTATAACCCATGAGTATTTTTGTAAATAGACTTTATGTTAACAGAAGGGGGCTTATGTACTGCTTTAATGGTAAGAGGACCACAAACAAACAAACAAATAAACAGAAACAAACAAAACCAACAAAGTTCTTGTATGGAAGCATGCTGCTTCCATAAATCATGCATGAAGTCCAAAAAAAAAAAAGTATATTTTTGACTCCCAAGTGGCGCATCCAGTAAAGGCGCTCCGCGTGGAGTGCAGGATATGCCCTATAGTCTGGACGTCGCAAGTTCGAGTCCAGGCTATTCCTTTGCCGACCGAGGACGGGAGCTTCCGGGAGGCTTCCAGGAGGCAGCGCCGCCCGGGGGGAGGGAGGGTTAGGTCGGCCAGGGTGTCCTTGGCTCACCGCGCACCAGCGACCCCTGTAGTCTGTCCGGGCGCCTGCGGGCTTGCCTGTAAGCTGCCCGAGAGCTGCGTTGTCCTCCAAGTATATTTTTTATCCACTTCAGTGTTTCAGTGGCTCCCAACTATTTGAGGTGTCTATTTACCATGTTTTGGTAAATCCAGGCGTTTATATGTACCTTTAAAAAAAAAAAAAAAAAAAGGAAATGGGTTATGAAGCATAAGAATAAGACATGAGTCTTATTAAGCCATCTCTGGCTATCAGTAAGGTTCACATTTTATGTGGCCATGAAATCCCACTGTGTGTAAATAGTTATTTTACTCCGTGGTGCATATTTGAGGAAACAAGATTCTAGGCACAGTGGTTGCCAAGAATATTAAATATGTACCACTTTGTCTAGATTGCAAGCTTTTGACAGGGTATATGCTGTATTCTATATCATACACAGTTTGGAAGCTATTACTGATGCATGTTAATATTGCCTATTCCATCCCCTGCAGAGGAGTCCTCAATTTTGGGAAGCCATATGTCAGTGGTGAAGTGAAAGTGAACTTGTTCAACAAGACCTCATTCCTCCATATCATTAAGCAACAGTTTCCTGCATTTCTCTTTTTTTTAAAAGAAGAAATGTTTTGTTTTAGGGTTTTTATGTTTAAAATGGATATTGTCTTCTGTATAGCCATACTGTACAGAACACTCTACAAACTGCTTAAAACTGGTCAAAATAAGTGGTTAGATTTTACTAGATGTGAATATAAATATTGTAAGATATTCTTTTTGTACATAAAATATGCTGTTAAAATGGGCTTCAGGTCAACACCACAGCCACATGTGTTATTTTAGATCCATAGCACTTTTTTCATTCAAGAACTTCCCTGAATAAACAAAAAAGGTAATTTAATTATTTTTTAATTCTTGCACATATTTTTTATATGTAGTTTTGTTTTGTGTAAACTGGAATCACAATCCTCTTGTTTCTGCATAGTGATATCTTGAAACAGGGACACAAGATACGTAGCCTACTGTATGAATCTACAGTGTGGCCTGTCGACAGGGCTACTCTGGTCATAGTCTTTGAATCTCTTGTTTACATGTACTTTTAAAATTGAAATGTATTTAGTCATTTATTTTTTATCACACACATATTCATTCTGCACTAAGAACTACTGTACATGGAATATGGGTCCACAGTTACTTTTGGTTCACAAGAACACAAGGTAAGGTTTTTGTGTTTTTGTGCACACTCCAGCATTCAATAGACTCTGTCTTTTACTAAGCTTATCAACGTGTAGTGTGTTAGTAAACAGCAATGCTATTACTCATGGTAAAATACATTATAAAAAGCCAAAAGAATAAACGCTACCGTTTTTTTTCCCCCTCAGGTATGTCTGTTAGCAATCTGTTATTCAATAGGCATTCACCAGAGTGAACATAGAACATTAACACAAATGATATGTTTAATGTAGCAACTCTTTTTCTGTATTGGTCCAAGTAAGGTATGTTTGCTTAATAGTATCTAATGGGTTATATTAAATAAAATTGTTAAACCACAAAAAGCCATTATGTGTATTGAAATCTATAAGTCAGAAATGTATGGTTATAGCCACATTATTTTGGTTATTATTATGTTTAGTTTTACACAGTGGATAGATAGGTTGCTGCCCCACTGAAAAGCTTGCACCACTTAAATGTGAAAAAAGAAAGAAAAGAAGAACCTAAAATATTAGCATTCTTAGGTCATTCTTTATAGAAAGGTAATACAATCCTTGCACTGGAACAACATCTTAGTAAATCAGGCCTTAAAGGGCACTTAAAGACCTTTTTAATTTATTGTGTTACATGTTCCCATGTGTTGCTACAACTGTTTACGTAAGGTGTGTGTGTATTGTTTTAATTTTTTTTTTATACATTTTGACCACTTTTTAAAACTTTTAAATTGCATTCCGTGCCCCAAGATGGCTTCCCATGCACCTGCATGGACCTCTCAACTGCATTTCCCATCATCCTCCTGCTCACTGGTAAATCCATCTCAGTTACATATGTGAGCAGGAGGATGATGGGAAATGTAGTTCTGAGAGGTCCGTGTGGGTACATGAGAAGCCATCTTGAGGCAGGAAATGCAATTTAAAAGTTTAAAAATGGTCAAAATGTTAAAAAAAAAAAATTAAGAAATATTAAAACAACACACATCCCTTACGTAAACAGTTATAGCAACACATAGGAACATGTAACACAATAAAATAAAAAGTTCATTATGTGCCCTTTAAGTTAATTTTGCACAGGATTAAATGAAAGCATTCTGTTTTAACAATTTTTGCAAAACATTCTGCCAAACATTTGTGTGTGTGTGTGTGTGTGTTGTTATTTATATTACAATTAGCTTTTGGTAAAATATCCATCATAATTCCAGACAGAAGATTAAATAACACAACGGCTAGGGTGTTTACAAAGAATGTACCAACCTGGTTATATATATATATATATATATATATATATATATATATATATATATATATATATATATATATATATATATATTAATGACTTTCGCTGTATGTTTGGGGTCGTTGTCATGCTGCAGAATAAATTTGGGGCCAATCAGATGCCTCCCTGATGGTATTGCATGATGGATAAGTATCTGCCTGTACTTCTCAGCATTGAGGAGACCATTAATTCTGACCAAATCCCCAACTCCATTTGCAGAAATGCAGCCCCAAACTTGCAAGGAACCTCCACCATGCTTCACTGTTGCCTGCAGACACTCATTCGTGTATCGCTCTCCAGCCCTTCGCGAACAAACTGCCTTCTGCTACAGCCAAATATTTCAAATTTTGACTCATCAGTCCAGAGCACCTGCTGCCATTTTTCTGCACCCCAGTTCCTGTGTTTTCGTGCAAAGTTGAGTCGCTTTGGCCTTGTTTCCACGCCGGAGGTATGGCTTTTTGGCCGCAAGTCTTCCATGAAGGCCACTTCTGACCAGACTTCTCCGGACAGTAGATGGGTGTACCAGGGTCCCACTGTTTTCTGCCAGTTCTGAGCTGATGGCACTGCTGGACATCTTCCGATTGCGAAGGAAGTAAGCATGATGTGTCTTTCATCTGCTGCAGTAAGTTTCCTTGGCCGACCACTGCGCTTCACGGTCCTCAACGTTGCCCGTTTCTTTGTGCTTCTTCAAAAGAGCTTGGACAGCACATCTGGAAACCCCTGTCTGCCTTGAAATTTCTGCCTGGGAGAGACCTTGCTGATGCAGTATAACTACCTTGTGTCTTGTTGCTGTGCTCAGTCTTGCCATGGTGTATGACTTTTGACAGTAACTGTCTTCAGCAACCTCACCTTGTTAGCTGAGTTTGGCTGTTCCTCACCCAGTTTTATTCCTCCTACACAGTTGTGTCTGTTTCAGTTAATGATTGTGTTTCAACCTACATATTGAATTGATGATCATTAGCACCTGTTTGGTATAATTGTTTAATCATACACCTGACTATATGCCTACAATATCCCTGACTTTGTGCAAGTGTACCTAGAAGAATTGATGCTGTTTTGAAGGCTATATATATTTTACACAAACAAACAGATACAAAACAGACGTTTGTTTTTAGCATTAGAAATACACTACTTTATCATTCTTCCAGAAATACTCTTCATCCTAACTCTCCCATAACATAATTCTAGCACTGCCACAAAGATTGGATCATTTTGTTGGCAGTGATTTCAATGAGGTAAAATGTTCAAGTTACAACCAGACCTCTTAAATGGCATAAAGAGAAACAAGAATTTAGGGCCAGAAACAGTTCCTGCATAGTACCCTTGGAATGATGAAAAACTATTTGTGAATTAACATGTCTAATTTAATATACTTTTTTAGCTGGGGAATATATATATATATATATATATATAGAGAGAGAGAGAGAGAGAGAGAGAGAGAGAGAGAGAGTTGGGTTTTTTTTTACATGTTCCATTTATAGTTGGAATTGGGCCCAAAATTAATCAAATAGTCAATTTTGAAGTCTTAAGGATACTAACTAGCCGCTAAAGCATTAAATAATTGTTGGTAATGTTTCCTTGAAATTCTACCAAAATGATTCATCCTCACAATTCTAAATTGTGTTTTAAAAAAATCCAAGCAATATGCATGTTGTTCTCAGCATTCATATTTTCACATTTTGCTTTCCATACACCATGTACCCCAAATGTGCTGCATTAACAGCAGAATGGAAGTACCATTCTATTCAGAAATGACAAAAATAGTTATCAACCATAGATGCAGAGAAAACACCCAAAATAGTAACATAGTATATATGATAAGACCTTATTTTTACATTTCATGCTACAGGCAATTTGCAAAAATGGTGTACTATTAGAAAAATAGGAATAAGGTGGGATCATTGACATTAGTTACATACTCTTAGCCACTAACGTGTGAAGGTTGTTATCATTTTGTGGTCTCCAGTACGGTACTGTATGCCCATTTTTCTGGTGCTTTGAATTCTGTATTTATTATTTTTGTAACTCTTAGGAGGAGCCACGCTGCAACAAATAACGTCTTATCTGTTCATACAATGTCTGTCTATGAATCTGCCTGTCTATCTTTCTACCTCTCTATCTCTCTTTGTATTTATCTGTCTGTCGGTGTACATGTCTTACTATCTCTTTCTGTATTGTTATGGTGGACTTTATACATGATATTGTGCAGCATGTAAACATGAAATGTGTTTCTGCTATTTAATTTTGCTTTAAATGTGTGTTATTGATAGGTCGTCATTTCCTTTAAGCAATGTAAAATACAAAAATGTAGAGCAGGGTTAAAACAAAATTATTGAAAGCAACTTTCATGTTTATTTAGATGTATGATGTCATGTTAATACTAGACTGTCAGTCTCTGTACAATGCAGTGTGTCAGGGTTATAAATATATCACATTCTGGAGCATTCGATCACCAGTCTTTGAGCTTGGTTCCTGTAATTAGGCCATAAATAGTGAAAAGGTTATGATATTGGTCCCTATGCGTAAACATTCCTCACTTGTAATATGTATTGTTCTTGAACTATTATAAAAAATATTTTATACCACAAAAAGTGACTTTTGAACTTTTTGATTCTTTTTAATGAATCATTTTAACATTTCTAATACTAGAATATACAGTGTATATGAATGACATTTGTGTTTAACTAAGGTGAAAATTAGGATGGGGCCATTCTATTTTGACATTATAATAAACAGGAAAAATACACCATCCAGTATCTTCAATAAAAATGATGAGCAATTCTGAAGGTAAGTAAAAAGGAAATAAAAAAAGAAGCACCATAAACACTGGCAGGAAGAAGCTAAAGCAGTGTTTGTCAGCTACATCTTAAAGGCTTCTGGCAACGGTGTACTCTGAGGTGAGACCTGGATGAGCAGACAAGCCATCAGTAAGATGGCTGGTATGGAAAAAACTAGGGAAGTCACAAGAGATTCATTAATGCAGAGATCTTCTGCCAGCCAGCTGATTAATTCTCTAAAACACCAGGTACAAGAAGAATGTGTGAAAAACATTCCAGTAGAGAACTGTGAAACATCAGGGAGGGTGTCAGTTCTGTCCTATAAAATAAAAAAGTGCTCAACTGCTAAAAAAAAAAAAAGCAGCGAACGAACAGAGATTTGTATTTCTATTGTGCTTGTTTAGTTTGAGCTGCCAACATCACTGGTCACATTGTCATTGAAGGGACAGGAAGGCACCATTTTGCGTAATTCAAACATAAATCTGAGGTGGTTCTATTTTTATCAGAATGTTTCACAAACAAAATATACGGCGCCACAGCAATCACCAACCAGTGATACATGTTAACATCTCTCTCTGGATAAATGAAAATGACTTTCCAAAGAGCACAGTAAGCCTTGCTGTCTCATGTAATTTAAGAAGACACACAATGAACAATGCATAGTAGGAAAATGTCCAGTTGCACCAACACTGTTTGAAATTGGACATTGAATCCTATTGTAAATACCGTTGCGAGTTGAGATTAAACACACAATATATCTAGATTTGATTTTTTTTTTTAAATATGTACAGTATACATTAACCTGTACATGACCTGCATTGTTATATTACTGCAACACTGACGTGTAAAATATTTCATATCAAAGCTTTAACATGCTTTTTTGCTTTTAACTTTATGATGGTATAAAGGTATAAACTGGTATAAACTGTACTGTGTTTTGTTTTTTGTTTTTTTTTGGGGGGGGGGGGGGCGTGTGTATGGCAAGCCAAATTATCATTTAGAGATCTAAATTAAATGTATAGCTATCTCTGAATATTTTCAGATAATACTAATTCATTTCCAGATATCTCTAAATATTTGAAGATATCTTCAAATATTTAAATATATCTCTAAATCATTGTATGATATCTAAAATTCATTTCCTGATATCTTTAAACTGAGCTTTAAATGAGATATCTAAAATGCATTTTCAGATATCTTTAAATCATTTTCAGATATCTCAATCCACAATCCATACAGTACAGCAGTCCTGACTGGCTAAAAGCACGACCAATAACACACTGACTTTCATTGCGGGTGGTTTGCAGGGCATAACAAAAATAGACTGATGAGATTAACATGTACTGTTGTACCCAGAATGCAGAGTCTAGACAGTATATTTTCTATCTGCACTTATCGATTACTAACTATAAATCTTAAAAATTATATTCACATGTGCTCTTTTTGTAGATTAAAAAAAAAATCACTACCACAACATTTTATATAGGACTGATTGGCCTTTTTTAGACTGTAAAAATGATGTTTGCTATGGCACTGTATTTGTTACAATACATTAAGTCTCTGCTGTCTTTCTCAAAGAACACAAGAATACATAGAGTTCAAGTAGCCTCTACGGTATCTTAGAGGGTTGATTTGTTATTCAGACAATACTGATCTCAATCTTGGAGCTAGCATTGTTAAAGAATTTGCAGCAATCCAAAACCCGAAAGGATTCTGAATTAGAGGGCTGGGTAAAAGATACACCTAACCAGCACACATCAAGCAATGCCAACAAAATGCTTCTACAAAGTTTATTAATTATTGTGGGCAATGCATGGGGGACCCTGTTTGATGAAGTTCTTTGTGGCCTTCGTTATATTGCGTACTAAGTGGTTTTCATTGCTTTTAAGTCAAATAAATAAATAATAACTGCTCTGATATTTCTTTCAAGCAGATTTATGGACCCTGCTTGTCACCAGAAGATGTTTGTGGTGAAAGATTAAAAAAAAGGTTTGCAGTGTCATTAAAACATTACACTGAAACACAGCTTTGTTCTACCATCTTTGTGTATTCTCCATTATCAGCACTATGCCCTGGGAAAACTGGATAATCCACAATTTCATTTTGTCTTATCCTTGCTTTATATAACCATCCAAATGCAGTGTTCTGAAACCTGAAATGTTTGTGGGATATCAAGCTGTTTCATCCCATCTCTTTTTAAATAATTTAAATGCTACGTTATGTTTTGGGACCCTTGAAATGCAATAGGCTGAAGGGTCAGGAAAATGATCATTGTAATATAAACACGAGGCAAATTATTCGGGAGTCGAGTCATTCTTTTTATTCTATGTCAATCCCTTATACAATTGATGCCCTCAGCCGTACGCAAGTTAGGCACTGTGCGTACCATTCATTTCACTGCAAAAATTAAGCTTCATAAGTGTTGACTTGCATATAATCTCTTTCAGTACCATGTGAAAGATTTCTGGGGGCGCTCCTGCCTTTCACTGCCCACGAACAACTGTCAGATTTCTGTCTGTTCTCCTTTTTTTCATCTTGCTGCCTGCAAGCATCTTTCTTTGCAGTGTAGGGATGTTTATTCTCAACTGTGTCTAATGACTTGTGACAGGTTTATGACAAAGGACGAGTAAACTTTGTTGTAATCTCTAATGACCTATCTTATTCACACATATTTTCTCATTTGGTGCTTCTTGAAGCACAGCATTGGGGTCAAGACAGGGTCATCCACAACCCCCGTCCAAGCCATATGCAAATAGCACAAAGAAGACATGGTGCTGGTTAACATTGCATTTAAATCTCTTCTTTAAATCTGTAAGCAAGCTGGTTCTTGTAGTAACCAGCTGGAAATTGTCACGTTAATGTTTCATTTGAGCTCTTTCTTTGAAGATCATCATGAAGACAACAATGTTTAAAGGGAATATGCCTTATACTATTACAAGTGTTAAGGAGGAAATAATACATTAAAATCTCTAAACTACAATATAGTGTGCAACTGATTTATTATTATTATTATTATTATTATTATTATTATTATTATTATTATTATTATTATTATTATTATTATTATTATTATTATTTCTGCTGTTTTCTACATCTCTGGATGGATTACAAAAACATATTTTAGTATCAGTATCTACTATTTAAACATAATTCTGATAATGTTATAAATATAAAAAATTATAATGTAAAACATCTTTTTTTTTTTTTTTGATCTATGAATGACCTGTGGGGGGTGATGTTGCTTAGAAACCTGACATCACAGTATTCTCTTCAATAGCTTATCAGCTATTTCACAGCTCCCAACTTTTCATCCTCCTGTTACAGTTGCCAATTATTTAAGGGTACTGCTTTACCAGTATTTCCAAAAACACTCTACTGGCAAAAAGTTATCATGATTTTTTATTTTAGTTACCTAGAACGTTGCACCACCTGGTGTTTAAATATTATAACTGTGTTTATCTTTAAAGGGAGTTTCTGTGTTTCTTCTAAAGTCAAATCTGAATGTTTAACTCACGCCCTAAATTACATCCTTAAGATGAAATACAGCCATGTACGCATCATAAAGAATCAAGCAGTTGTAAATGAATATCTATATTTAAAGAAAATTGCTTTTCATGATTTGACCTTATTTTTGATAAAATAGCAGTATTTCAGCATTGTCACACAAGGTTAGATATTTCATCATGCCATTAAATATACCTTTATAGTTATAAGTCTTATTTCTTGTATTATTGCTTGGAGTAATAATGATTAGGGTGTGTAAAGAACAAAATGTTACATCAAGGAACAAGACATGCATATGTGCTTACAATAAGGTATGGTTTCCATATTCCAGCTTATTTGTGTTAAAAGAAAATGCTTTACATTAAAAAAAAATGTAATTCGGTTTTCTTTATATTCATAATGTGCACAAATCTTGGTAACATTAACATTAGGTAATCCCAGATCGGTAGTTATCAGAGTCTGTGAAACAAGATGATAGTGTTTAAGCTTTGGTATAAAAGAGTTAGTCGCTGTAATCTCTTCTCCACTGATTCTCAATTTGTCACATGATTGGAAAATCAGGCAAAACTGCAGGAAAAAGAAAGTGTTTCTGGCCAGCCAGCCTGCCTCTACATATAGAATATTCATAAACACAATCCAAATTATGTTTCGATCATGCAAATGAAAAGAGTACAGAAGTCATATATCGTATTCTCTTTTAAATAGTTGCATGTAACCCACAAACATTCTAAAAATGTACAGCAAGAAAACGAATGCCATAATTCAAGACAAAAAGCACGAGAAAATACATTTAATTCACTTTCTACATTTACCTAAAAAAAAATGTCATTCTGCATTGGTAGTAAAGGGATAAAATGTTATTAAAATGGTTTACCTAGGAGACAACAAGCTACTCAGGGATACCAAAGAAACAGTCAAAGTGGGATCAAACTGGTAACAAAAGTCCCACCACCCAAGCACCATAAACAAACCAAGACTCTCCCTGATGCTATCCATCTTTCTGAATAACATATTTCATCATATGTGCCTTTTACCAAGTGGAAGTTAATACGACATTAATATTTTTTTATTGATAAAAAAAAGCATTAGACAAGATTAACATCCCTGACAATGAAACCTCCAGAATAAACTACAATTCTTACACCAGTGTGCTGTCTATGACAGTATTATGCCATATTGATTAAACAGACTTTTTTTTATATACATATTTAACTTCGTAGAAATCATAATTTAATGCTTTAGGTGTTAATGTGAAGAACAACAGATGGAGAAAAAAACGAACAGCTTGTGTTTACAATACTTGCTGCAAATGATTAAACGGGTTCAGGGCTGACCTTTGTCCTTCAAAGGTCGGTAGTTCGCTGACATCTGCTCTCGAGTTCCTGGGTAAGAAAGGAAGCTTGCTTGGTCGTGGGATTGGTGGACGCCCACTGAACTTTGGGGTCTCCTGTGCCGTGTGGGGAATTGTTCCGGTGAGGAGAAAAAGATTGGTCAGTCCAAACTGGGAGAAAATGGAGGGGTAAATTAATAATATATAAAAAAAATATATAAAAAGATGGCTTCTGCAACTACTCCTGAGGCAAGGACACATAATACAAAATAACTGCCTTATATAATAAAATGTAACAGATCTATTTCTAATTATTTAAATATACTCATTATACAGTTAGATCAGATACTGTAAACCTAACCAACACGTGGTACAGTATTTTAGAAAGGATTTAAATTATGTTAGATACCCAATTCAGTTTTTCCATTTAATGAATATATTTTAAACTTGTTTTACTTCATTACAAGTCATACAAATTATAGATGATTTTTTCCAATGCATTTAATGTGAGAAGTCAAAATATACAGGACTCAAAACAGGATTATAAATTATAATAATGTATTAGAAATTATTCACATGAAAATACTATTCAGGTTCCCACCTGGCATTGTTAGATGAGGTTTTGTAATTACATAATAAAACAAATACAACTGTTAATTTAAGCATGATTTTAATTATATAATGTACAGGGGTCTAGTGAAGATAAGAGACTGCACGTACTGTAGCATAATCATATCTATGTGGCTCTTAAAGTTATTTTGTGGCAAGCAGGTTTCAGAGTTTAATTTCACTTTGAATTGGGTGAAGCCCATTTATGCCGGTATATATCCCTGTAGATTCTCTCCCAGTGCAGCAGGCATTATGGTTCTAGCTGATACTGAATAACCTAAATGCATCAAAGGGAGCTTCATGTTTCAGATGGCGTCCTATTAACACAGGGAGTACAGGGAGTAAAATCTACAGTGTGGCAGCAGGTTAAATGGACAACAGAGTGAAAGTGCAAACTAAATCTGAAAAACGAAACCATCTATAGACAAATGATAAGGGACATGCAAGAAACATATTATGCTAATTAGAGCTACTGTATTCCAAAGCCCTGATTACCCATAACTTTATCTGCATTATCATTTTAAAATTCACATCCAGGGTTTAGACAAATGCCATGGGTTACTTTTGCATAAATGCTTTCCTCAGCTTGAGCGATAATGTCCGTTGCAGTTGGTTGACAGAGAGATAAAGCATGACTACATACAGATACAAGCCTAGAGCAGTGACTAAAGGTACTGACAAAATACTGTATATTTCACGAGCAATCCTGAGAGTACACACTTTTCACGGACCACTTAGTTTCTGAAACAATACAAAAATTGTTCCATATGGAAATGCATTATGTAACAGAAAACACAATACAAAGGTCTACGGATACTGTATAATACAGACATAATAGAAGTTACAAATAAGAGGAGGCCACCCTGCCCATCAGTGCTCACCCAGTACCTAATAGCTGTTTGCAAGGCCGAACCCATTTGGCTATTGAAGGATCACAATGAATTAACAGCAAATGGCTTGGCAACGTATTCCATACACCCACACTCTTTGTGTGAAAAGAGCCTCTGCTCTTAATTTGTCTCCACGCAACCGCCAAAAGGGTCCTATAGTCCAACACAGTCATTCTGTGTGATAATTGAAATAGTATGTGTACTTTATTCAACTTAATAATCTCTACAGTTTGGAAAGATTGATATGATTTGGTTCAAATTACTAGTTTGTTATGAGAAACAGGATATTAAAAGTTATTCATTTGTAGAGGACATTGAATTGAATAGAATCATATATTATTATTATTATTATTTGTTTATTTAGCAGACGCCTTTATCCAAGGCGACTTACAGAGATTAGGGTGGGTGAACTATGCATCAGCTGCAGAGTCACTTACAATTACGTCTCACCCGAAAGACGGAGCACAAGGAGGTGAAGTGACTTGCTCAGGGTCACACAATCTGTCCGTGGCTGAGGTGGGATTTGAACAGGGGACCTCCTGGTTACAAGCCCGTTTCTTTAACCACTGGGCCGCACAGCCTCCTATGATATATTATATATTACACTTCAAGCAGTACTGTATCTGTGTATGGCTTTTAAGAAAAGTGATTCAATATGTAGGGCTATTACTCTCAGGCTATGTGACAATGACATCATGTGCTACATGCAGCTCAATCCACTCTATATCTCCTGGTCCAGGCCTTGGTACTCTCCCGCCTAGACTACTGCAACTCCCTCCTGGCTGGCCTCCCTGCGTCCGCCACCCGTCCGCTCCAGCTCATCCAGAACTCCACTGCCCGCCTGGTGTTCTCTCTGCCTCGCTTCTCCCACACAACTCCACTACTCCGCTCACTCCACTGGCTCCCGATCACCACTCGCATCCAGTTCAAGACTCTTGTACTAGCCTACAGATGCCTTGACCAGACTGCACCCAGCTACCTCCAGACTCTCATCTCTCCCTACACCCCCACTCGACCTCTCCGCTCCGCCTGCACTAGAAGACTGGCTCTACCTCCTCACGCCTCCCCTGCCTCCAGAGCCCGCTCCATTTCCGCCCTCGCCCGCAGTGGTGGAATGACCTTCCTACAGAAGTCAGGACTGCCCAGTCCCTGACCACATTCAGCGCCTCCAAGACTCACCTCTTCAGAAAGCACCTGTAGAACTCCTCTGTTCTTCCCCTGGGACACTTATCACCCTTCCTTAAATGCACTTTACTTGCTCTTATCTGCCCCCTATTTTACTGCATTTAATCCCGTACTTCAGAGTACTGTAATCTGCCAAGTGTTTAATCTGTAGTATTTTGTACTTAATCATATCCTGATGTAACTATCACTGACACTTATCTGCTGTATTATTGAATTGTATTTTGTCACACTTGTACTTGCTTGAACCAAAGTCATTGTATTTATCTTGCTCTTAATTGTATTATTACTTGTACTATGATACTTGAAATGTATTTGCTTATGATTGTAAGTCACCCTGGATAAGGGCGTCTGCTAAGAAATAAATAATAATAATAATATATCACACTATTGTATGATTTACACGTCACATCATTTATTACGTTACAAGACATGCCCCAAATCCAATTAAATGATAATATATTTTCAGTGTAGACATGGTTAGACATAGTTTCACAGCATGTCTGCTAACACCAAGCATTTTTTAGAGGTACATTGTATTAACCATGCACACATATATCAATAGATATACAGTACCATTTTTTAAAATCATATTTAGTATTTTTGCTACAATTGATACCCAAACCTTACAAAACTGTCTATTAGGTCATACAGCAAATTGTATCCCTGTAGCTGTGGTGGGGCTGGAGTGTATAGTGCTGCAGGCTCTGCTTCCTTCTGTCTGCAAAAACAAGCAAGACCAGAGAATCCAATTTGTCTGAAAAATATTTAAGGTCTGCATTTAAACCTGACACTTGCTGTTAGGCATGTAGGGTTGGGGGTATAGTCTTTTTCTCCTTTAGTATGCAAACTGTCCCTCATGTCAAGTAATATTTCCGTTACAAACATGAAATATAATTTGTATGTTTCTTTTACATGATCTATTGTAGATGGGGATGATGACATTCCTCAAAACATTATGGAAATACTCTACAGTAATAATATGTGCTGCAAAAGCATATGCAGGTACTCCAACATTAATGGAACAATTTCACTGCACCACAGGCACTGCTAATACAAGAAGCCACTGCGCCTCCTTGTGTTGGACTGAAAATCTGTGTGTTAACAGTCACAGAGTAAATTCTCACGGAAATGGCGGTGGTTGTTTAGCAACCACACGCCAAGAAACTGTCAAGATGGCGAGAATGAAGTCAAATACGGGTTAAGTCGTTTTCAGTGTGGTGTTTACAAAACAAACATGTCGCATTACAGAATATTTTCCGTACTTTTAAGTCAGCTATACTGTAACGTGGTTGCCATGGCAGAGGAAGATGGGTTAATAACTTGGTAAGTTAGTATGAATAATATTGCCATTGTGTTTTTCATTGCATTCTCTTACCAGAAAACGAGTCCGTCAGAGAAATCAGTTGTAATAATAGCTGTGTACATTACTGACTACAGGATCAACTGCTAAGCTTAGCTACTGCACAGCGGAGCGTACCGATTTCTTGCATGATTGCTGAGTTTTTTTTGTTTTGTTTTTGTAAATCGGAACCGATTCTTCATGGTCTTTTTAAAATATTGACTGACTGGCAGGCCCGCAATCTTACCCCCTCCCTTAATGATATTAAATAATAAAGTAGCTACAGTACCCTTCTAGTACTAACATTTGAATGCCATATGCTCTGTTTTTCAACTGAGAAGCAAAACCAAAAAATAATACAATATTTTGTTAGTGTAATGTTAATAAATCAATTAGCACGCCATTTAGCTGCTTTACACTGTAGCATTGCATGTATAATATTGTAGGGAGAATTAGGGAGAACCACTGTCAATTACAGCCTAGGACACTATTTTTGTCCTGTTAAATACATTAAACTGCACAAGGTGGCAAAAAATTCAACAAAATATTGATAAAATGTTTTTTGTTTTTTTTACTTCAGCAGAAAACACCTGCCAGCCTTGCATGTCTATTGATCATTTTTTAGTATAACACATCTGCTGTTGCTACGGATACAACATTAAATAAATAGTCATGTGCATTTTTTGTTGTTGTTGGAAATGTAAAGTTAATAAAATGAATTCCAAAGGTGCGCAGCTTACCTGATTTCTGTTTTTATTGTAGCATGAAGCACTTTCATTAATTGCCTTAATTAATCAGTTCTTTCAAGAAAGCATTCCAGCTGATTTTCAAAACCTTTAAACCTTTAAAATCAATGCATGTATTTAATTCAGGGTAGGTTAAGGAGACCTAAGTCATGTTTATTTCTCTTTTTTATTTTATTTTCACTTACCTAGTAGTAAAAAAGCTTTAAAAATCAGACCCTTGTGTGTCTGTGTAGGACGTATGGTGTTTGTGTTTTCCCTCTTCCTTTGCATCAGTATCCCCATAATCCTCAATAATACCTAATGAGTTCCAACAGAAATTATGTCAATTAACATAAATTCTACTGAAAACACCTCAAAGTTCTGTATAACAGTTAGTGTTTTTTCCATACAGTAGTTGCTTTGAGCATCAATAGTCCTATACTAACTTGTATTTTTTTTTTTAAATCTGTGTGTTTCTAGGCTTTGATCAATTATTACTGCCAGGAAAGGTATTTCAATCATGTAAGTGCTGCTAACAAGGCTCTGAAGAAGAATGTAAATGACCCTGCCTTCTTATTTTTTCGTGCTTATGGAATTTTAATGGAAGGTAACCCAGCTATCTGTCTAACTGCTATATATTTAGATATTTCTTTACATACGTTCTGTCCACTCCAGGTTAGTGTGTTATTTGTAAACCTTCAAACAAAATACCTTAACATGTTTTTACCAAACGTATAAAACATACATTACGGCTCATGTTTAATTTGAAAGCGCTTATTTCTAAGCAGCAAGCTGGAAATGCAATAACTTCTCTTGCCCAGAGGGGGCAGACACGCTCATGATCATGGAATCATGGAACCTCCGCTGCTGCTAATCAATACCCAAAACATAATTGCTTCTCCACACAGAAATGTTTGATTGTCAAAATGTATGTTCTTAAAAAACAAAATGTATAATTTGACAGAACAGAATGTATACTTAAACTTAATTGAAAGTTATGAGTTCATTAATATCAATCTCTGCATCAGTTTAGCAACACTGCAGAATTTAGGAAGGTGTGATTTGCACAATCATTATGTTGTTGGATTTCAATAAATGCAGTAAAATAAAAGGTGTTCAGTATATAAAAAGTTAGATCTTTCAACTATTGTATAAATATTTTAGCATCCCTGTGAGCCAAATCCGGCTTCATACTACTGCTACTCCAAAATGTTATCCATTTTGTAGAAATGCAGAATGACTATTGGTGGAGCATGTAAAGAACATGTTACCCCACTTATTCCTCTTAATATCTTGGTATCACTGAACATATAAATGTTAATAAGGAAAATGTTGTGTCACCTCAAATATTATCCGTTTACTACTAAAGCAGAAAAAGTGGCTTGGGATTCCAAATGAAGGTTGATTTATAATTCTGTTTAGTTTTTTTGTAGTCACTTACAAAGAGTGTGTTAAGGATTGTCTGTGCCTATTTGATTAATACAAAATATATATTAAGATAATACTGTATGTAATGCAAATCCAGACAGATTTGTGGCCATTGGCAAGTTGATTTAATTATTAAAATAACCCTATCTCTGAGGTTAACCTGCAATTTTTGTCTTAATTAGGCCAAGTATTATGAGTTTAGCCAGAACTACTCCGGAGCTTTAGAAACTGTCAATCAAGTCCTTGTTGCCTTCCCCGACTTTCTATCTGCTTTCATAAAGAAAATAAAGCTGTTTCTAACCTTGCGACTGGGAACAAACAGTCGAAGCAGCTCAGAGGTACTGAGTGAAGCAGGTGTAATTGCCTTTCCACTCTATTCAGGTTATTTTTAGATTTATGTGGGTGGTAGTCTTTCACTGTGCAGTAACGTTTGCTTTAAACTTACAGATTTGCTGTCAGAGCTACATTATTTAATTTTGGTCATCATTAAAGTCTAAATCAGTGGTTCTCAAACAACAGTTTTTGCTGGCCTCATAGTGGAGCCACCAACATTACTAGTGGTCGCACGGGTAATTTGTCCTAAAAACATTAAGTACATCATATTAAAAAATAAAGAAAATATCTGCTCTGACAACAGGTCAAACTTAATCAATCATCTTCATTGTATTATTATGTGTATACTGTTATTTAAATCTGTTATTTAAATGGTCTGATTGTGGCAGTTGTATGTGTGACATGCTATATAAATGTATTGCGGTTTGTTCTTTTTCTCTGCTATGTACTGTACAGTGCTTTGTGATACTTTTGTATAAAAATCGCTATATACATGTAATAAATAATATTATAATAATAATAATAATAATAATAATAATAAGAAGAAGAAGAAGAAGAAGAAGAAGAAGAAGAAGAAGAAGAAGAAGAAGAAGAAGAAGAAGAAGAAGAAGAAGAAGAAGAAGAAGAAGAAGTAGTTAATACAATACCAAAGCTAAAGTACAGTACTGTGCAAAAGTTTTAGGCAGGTGTGAAAAAATGCTGTAAAGTAAGAATGCTTTCAAAAATAGACATGTTAATAGATTATATTTATCAATTAACTAAATGCAAAGTGAGTGAACAGAAGAAAAATCTAAATCAAATCCATATCTGATGTGTCTTTCATCTGCTGCAGTAAGTTTCCTTGGCCGACCACTGCGTCTACGGTCCTCAACGTTGCCCGTTTCTTTGTGCTTCTTCAAGAGCTTGGACAGCACATCTGGAAACCCCTGTCTGCCTTGAAATTTCTGCCTGGGAGAGACCTTGCTGATGCAGTTTAACTACCTTGTGTCTTGTTGCTGTGCTCAGTCTTGCCATGGTGTATGACTTTTGACAGTAAACTGTCTTCAGCAACCTCACCTTGTTAGCTGAGTTTGGCTGTTCCTCACCCAGTTTTATTCCTCCTACACAGCTGTTTCTGTTTCAGTTAATGATTGTGTTTCAACCTACATATTGAATTGATGATCATTAGCACCTGTTTGGTATAATTGTTTAATCATACACCTGACTATATGCCTACAAAATCCCTGACTTTGTGCAAGTGTACCTAGAAGAATTGATGCTGTTTTGAAGGCAAAGGGTTGTCACACCAAATATGGATTTGATTTAGATTTTTCTTCTGTTCACTCACTTTGCATTTAGTTAATTGATAAATATAATCTATTAACATGTCTATTTTTGAAAGCATTCTTACTTTACAACATTTTTTCACACCTGCCTAAAACTTTTGCACAGTACTGTACATTACTAATGTATTGAAGTTAAATAAATACCAAAACTACTTTTTATTAATATCTCTTCCATTGTAGTTTCTGCACAATAAACAAAGTAAAAAAGACACATTTTCATAAAGTAATAGCATTACTGATGTTTACTTATGCCTTTGTAGCTGAACATACAAGTGAACACTCAAATTGAACTTAAATAAACTCTTCAAAAAATAAATGTGTAAAAGGGACCATTTTACAAAGAAAAACAAACTCACCGTTTTGGTTTTCGTTTATTACTATCCTCATAACAGAAAATAGAAAGTTGGGCCAGTGTTTGGAAAGCGTGGACACTAAAAGCAAGAGTTTATATATAGATTTTCAGCTTTCTCCTGATTCTTTCTATTGTATTTTATTCTAACAAACGGAGATGAAATGTAATGGTTGGTGCCCTTTTATAACCATCCCATTTGCAATCGCTTTGCTCCCTGTTGGTTTCTTTCTGCCCAGGACCATTACATTCACTCATGCAGTCAAGTCTTTCTTTCAAAGGCTCCTAAAGCTACTGTGAACTGGAACAAATCTGCCATTCTGAGCTCTGTGAGGTCGCAGAGGTTCAGGTGTGATGAAAAGAAAGGCCAGACTTGCTATTGGTGTGAGCTGGACCATTCAGAAAAGAAAAAAAAAAGTTGGCACATTATTATTAAACCTTAACCCTAACCTTGTATACAAAATTGGCATATTAAGTAAAAGTAATGTATTTAAAATGAATAGTAGATTATAAAATTGACATATCAAGTAGTTTTGGAGTTTATATACAGTATATATACAGGGACAGGGCAACACCCTTCTGAGACCTGCTTGCGAAAAATCACTGTTCCTAAATAAATACTTTGTATGTATAGCTGAACAAACTAGCATTGCTAAGAATGAACACAGCGGACCTACATAGGAGAAATCAACACAATACCCTTGATCAATTAATATCTGATTTAAATGTATGTACAGTATTTCTTTATTTGCAGTCCATTACCCAGGTAAGTAACCTTGTTGGCAGCCTGGACTGCTTTGAACCTCACAAGGATGAGCTTCTCTATACAATGTCCTTAGCTTTTACAAGAGTGGTAAGTGTTAAATAAAGTGGTTCATTTTAATCCTTACAGTAATTGAATATTTAGAATGTCATTGTATTACAGTAGAAACCTCTTTATAATAACTTGTTTTTTCTCCTTGGTATAAAGTCTAAATCTCATGATTATGAAGGCATATACACAATTTCAAACATACATACATGTGAGTTTGTTTCTCTGAGTTTGTAAGTTTCTTTTAGTATTTCAGAATTTAGCACTGTGGTGTTTAATAGTTATGGGGGATGGAATTATGGTTAAGTTTTTCTTTGTATTCATCCTGCTTATTTTAAGTAGTGTGGACGAAACCAGATGATCCTTCAGCAGACACAAACTTTAGTTGTAAGAGGATTTGCCATGGCTTTGGATGATGCAGAACTGGCCACTGAACCTGGCTACCATTTGGTACTGCAAGGAAATCTAAAGGAAGCTATAAAACGGTACAAGACTGCTATGAATAAAACTAGTGGCTCTGCATTGACTGGTAAGAAAGTCTTTAATTAAGTCAGTTTTCAGGAAGAGATTAACAGTGTGCAAAGTTTTAATTACAAGGTTTTTAACAGAATCGCGCATGTAGCGTAATTGCATTTTAACCCTTGTTTTGCAATGGATTGACATTTTGGATTCATGTTTTTCATTTATAAATGTCATTTCTAATAAAACATTTTGTTAGCACAGTATTAATGACAGCTATTTGTTGCTCATATTCAATTTTTTTGCGGCAGCTTAATTTCGCTAATGGCCTTCAAGGTCCATTTTTGCTGCAATAAATGTTTCTCCATCTTTTTCTCTTAAGGTACAGCACATGTATGAATAATATATTTCACGACACATTAATTTTGCAGATTTTTAATAAACGTGAAATTAGCAAACATTTCTTGCTTGCAAAATTTTCTAGTTTTACAGTAGTTTAATAAATTATATAGGGCTCACCACCCAAATATTGTACCTGCTGTGTAGTATTAAATAATAGTGACTGAGGAGGAGTTTAGTTCAGAATGTTGTTGTACAGCTACCGTTGCTGGAGAGGCACTCGTCTATCAGTTAATAGATAATGGCTGATGGCAATGAAAGTTTTAATTTTGCATGTTCTTATGCTCACAGGGATCATAAGGTGCCAACTAATTGAAGGGCATCTGGAAGAAGCAGAGCAACAGCTTGAATTCCTTAATGAAATCCAGCATTCTATTGGAAAGTCAGGGGTAAGGTTATATATATGAAAAGAAAGGAACAAATACTGTATGTCTGTAAGCCACTATAATACTGTAACTCACTCATCTAGTATAGTCAGCCTACCAAGAGTTCATATTATTGTTATTTACAAGCAAGGCTAAT
This sequence comes from Acipenser oxyrinchus oxyrinchus, assembly GCA_030684275.1. Lineage (NCBI taxonomy): Eukaryota > Metazoa > Chordata > Actinopteri > Acipenseriformes > Acipenseridae > Acipenser > Acipenser oxyrinchus. Next base: position 11,722,016 of record CM060257.1, read on the forward strand.
TTTGTAGATAGTTCTGGTACTATTTGGGACTTACAAAGATTTATCTTGATAATGTCATAAAAATAAACTAATTAAAGCAGAACATTTAATACTGTACCAATATATTTTGTCATGTAGTAAATTCATTTCTAAATGTTTAATTGGAAAAGTTTCTCCTCCAGAAAAAATACAGGAAATCGTTTGCCCTACCACTGTTTTATACTGCTCTTCAAGGTCTAACAAAATGTGACCTCAGTAAGTCAAAAGATACCTTACAAACCTGGCTGTCCTTCGCAGGGACACTGAACTGGCCCTGAGCATGCTTAGAAACATCACACCTGAGCAGCCTTACTGCATTCAAGCCAAAGAAAAAATGGCAGACATTTATCCCAAATACAGAAAGGAGAAGAGGTTGTATGCAACCTGCTACAGGTAAGAAAATGACTAGAGTTTCAGCAGTCAATGAACTAATGGAATAGAAATGTTGCGCTTTAGTACAAGCTGTGTGTCTCAGAAGGTTGTGATTTTACATCAGTCAAGTGGAAGTTTGAACTTCAAGAGGAGGTGGGAGCAAATACAGTAAATAATTCCTGTTTGTATAGATATATTTTTATAATTGCAATAATTTAATCGAATTATGTTTTACAGAGAATTGGTGGAAAAACTGCCTAACTCCCACACACATCTCCTGTTAGGTGATGCTTACATTAATATTCAAGAGGTAGGCTAAGTTGTAGAATTCCAGTCTTTGGCTAAAAACATGACGCATAGCAAACATGTCACTGTATGAATCAGCATTGTTGCATTTTTTTTAATAGAATGTTGCTGTTTCATGTATGATTAAATAATAATTATGGGGTGCCATCTTGTGGTTTAAAAATGAAAGGCAAAACCCTCAATCAGCCCTTGCAAACCTGTGCTTACAGTATGGCCAGATTATAATGCTATGTTTAAGGGTATTATAGTTTTTTATTGTTGCAAATAGCATTCGTTTCCCTGTACCACCTTTCCAGAACTTGTGGGTCTGGAATATAAAAAGGGGTGCTTAAATGGTCCTATGAATATATCTGGAGGAGGCAAAGCCCCTTCCAACCATTGTTTTGTCTTCATTATTTCATACTGCACACATAACTGCCTAAAAGCAACATGCAGATTGAGGTATAACGTAGGTACAGTAGAAAAGAAAAGTTTCAACTTATTAATGAAGAAAATGAAACATAGTTTTTATCTTTAAATTTGTCACTTAGTGGATTACCATAATATCTATTGTTTTGTTTTTGCAGCCGAAGAAAGCAATTGAGACATATGAATACGCTTTAAAGAAAGAAAAAACCAAATGGTGCTTTGGGGAGCAAGATTAGTAAAGCTTTTGTTAAAACTCATAACTATGCTAAGGTATGCTATATCAACATATTTTGTATTTTGTGAATATAGATAGATAGAGTAGATGAGGTGTTTATATACAGTCACAGACAAAAGTATTGGCACCCTATACTTAACAATATATGATAATTCAAGAAAGCATGTTAACAAGCATTTTAGTGAACATTAGCCACTAATTAATATGACAAAGACCAAAATTCACAATTGTGGGTAGTTTAACCAACAATCTTTATAAAAAAACAAATGTATTTAAGCAATTTCAGATATAAATAAAGCAATCATGACAAACATTTCAACAAATATTTATGTGGGAAATCCTCTGTCCGGTGACAGCCCACATCCTGCTTGTGACAGTGGAAACATTTCATTTGACATGCAATATTTTTATACTTTACTAAAGCAAAACATGTTTTATTCATTAGGCAGTTAATTATTATGAAGCAGCACTGAAGACTGGTTAGCAAAATGATCTCCTTCATGACTTGGCAGAGCTAAAACTAAAGCAATATAAAAAGAAAAAACAATTCTACAGCAAGCTCTCTAGACCATGAACCAGGTAGGTATTTATCTTGGCTAGACTTGAGTTGATAATGATCATGGCTGCTGTTAATAATAATAATAATAATAATAATAATAATAATAATAATAATAATAATAATAATAATAAAAACTGTAGTTAAGTCATAAATTGCCATGTTACTCCAGCAGGGTTTTTCAACATTAAACTGAAACTTGCTTCCTGTCTCTCCCACTCTTTGGTGATAAACTACCACAGTGGGACTGCTTATTACATACATTTATAAAGTAATTCACTTACCAGCCACAATTAGTTATTTCAGTGGACCCACATAATTTATTTAGCACCTTTATATTTTCTGCACTTACATACCATCACAGACATATATACCCCTATACAGTGTTGCAATATTTGTATACAAAACTGTGTTGGCAATGCAGTGAGATCACAAAAGATGTGAAACATGGCTTTGTGTTGGAGTGCAATAGCTGCTGCTTTCTGTATTTTTCATGACTTTTTATTTTATTATTTTTTAGAAAAAGACCTCTCTGTATTAACTGAAGATGGTCGCTATCTAGTTCTTTTAGCCAAGATACTCGTGTCACATGTTTGCGTAACCGCATTGCTAGACAGAGACATGGGAGTCTGGAGTTGAAACGTCGGCACAGGCACACAGGATTTATCATCCACAAAACAGAAAGTAAACAAACGGGTCATGTGACGCTACCAACGATAGTAACGCACAGAAGACTGTACAAAAGGCAAAATAAAACACAGTACAAAAACTACAAATAAAAGGTGCCACACAGGGCGCGCACTAGCCTTACTGAACGAGTCATTCCGCTCCAGGAACCATTACTTGGGATCAATATCCCCTAAACTAACCTACTTATGAGCCGGTATTCTTACGACGACCCCTACTTCTTCATACGGCCTTGGCTGGGCACTGCCTTCACAAGTACCGTGTTGCAGTCTGTAAACAATCATTTGATCAAAAACAACAACTCCAAAAAGCACACAAACCGTTTCCCCCACTGCAGGGCAATCGCCCTGCTACAGGTATGTTTAAAAGAAAACAGTAAAGAAATGAAAAAGGAAAAAATGTACATTTACATGCTGAATACAGTAATTACATGTCCTTTCTCTTGAAAAACCTATCCCGCGTACATTGCTCCTCACGCCCGTTGCCTGGTTGCAGTTTCTGTGAAGATGACGGACAGGCGACGATTGCATTCGTCATGCATGATTCGTACTACAATAGGTCATTGAATTAGCATTATCTTTGAATCAGTCCAACCATGGTGTTTATTTTCACTGAGAGAATAACACACTTGACACTGGAGAAAGTTCAGTATGTACAAACCTGTGTTAACTCTTGGAAACCTGTACTTGGGTTATTGTTGCCACATTATCTTTTGGGTAGTATGTGTATTAGTATAGCATTAATTTCCCAACATTTCAACAGAAGTTCACTGAATTGGAAACCACAGAAAACCTACAGCAGCACAAAAAGTATTTAATTGCTTTAAATGTTCTTTTAATAATTTTAAGATACTGTGTTAAAAAAAAACCCACACACAGAAATGAAGTCTGTATGTAACATATTGCAGGTTTAACTGAGATCGGTGAGCTCCTCCATGATTCACAGCCACGTTTGCTTTACAGGCACTAGATGTACAAGCTCGTGTTTTGAAACAGGTTCAACTTTAGCAACCTGAAGCAGTTCCCAACCAGAAACAATTGGCAGCAGAGATTTGTGCTGAGTTTACCAAACATTACACATCTCAAAGAGACTATGAGAAAGCCATCAAATTCTACAAAGAGGCACTTGTTTATTGTGAGACTGATAAAAAGGTTAGTTCAGCTGTTCATCTAAATACTGTGTTGACTCAAAGGTTCCATTTTCAGTGCAGCTGTATGTCAATAATGGCCACTGTGAATCTAGCATAATAAACCTTTCACATGTATAAAAAGAGACCAGTTAGAAAAATGATTTGGGGCTAATTTGGGATGGACCAGCTTATCCATCTATCTATGTAACACTAATTTCACTTATTCACTGCTCAGTTGCATTTAATTTTCATCCTTTCTCCATCCATGGGTTTTGCATCAGTGTTATTCACTAATAGCTGTTATAATTCAGTTCTATCAGGTTTCACATATAGGCAAACTCCCTGCGATTGTTCTGATTTGAAGGCAGCTCATGAGTATTTATATCTGGATTTCTCCTTATTCATTAATACATTTCTTCATCATATCACCACCTGATTTTTCGACTTGTAACACATTCAAGAACCGATGGGTTTATTATTTTTTTAGAATATTGTATTCTACATTTTTTTTTTTTCAAATGAACATCACTATACATACAATTATTATTATTATTATTATTATTATTATTATTATTATTATTATTATTATTATTTATTTCTTAGCAGACGTCCTTATCCAGGGCGACTTACAACTGTTACAAGATATCACATTATTTTTTACATACAATTACATTATTTTTTACACATTTCCATACAATGCTGTAAAAACAATGTGAATATTTGTGTTTGTGACTCACCTCACTTTTTTATTTGCATTGGTGGTAAGTGTATTTACAGTATTTTAATATGTATTTATATAAGATATATTTTATAACAATATCATTATGTAGGATTTTCCCTTTTAAATAAATGTATTAAATAATAAATTCCCTAGAGCATTGCAAGATTCGCTCATCACAAGAAGCAGGCTACAGTACATGCAAGTACTTCAGATACCGGTACTTGAAGCTTAGATAAGTCTTATTTTAACCAAGCAAATTGAATTTAAAGAATGAGGCCCTATCTGTAAGGAATTGTATTAATATATACTTTGTTTGCAGGTGACAACGAGACAACGAGTAGGGTCAAAATGCTGTGTATAATATGATAGAAATTTGTTTGAATCCAGATAATGATACAATGGGAGAGGAAGTCTTTGAAAACGTTGACATTGGGTAAGTTTTGCAAACCAGTTTTGCATAGAATTCCAGAAAGTACAGCCTTTACAGTATTTGATGACATTAATGCAGTTTTTAAGTTTTGAATGTGACTTAATGTTCAAGCAATGTATTTTATGTTGCTGAGTTCTGTAGGTGTGGTTGCTCCTGAAAATTGACTCATAATTATGGTGCAGACTTCATCCAAAGCATGCGCAAAAGCAATGATATAATGAGACCAGTGTTATGTGTGCGTATGTGGACAATTTAACTGCATGATATGAATTAGTCTGCATACCCGTTTTGTTTTAGTTTTTTTATCTGCAATGCTTTCAGCAACTCTACAGAAAAGCAAGAATCAGAACAGCTAGCTGTAAGAACGGCTGAGAAACTCCTGAAAGAGCTGAAACCCCAGACCATTGATGGTCATGTTCAGTTACATATCATGGAAAACTGCTGCCTATTGGCAACCAAACAGAAAGCCAATGTTGAGAAAGCGCTCGATGCATTGACTGAGATTGCAAACAATGAGGTTAGTAAACTGCCGATATCCGGTATGCTGAGGGGTTGCACAAAATATAAGAAACCCTTTCAATAGGGTGTAGGTCCATCGTGGGCAGCCAAGACAGCCCTGATTCAAAGTAAAGAGTCTGCAACATGTTTCAATTGTCGTTGACGGGCATGTGACCAGTAATTTGTGCAGCACTGGATAAAGAATTTACCCAAAAGTAATTCTCTAGACTTTCAGCTAAATTCCCAAAGCTAATTACTCCAAACTGGCATCAGCACTTTTTTTTTTTCAGAAAGGAGGAACACACCAAATAAAGTTACTAAACCAGATCTAAACAACTAAGGCTTTTAACTTAGGAACGTGTAGAGTAGTCTAAAGTCATTTTAGAATTATAATGTGTTTTTCTTTTCCTTTCAGATAAAAATTGTGCTAATGACGATTTGGAATAAATAGCTTTGAGAATCTAGCCCTTTGTTTTGTCTAGTCCCTGTAAGCACACACCCAAATAATGACACGAATATAGTGCAGTAATTCACATGCTTTTACCTTGGGAGTTCTTCACCGATGGTCATAGTTATTTCTAGTACTATTATATTGATCATTTTAGTATTTTTGAACTCACACCACAAAATGCTCACGATCGCATGCTCCTGATAACCTTGCCTCATATTGGAAAATATATTTTTATCTTGGTTCTAATAACATTGTATTTACCCACCTATTGCAGAAAGATCATATCCCTGCACTGCTTGGTATGGCTACAGCATATATGATTCTAAAGCAGACTCCAAAGGCCAGAAATCAGCTTAAATGCATTGCAAAAATGAACTGGAATGCAATTGATGCAGATGAGTTTGAGAAGAGCTGGCTTCTTTTAGCTGACATTTATATTCAGTCAGGCAAATATGATGTGGCAGGTGAATTATTAAAGCGCTGTCTTCGTCATAATAAGGAAGGTAACGGTACAGCATCCCAAACAAAGAATGTAATGTTATTCTCTGGAACATTCTTCTCTTTACACTAATTAAACAGTTTAAGCAAATAAAAACATCAAGCATGTAACATGTTCCTCATTTAATATAACAAAAAGAATCGATTTTATTAGATGGTGTAACTTACAAGAAACTCAAGCAGACAGGAAAAGTTCTTTTGTCTTTGTGTTTTATCTACTAATAGTTTAGGTTTTAACTTCGAAATGATGTTTAACAGTTTGAAGTTATTGATTGTTTAAATCAATGCTAATGTATTTAACAAGGACATATTTTTGATAGCTAGTGCCATTTGTTTAGAAATACTGTACAAGTCAGTAGTAGATAGGTAGTTGCTGTTGAAATCAAAACAGAATGTCACACTGTAGCATGAACATGAAGAGTGGGTTTTGTGTATATATTGTAAATAGTATGGCGTAAATGTGTGTAATTATTGTAAATGATTAATGAAGTACCTGACGCTCCTGGGAGAGCCTGCCTGCTGTGTGTGATTGCCAGCTGTGGCTGATCAGCGGGTAGGTGTGTTTCAGCACGGCGTCAGGTATAAAGAGGTCCTGTTTGTTCACCTCGGGGCTGCTGCAAAGCCACGGACAATGGGCTGAAGATCCACGCTACCCAAACATAGAGACCGAAATACATTGTTGAAATCCTCCGATCGCAGTGATGGTGAACCGGGATCAGATCCAAAAGAAGAAGCAAAAATTGCAGAATGCTGGAGTCGGGGTTTGTGTCGATATATTAAAGATTAGTTCGGGGATGGTAGATCCCCATAAAGTATAGCGAGGTGAGCAAGCGGGACCTCTATGCATTAGGGAGTAGCGCACGCCATTTTACGGCACCTTTTATAGTTTTTTTTGTATTGTGTTTATTTTGTTTTTTTGTACGCTGGTCGTATGTCCTCAGTGCGCTACCATGGTTGGTAGTGTCACGTGAGCTGTTCTCACTGTGTGTGTGTGTGTGCGTGTGTGTGTGTAAATAAACCTGCACGCCTGCGGGGCGTGTCAACTTCAACCTCTGTCTCGATCTCCTACCTGTCACTCAGCAGCGAATGCACACACGCACAAGCAAGTACCCTGTTGCACACACCTATTGTATATATTGTCAAGATTACATATAAAAATGTTTAAAACTGTCAAGAAGAATTGAGTATGATTATCTTTATGATTCAAGAGTGATTTGGAACAAGCTAGCAATATCAACATTCAATATTACCAATTGATGGGTTATCTTAGATGTATATTTTAAGTACCGTACCAGTAATACAATTAGATTTGAAAATATTTAAATAATAAACTAAATCTGTTATACCAAGATCAATTATAAACATGATTTGCCAATAACATGCCCTCAGCGTATTGGCTGTCTTTACCTGCCAATGTACGCTACAAGACTAACAAATGTTTTAAATTGCAGTCTAGCTGTAAAGCATAAGAATATACGGGATACATTATGGAGAAGGAGCAGGCTTTCAGGGATGCAGCATTAAACTATGAAATGGCATGGAAGTATGGCAATCAAACCAATCCAACTATCGGTAGGTCAAAAAGACGACTGCCACTCACATAGATTTACATCCTCCTGTGGACGTGGTTCTGGTTTAAAATGTTACTTCACAGGATACAAGTTTGCATTTAATTACTTGAAAGCAAAGAGATATGTTGATGCGATAGATATGTTTCCTCGTGCATTATAAAAATGCAACTTTAATACAACATAAAACATAAATGTCAGTTTACAGTGTTACTGAACAGGCTGCAGGGTTTACAACAAAACACACTGCTTACATGTGCTGCTTGCTGTGCTGTATGCATGCCTGCAATATTTATTTCAAACACAATCCTGATTGCTATGGTGTTTTAATTAAAATATCCTTGCTCAGACACACCTAAGGTTTCAAAGACTGATTAACACTAATCTTAGACCACCCAAGGTATCCAAGATTGGAGCTAATGGGGGTCTGTGAAACCACCCAAAGACATTTTTTATTGTAAAACCCTGATTGTGAAATGGAAATAACTTCAAAACTGATTAACCAAGTACTTAATACAAATATCGCAATAATGCTGAAAAAGATATTGAAGGAATATCCTCTAATCTGTTTAAGTTTATAACATTTATCTTAATTGATTTTTTTAATTTTCTGCAGGTGTTGAAAGCACATCCAACTTATCCGAAGATGAGAAGAGAGATTCTTGACAAAGCGCGTGCAGCTTTAAGATCATAGCACAATTGCATTTAACAATATTGTTGTTGTTGGTGGTGGTGTTTTTTTATTTAATTTTTAAAATGTTTTTTTTTAATTAGATAAACCCAATGTTTGAAAACGGTCCTGTATTAAATATGAAATATCTAAATAAAATAACAAATCATGTTGTTTAAAACATAAAAAGGTGTCTGCAATATGTATTTTAACGGTGCATTTGAAGGTACAACTACAATACACCTAATTGAAATGGATGTTACAAATACAAGACCTGCACAAATTATTGATATATCCTCTGTAAAGTTTCAATCTTTCTCTGTTACAGATGCATCTGTTGTATTCTCAGAAATTTCTATTGAGGAGAGTTGCCATCAATTATTATTATTTATTCAATTGTTTTGCCATGCATGTAAATCATATAAACACTGTTGGGCTGTAACAGCAAGTAAGTTGATAATGGAACTCTTTTTTTTCCTCTGTGAAGTGCCCTGGGATACTTGTTATGAAGGGTGCTATATAAATGAAATGTTGTTGTTGTTGTATTTTAATATTTTAATGGTAGATTTATAGGGTGTTTTCTATATATATATATATATATATATATATATATATATATATATATATATATGGTCTCTCTCTCTCTCTCAAATTCAAATTCAAAAAATGCTTTATTGGCATGACGAGAGCCCTCAGGTATTGCCAAAGCTTTTATGATACAACACAGAAATAATAAAACAGAAATAAAATTACAGAACATAAAAAACACAAAAACCATTGTCCCCTTCCCTTTGAACAATATAACTTCCCCCTTCCCCCCTCCTTCCTAATAACCCATGGTTGTGTATGCAGGGTGTCCCACACAGACTCTGAGGTTGTGGCAGGCAGACAAATACTGTGCTGCTACATTTGCAGTTCGCTCATCCTCTCCTAGAAGGATGGGGATTTTACTCGAATTGGAGAGGTGGTTAAAATCTGCTATTTGGTTTTTAAATTGGGGGATATATCTCTCCCGTATCTCTGTATTTTGGATAGGACAACAGGAAGTGCAGCTCTGTCTCTCTCTCTCTCAGGGCTGTGTTCGAAGGTTCGTCAGATGGGTTCACGCAGTTTTTATTTTTCTTCCAGAAACTGTTTGACAATTTGTGAATACTATAAGTCACACATTAAATGCCACTCACATGCAAAATTCGATATTTTTTATCTGTATAATGCATATTACGTAAACAAAAGCTGTTAATAAAATCCGCTACCAAATCGTTATACATTACTTACAACTGGAGCAGGGTATAGTATCCAAAGCAGTGGGCTCGTACCGGTTCTAGTGGCTGTACTGCTTCAGTAAAATATGTATTGAAAACCTAGTGTACAAGACAGTGTAACAGAAGTGCTATGGTAGAATATGTTTGAAACATACAAAAATATACGCTAACACTAATAATTTGAATTTCGAAAACTGAGCATCGTCCACACCTCCCCGCTACAGCTCGTGTTATCCAAACCTTTAATTTCTTCATTCTCCATCTCGACAGCAAAGCGTTGTATATCGTAAGCTGTACTGAAAGAAATGTCTCGAAACCCCTCTGCTGTTTGGGATTTTTTTTATTGTTAAATGCCCAGACAACCAAAAAAAAAGTTGAATGCAAACTGTGCAAGCGACTCGTATGGCGACATACAATCTCTGGGGTCACTTGACAAGCATAAATTCATATTATTAGTAGTATTATTAATATTTTTAGTAGTAGTAAAATGTGACTGATAACCTTGGAACGGCGACTGTGTTAAATAAAGCTTTGTCCGCTGCAGTTGGTGCTGGTGCAATTACGTGTAAATAAACAACGTGTATTTTAATTTAAATTATAAAAACACAATTACTGTTTTATATAACGTATTTTAAACTACATGTGAATGTTTTATTCCATTTATATGGATTACCTGTAAAATAATAGGGTTTTCAATCAAATATTAACAAGTCGCTATGGTGACGTCACCAATAAATTATGCAAATAAGTACCATCGAAGATTCGAACCTTCCTTCGGTAATGTGGTCCGAAGGTACCAAAATGTACCCTTCGCTGCAGCCATATAGCCATATATATATATATATATATATATATATATATATATATATATATATATATATATATATATATATGGGAAGATGGCTCTGAGCACAAATGTCTCTACATTTTTTATACATAACAATAAAAACACTTTACAGAATAATTTGTTTTGTTTTTGATTTTGGGTTTTGATGACAGTATAAGAATCTGGGGGCAATAAAGGCCTCCGTCAGTCTGTGTAACGGGGCGCGGGGCGGGGGTCTGGGGGTTTAAATTTGTAAGCACGTGTCTTTTTTGTCATTGGCAGAATTTACCTCCATGTTGAATCAGTATACTATTAAATAATAACAGCATTGACTGATGTATTTCAGAACCTCTCCAACTATAGAGAACACTTGACTTGAAAGCGGTAAAGTCAAAAGATGTGCAAAATGCTAATAATTCATAACATGTCCTTCTTAGTCCTATATAACTGGGCACAGCAAATGGTTATCAAGTTTTTTTTAATTATTATTTATTTATTTACATTATTATTATTCAGTTCTGAACCATATCTATCCAAGAATACAGGACCATGAACAATGCAAACAGACCAACAAGTCTGGATTATGATAACTGGGCATACGACACTTTTTTCTCATTTTTTGGGCACCTTTCCTTCACTGCTGAAAACAAAACCAACCTCTAATCCGCAGAAACCTGGAGAGTCGCATATTGCTGTTGAAATTGTGGGGTAACCATGCCTCTTGTGTTTAACAAAGGGAAAAATAATACAAATCAAACTCCAAATAAAATAATACAAATACAACTTTTCTGTTATATTAAAGCCCACAGTTCTAACAGGTAATAAATAAACAGCTATATTTTACTGCTTTACTTCCGTGTATTCCATTTCCAAAATCATTGATGTAAATTCTTCAGCACAGTTTACTAAAGAAGTGTTGAATGGGAGAGACACGATGTTCTGTAAAGCACAAAAGATAGTGTCTGGACACAAGTTCTCCATTGTTTAGAGTCATGAGCCCTGGACCTATCTTATTGATAAGCATCGCTAAGCATAGCAGGGGGAAACGTGGGCATTAAGCCCGATAGCTTGTATGCTAGAAGATTTTGGAAAGCATTCTGTTGTGTGTTACTTTACATAAATACCTTAACTTGAAGTGATGCTTTGCCAAATGATGTACCACAGAAGCAGGAGAAACGAACGGCAGCGGATCGTCTTAACTGTGGATGTTTCATGGGTGTTGACAGAAAATTTGTAACCAAGGATTACGAACTCGAATGGCTACCAGTTCCAGCTTCTTTTCTTTGCACTGGGTCCGTGTAATAATGTAACTCGCCGCAGAACACTGTCGGTTGAAACAAGCAAAGACGTGAGTTTGGACGTCATGGAAAGCGAATTGTAATTCAAGAATTTGGTGAGTTTAGTAAAACTTTCTGAAAAAAAAAGTTAAAACTTTTAGAAGAAAAAGGTTTGAATATGAAAATAGCGCTTTCGTGTTTCACCATGGAAACAGAATCCAGTGTGCTATGCAATTCGCTACAGTCTATGCCTCCAGATTTATGCAATGTTTGTTTTGTGTACCGGTTGGATTTAAAGCGGTGTAAACGTACCATATTGACAACATGTAGTAATTTATAAATGATCATAATTGAAAGCAAATTAGACGGGGGTACTAAGAGCATTAGTGAATACTAATTTAAAATGTGGTTATCATTACGCTATATTGTATCCAGTCATCCATTCTTCAAGTGTCATTTAATTTAAAACACACGTTTTGTGCGTTAACTCGACTTCCTTTACTTTAGTAATGTGTAGGCTGCTATTCAATTCATCACACAAAATTACAGAAAGTAGCCTAAGAGTTTATTATTATTATTATTATTATTATTATTATTATTATTATTATTATTATTATTATTATTATTATTATTATTCTTTTTAAGAGGAATTGTCCAAAGGTAGTCTGGTCTAAAATGCCGTGTCTAAACAATTTTACATTCCTTGGCGTTGTGTTTCCCAGCAACAGTTCAAGTGAATGGTTGGCTGAATACATCTCATTAAAAGCACTGACATTACAGTGTCAATCAATCCCAGAATTCCACTGTGTTAGGTTGAACAATCGCAGAATTGCCTGCCTTTTTTATGTATGTATGTATGTATGTATGTATGTATGTATGTATGTATGTATGTATTTGTCATGTATTGCTTTTACGTTATAAATAGGTTATACAATGTTGAAACTTTAGTTGTGGAGGGAATTACAGGTCTATAAGACGTTTTACTCTACACGTACAGAGCTTCAAATGTTAACTATGCATAATCCCCTGAGCTACAGTAGGAGGTGCCCTGTTTCTCACATAAAACTACCTTTGGGGAAAGTAATACAACCAGACGGTCAGCAATAAAGTACCGAGCAACTGCTTGCGATTAACCATACATGACCACAACTGATTTTAGTGGTACCGGTAGTTTCCTAATGGTATGTACTTATTTTAATTGTTGAAAGCCAGTAGTTAACCGACAGTAAAAAATGTGTTCTGTAATCATTAGACACGTTTGCCCCACAGAAAGACAAAATATATTATTATTATTATTATTATTATTATTATTATTATTATTATTATTATTATTATTATTATTATTATTACCCCAAACCTTTAATTTAAAGTCACAAACAGGTTGCAAAATGACTATTCAGTCCTTAATCAGGACCATTTAACACATACTCTCTGTATAGGTCAGATGCTATTTAACGTGTGGATACTCCCCGGTCTGTCATGTAGTATGTATTTATTGCTAACAATGGGAATGCATGTGGTGGCCAGACCCCACATCAGTGGCAACGAACCTTTGTATTATTAGAACAGAAATAGAAAAGGTGTAAGTGACTGTGTAAGCGGGTTGCGTCACAGGGCCCGTCCAATCAGTCCAAGGTACCTGTACTTAAAAATAAAACAAGCTGCATCCTGTATGCAGTCACACCTTAGCATTACAGACGCCTTCTCTTCCTGAATAGTTGACGTGTGCATACCTCATTTGATACACCCAGTGCAGGAGTGGTGATGGTAGGTAAACAGTGTAACAATACGCTAGCAAATATTAGTAAGCAGTTGCTTAAGTAGTATTCTTAATGTAGAATTCAAATCTTTTTTTGTAAGAACATTATGCACAGTATTTTTTTTAATGGATTTTAGATGGGTTGTAGCAAAACGCACCTAGACTTATGAGTTGGCACTTGTTATATTTCATAAAATTAGAAAAAAAGGAAACAGGTGATTTTACAAATACTTCAGGTGTGTACTGTGCAGCTTTGGGGTGGGGAGAGAAGCTTTCTTGCGCACGCGTGGCTCAAAGGGGTCACCCTCTACCTGAAAGAACGCACCTGGATCCAGCGAGACGGAAGTAGAGGTTTTGCGATTTCTGGCTGACTGTCTTCACTGTGTCATTTTCATATTAACACAGATGAGGTCAGATTTTTGAGAGGACTCATCAGTGTCGGAAGATTGTGAGGCTAAATCTACTCTCCGAAGATATTTCTTGGTTCTGGTGATTACCTGCGCCAGTACTACAGCTACATGGTAAGTTCCACTTAAAGATTCATTACAAGAATGTACTTTTTTTGAACTTCTCACCTATCAAACCGTTTGAGTCCTATCTGGATACGTTTCGTGTACAACAGTGAAGAATATATGTGTTTGTTTTTTTTTTCATTAACAAATCTAGCAAATTAGGATATTTTTTTCATGCCAGTAGTTTTCTGTATTTGATTTCATTTCTCATTTGTGTTTGACTGACACCAGTTTTTAATTGACATAAGCTTCACGGTTCAGCTTTCTATCGTGCAATTATATAAAACGTCTACCTACTGTAGCCAATTAAGCACGGAGTGAGCTGCTAAATGTAGGTTTAGATATTAAGAACCGCTAATGAAAATGTTTAATGTTGTACCAAGGTAGAATTAAACGCTAAATGAATGGCACAATACTAATTATATATATATATATATATATATATATATATATATATATATATATATATATATATATATATATATGGGGAGAAGTGCTAATTTAATGAATGAATGCATGCCTTATGATCAACATAATTTGTTACAATTGAACATGGAATGAATGTGGGTAATTAAATAGGGCTGAAAATACTTTCAAATTTGTAGGACGTGCATATGATATTCAGGTGTTATTCCTGTGGTTTTCAGTCAGAATTCATTATGAATTTGCGCCCATTATTTTAAAGTGTTAGCATATGTAATCTCACTGAGTTTTAAATTTATAGACCCTCATTTTTATTTATATAGCCCTGACTATTTAGCAAATATTGCCTAACAGGTGTAGTCTGCATTAAAACTTGACATCTAAAATGAATGACTTTCCTACATCAAAGGGCTGTGGAGATATTGTTGGTTGTCTTTCCAAATGAATGATTTGTTGTTAGTGCATGTTGTCATATACATAGATAGGGAAAGCTATACCCTAATCTTTTTCTGTGGATTTATTAGAATTGGTTTGTCAACTCAACTAGTGCTCCCCAGTGGACTCTCACTGTTACATTTTTGTTTCACTGATGTACCTTAGCCTTTATGTCATCGTGCAAATTTGAGTAACTGGGTCACGAGAAACCAAGAGACCTACACAGACAATGATATATAAAAATTTTGGATGGAATATAGTTTATTCCAAAATTTTACAAGATCCTGAATAAATAATAATAAAAAAAAAAAAAAATCTATAAACTAATTTTGCTTATTTTTTACATTTTTTTTTTTAGAGACAGAAATCATTTGTGCCTAATGATGCATCCGCCTGTGTGCATATTGTAAAAACCCTCTAGCATCCAGTGATAATTTATTGCCAAAAGCAGGCCTCGCAAATCAAAATGAGCTGACTTTCGAAGGTTTTAAGAAAACGTTTATTTCCCTGGAAACTGGTAATAGTCGCCCTCATTTTCATTACATTTGTGTTTCTCATACAACGGGAAGTTGTTGGTCGGGATCTGCAGGAAGAGCCATGGCTCAAAGACATTGTAGACAAGAGGGACGCTGTATTAGGAATGATGATGGGGGCAGTCAATAATTTCAGGGATGCAATGCCAAAAATGCAAATTAAAGCACCTGTTCGACAACATGACACTGCGGACAGCAAGCCGTGTTTGAATGGATATTACACGGCTGCAGAGCTGAAACCTTACCTGGAGAGGCCGTCTCAAGACCCCAATGCTCCTGGGGCCTCCGGAAAAGCTTTTCCAACTGACAAACTGAGCCCAGAAGAACAGAAGGAAAAGGAGAAAGGAGAGGCCAAACATTGCTTTAATCTGTTTGCGAGTGATCAGATTTCACTTAGTAGAGACCTTGGACCCGACACGAGACCTCCAGAGTATGTATACGCCTGTTTTGTTTTCTTCTAGATCATATCTGTAGTATACTATATATGGTATACTGTTGGTTTAGGGTTACTATTTTCAATAGAAAAGGCCCATGTGGTTTTTAAAAAAAAAAAATTTATTGTGAGAGCTGATACACACCGTCCAGCTTGTTTCACACATGACTTCCTCATTTAAAATGAATAGTGTGTAGAGTGGCCTAATCTCCAGCTAGCATATCATTTAAATGGGGATAGTGTTGTGTTTTATATGTAAAATCTGAAAGTATGGTCATACTGTAAGCATAACTGCTCCCTTCCCTTAAGCCTGGATTAGTGTTTGACAGAGCTGTTTACCAAAACATATTGTAAATTACCAGCCATATATGCATGTACTTTACTACCAACGATAGATGTTGAAATGGAGCATGTCATTATACAGGTGTCTTACAGGGTTTTTTGGGTTGTATTTTTTTTTTGCACAGTCAGAAAACGTTTACCTGAATGTGCATGTTCAGTGTTCAGTGAACAGTACTTAGCATTTTTTTTTTACATTATAATTGTGCTCCTTGTCTTTCAGATGCATTGAACAAAAAGTCAAGCGCTGTCCGCCTCTTCCAACCACTAGTATAATTATCGTGTTCCACAATGAAGCGTGGAGCACATTGCTGAGAACAGTGTACAGCGTGCTGCATACATCTCCTGCCATCTTTCTGAAAGAGATCATACTGGTGGATGATGCAAGTGTTGATGGTAATGCATATATAAGATAAAGTTCTCAAGTAATGGGGTGGATTGTGGCTTTTCCAAGGGAGTGGTTGTATCTGGTGCCCTGTGGTAACATATTTTGTGTGTTTAATTTGAAATCTCATTTTAATTTGATGGTGCTTTGCAGTTCTAAGGTTCCTCTCTGACTGTCTTGATTTATTGATGATTCTCTTCAGTCTGTGTTGTGGATTGGGGACTGAAGAGCTTTTTTCTTTTTTCTTTTTTTTTTCTTCCTTTTTTTAATGAAAGCTGCTCCATATGTTGGAGTCTTTAAGGCTCCAGTCAGGCAGCTTTGGCAGCAAGCCATGCGCAGAGATTTGAAGCTCTCTGTCAATTTCAAGCCCTGTTAGCCCGAACTGCAACTGTTTATTTCTGTATTTGTAGACAACAGTTTTTAGTGTGATTTCTAGTGTGTTAATCTGTGAACTAGGAAAGGGGTTTACATCTTATTGCTTCTGTGTTTTAATACTGCCTCTAACTGATTATTTTTTCCTTGTTATAATATATATATTTTTTAAACAGATCTGGCAGTTTTTTTGCTATTTAATTACCTTCCCCAGAAAGTCATTCATGGTTAATCAGAACAACCTTATTAAATTAATACCAACCGGATCTCAAATATTTAACTTGCACAGCGTGTATTTGTTTAAGGGAGAGTGGACCACCCTGCACTTAGGCTCTCTGAATGGAATAAAAAAAGAAACTGTTTTTGTATCTTCAGATTACTTGAAGGAGCCGCTGGATGATTATGTAAAGCAACTCCACATAGTTAAGGTAGTCCGGCAAAAGGAAAGAAAGGGACTTATTACTGCCAGGTTACTGGGAGCAGCAGTAGCCACAGGGGATGTGCTCACTTTCCTAGATGCACATTGTAAGTACCTAAAAGCACCTGTTAAATATATACCTACATGTTTTAAACTTGTGTTCTGTAAGCAAGATTTGCTATTGAGGAATTAATTTGTAATTCCATTTATAATAGAATTCAGAACTATTACCACATGTTACTGTACATATTGAGAAACACATGGAGGGTATACTGTTACAGTGCATTGTTAGAACTGTCTGTTCTTTCCACATTTCAATATTTCCCAATGATTAAATTAATACAGTATACTGTGGTTTGGATGAGTTAATATAATAAATATGTTTCTTTTAATTCATTGCATGTGTAGACCACAGTTACCCGGCATTAGGTGGAAGATATTCTGCCACTGGTATGTCGGAAGCAAACAAAGACAGTAGCTTTAATGTTACTGTGTTAGAAACACACATAGAATACACACAATGACACCATAAACATTAAAAATGGCATTTTCCTGTGATCATAAGGTGAATGTTTCCATGGCTGGTTGGAGCCTCTTCTGGCACGGATAGCAGAGAACTACACTGTAGTGGTAAGCCCAGACATTACAACAATCGACCTCAATACCTTTGAGTTTATGAAACCGTCTCCCTATGGGCAAAACCACAACCGAGGCAACTTTGACTGGGGTTTATCCTTTGGATGGGAAAGCCTTCCTGACCACGAGAAAAAAAGAAGAAAAGATGAAACGTACCCAATCAAGTAAGAAGCTTTTTAATGTAATTTGCATGGCGTTCACTTATTTTGCATAATAGAAGCTCTGTTTTCTATGTTCCACTGTTTTTCTGATCTAGCCGATGTAAGTTTGCTTAGATAAGTGTTCTGTTCTTTTGCAGTCGTAAACAAATACTAATGTTTTTTCTTCTTATTCAAATTATACACACTTAACTTTGTATGTAACAATTTTGAGCTTGCAGTGTATCAGGAAAAGCAGTGAATTCTTCATAGACAGCTGTCAATAAAAAGTGTTCAATGGTAGCATTACACTCGTATTGCATTGTTTTGTGGTTTTGCTTTTACCTTCCTATAATATCACACTCTTTCGGTTTATAGGACACCAACATTTGCTGGGGGGCTTTTCTCAATCTCCAAAGAGTATTTTTATTACATTGGAAGTTACGATGAAAAAATGGAAATTTGGGGAGGCGAGAATATTGAAATGTCTTTTCGCGTAAGTGCTATTTTAAAATGTATTTATTCAAGAAAGCATTTTGCAATTGGTTTACTAATGCACAATTGTTAAAGATGTGTTTTTTTTCTTTAAAAAATGTTATTTTGTTTAGGTCAAATGACAATATAATTATATTTTTCTGAGGGGGTAAGGGAATAAAAAGTTAAGAACTGTCAATAATACCCAATGTTCTCTTAATAATCCAGTTTTTTTTTTTATAGAAGTACAATTCAATAAATGGTACAGGATATGAAAGATTTTTCTCCATTTCATATTAACAGACTTTGTCACCATAATTTTAAACACTCATTTTTAAGTTTTGAGCAGAGTACTAACAGGAAAACATGAGAAGAGGTATACAACTGTTTATTGCTGTTTACATTCAATGTTTTAGAGCATGTGTTATATTTATTTTCAGTTAGTCTTACTAATTAAATAACCACTTTATGGTTGCCAGGTGTGGCAGTGTGGCGGGCAGTTGGAGATCATTCCATGCTCTGTGGTGGGTCATGTTTTCCGCACCAAAAGCCCACATACATTCCCCAAAGGCACTCAGGTTATTGCACGCAATGAAGTCCGCCTAGCTGAAGTATGGATGGATGATTATAAAGAAATATTCTACCGGAGAAACCAGCAAGCAGCCCAGATGGCAAAAGAAGTAGGTGGAAATGTAGCTTTAAGAATACAAGTTATCAAAATTGAATTCTTCATCTATTCCAAAAAAGGTTTTCATTCCAGCAGCAGATTTCTGAAAAAAATCTCTTCTAATTAGTACTGCCTGAAAGTTTTTTTTTTTTTTTTTCTCAGTAGACTCTGGAAGGTTTTTGTGGAATGTTTTAAAACAAAGTATGTGCCTGGATATACGTTATGCTAATATTTTTACAAGTGCAAGAGGCCCTTATTGCGTCTGTCTTTTTTTTAAATTTATTTTTTTATTTGACCATTTGTCAGCTACATTCTGTCTTCACTCTTTGTCTGGCCAAAATCTGAATGAAATGAAAATATTTATAAAGATCTTGGAGTTAAGTTAAGTTTAGTGCAATAGCCTTTAATTAACACCACTTTTTTTTTTTAACAGGAGAAAAATCAACAAACAACTTGACAGTGTATTTGAGTCCTTGAATTGTATTACTAACTGTGTCAAATGAACTGTGTTTTACTTGAAGACTGGTGTAGTAATGATTAGTTTTGACATGTTTTACTAGGGGGTTGATCCACCTCACCCCACCAGGATAAGCCACAGCTGGATTTTTACACCACCTAGTTTGCATCAACAACTTATTTATGGGTATCCTGGGATGACCAGGGATAGGTGGTCTACTCCTACAGTAGGTCTCACAAGTGCAAAGGTTATATTAACAGATTCTGGAAGAGTTTAGCAGATTTTAAGTGCTGTGATTTGTTGTTAGGTTTATAGGGCAAAATAATGTGAGCCGACAGACTTTTATTACCCCGGTTACAAATGTAGGGAAACTTGGTTGTAAAAAATTTGCATAAAAGATAATTATTACAAGAAACTGAAGAATATTTCTTGCATTAAAGACCCTGTTTGCCTCCCTGACATTCTATGGTGAAAGTAAACTTTCTGGCCGGGAGATTCTGGTTTTTAATTGTCTTATTATTTTTGTCAACAGGAATCTTTTGGGGACATATCCCAAAGGCTGAAGCTTAGACATAAACTGAAGTGCAAAAACTTCTCTTGGTATTTGAAGAACGTGTATCCTGAAGGGTTCTTGCCGGATTTGACCCCTCTTCGCTTTGGAGCTGTAAATTTATATATATATATATTTTAATATTTTATATGTATTACTTTTGTAATCTATTTGTTACTCGGGAATAGAGTAACCAAGAATAACATCATATTCTTGAAATAATATTTAGAATCCATTTGTTCTTTTATATATAAAAATTATATTTTTTTATTTTTATTTTTTTTAAAAAGCTTTTGGTTTCTCTTTTAGGTGAAAAATATGGGTAAGGAGTCCTGTCTAGATGCTGGGGAGAACAATGAAGGGGGCAAACAACTGATACTTTACCCATGCCATGGGCTTGGAGGAAATCAGGTAGAGCTATTTTATTCTTTTGGGACTTTCATTTGGGATGGGGATTGCTGCACAAAGTCAGTCTATTCTATGTCCATTTATTGTTTAAGGGCAAGGCCCACCCCCACCAAAATAAGTATCTGGCCTTGAATTCTTCTTATCAGTGAAATAATCACATTACAGAACGATTTTTAAATATCTTCCCCAACAGTGGTGTTCAGTCAAAGTCTCATGTTCATAAATGTGACTCTACATGACCCCTTTCTGCTGACTGCATCAACAGAAAACCAAAAATCTAGTGCCTGTCTAGGAACAGGTTTGTGGTAGATACCGTTGAGTGAAAGGAATGTTAAGTTAAATGTTTTAAGCTGTTTAACATACAACTTTTATCTTTCAGTACTTTGAATACTCTACCCACCATGAAATTCGTCATAACATCCAAAAGGAATTGTGTTTGCATGCTACTGACGAAGTTGTTATGTTGGAAGAATGTCAGTTCAAAGGTCAAAATACACATGTCGCAGTAGAAGAAAAGTGGGAGCTAAGAGAGGTAATGCCTGTTCTAGAACATATTGAACTACATTGAAATAGTGCAAACATGCATTAGTCTACCTGGCAAGTTGTTGGTAATATCATATCTGTACTGCCATAGCTCTTTCAAAACTATAGTAGAATATGAAAGATGATGTCAGTAGAATGAATAAAATGATCTGTCCATTTTTATGTATGACAGAAATTAAATAGTTCTTCTAGGGTAGTCTTTCTGTAAAGCTCCTTAGTACTCAGTGGAACATAGTGTCCCATATTATTATGAAATCTTGTATCTTATGAATCCACAGCATTATATGTTCAATTCACTGCTAATGGCATGTACTGTGGGCATCACTTATAAACGTGTGTGCTTAAAGATAAAAACTTTTTTTTTTAAATAACTGGAAAGCTAAAAAGTCCTGTTTCCACAAATGGATAAACTGTGGAAGAATGTAGAATACATTCAACAAGGGAACGCAAATTCTCACTTTACACAGCCTTTTCCAGGATGTACTGTAATAAGGGTTGTCTAACCTATTCATCTGTATAGGCTGCCTAATTAAACTCACAGTAAAATGTGGAATAGCTCAAAATACTATGTATTGTAAAGGATGACTATTCATGTATGTTTTGCTTTTTCTCTCCCCCGCCCCCCAGGACCATCTAATTGTAAATCCTGTATCAAACATGTGCCTTACTGCAAAAGAAGAGCACCCAAGCCTGGAACCCTGCAACCCTGCTGATAGATTCCAGAAGTGGAACTTTATTTGAGGTTCAACCCGGGCATATCTATAGTTTCTTATAGTTGGAAGATGTTTCTATGTTTTGATATCAGATCACAATGTGATACATTTGCACTTGGAAGAAATGCGGTGTCTGTATTCTAAAGAGAGTTGGGTATTTTGATGTTGGTATGGAGCTGTTTTTTTTTTTTACAATGCTAAATATAAAGTACCAAAGAACTTTGTAAAATGTCAATATTTGTCATTTTGTATTTGGTAAATAAATACAGTAGTAGAGGCTCTAGACTACACAAGGTAATAACTATGTACTGTGATTCACTCTTTTTTTTTTTTTTTTTGTTAACATTTAATAAACATAATACATCTATACCCCCATTCACAACATGTTGGATGTTAACCCTAACTTCTTACTGTACCATTGCTAGATCATGCAGTTCAGTTAATTTTCATTCAACATCCGTGTGACAGGATTTGGCATAATTTCTGCAATGCATATAGTCTAAATTGTTACGGCATTGTTCATTACTATTCAATATAAACTATCTGTGATATGGTAGATAGATGTAGTGTTTTCAGGTGCTGTACCAACAGCTGTGGAAGCAGAAATCCTCCACAGCACTCACGTGCAATAGTCCAAATGATAAACACTGGCTGATTGCTCCCTCTTTTGGCTGTTGGGAAACATGCAGCCATTGCCTACAGGATGAAATGACTGTACTGTTCTGTTTTCAGAAAGATGTTAGTACATTGAAGTAATTTTAAAAGGTGACAATTAGAAATTGTCAGCTGTATAGTATTCTCAAAGGGCTTTTATTAATGTATTTACTTGGGCAGACAAGTGCAGTTCAGCTCAATTACATGTGTGAATCTGCTGGATTACCAGCAGCATATTAGCAGCCACCCCAAATGCAAGAGGTGGTCTTGCTTTAATTGCAAATATTTGTTTTTACATAAAGGGGAAATTAATCAGAAAAGAAAATGACCCCCACACTCTACTCTGAAGTTAATTTCCAGATAAACTAGGTTCAGTTTGGTTTGTTTACAATGGATTCTTGTGTCCCTGAGTCTTCATGAATGCCTTTAATACGTTGTTGATTTGTAATGGATAAAGTATTCAATAATAAGTTTAAAAAAATCAATACAGCAAACATGCCAAGTAATCCATAGTTCCATGTATGTTTTATTATCTCCCTCCCCACTGGAATAAAACAAACCAAAGTCAAGATTGTATTTTGGCTCCCATTTTTAAGGTTCAATGAATAACTGAAAAACAAGACTAAACAACTCTCTAGAAGCAGAAACTGCAAAGAAAAAGAAAACAAAAACTAAAAATCTACTTTCCAGTTTCACAAGCCTCATGGATGTGGTAAATCCAAGTGACTGCTTATTCAGATTGACAACAGGTTTATACAATTTGAAAGAAAAATACAGCCTAGAACAATTGACACCAATTTTCTGAAACAAAAGACATTCGACTTTAAAAAAAAAAAAAGTCAATTTCTCAATATAGACTGTTGTAGTAAACCACAATAAATACATGTCATAATATCATTCATAATAAATACTGAAAATGATAAATACAGTAGAATACCACTAAATATCTGATGGTTATCACTGTAGCTTTGTATTTTGCTTTGGCACGCTTCATATCACAGGTTTAGTAAAGTACATCTGAAGTTGTCATACCATATGCACAGGAATCATTTTTTGTTTTTATACAATTGTGTAGTTTTCCATCACCATTAGAAGCTTATACATGAAGCTGAGAAACGGTTTGTGTAGTCGCCCTCATTGTTTAGCAGATCAGTTTTCTAGGCTGCTAGGATACAGGTTTTAATGTCTGCTCTATTGCTTAACAGTTACCACTGCTTATACTGTATATTTCAGGAAAACTTGTTTATTTGTAAAGTCTCATCTGGTAGTGCACAAGCTTCTGGGACATCTGAATGGAATGGAACAGAAAAAGCAAACGTATTGTTATTGAGAAGATAAACTTTGTGTCACTCATACAATAATATCTGTTGATTTGAGAGTACAAAACAACCTTATTAACACATATGGAGCTGAGCATGTCGTTTGCAGTTTCTTTAGGAATAAAAAAGAAAAGATCTAGCTATCTATATATAGATAGCTAGATAGATAGATCGTTGCGGGGCATTTTTTTGGACATTATAATAACTTTATGTAGTTTTCAACATTACAGATGTCGAAATCTTTTGTTTTTGTTATTTTTGTATACATTTATTAATACAAAGTAATATTCTGATACAGCTTCAATACAATTTGAATATTCCTTTACACATACATGAAGTTATTGCCAGCTGGGGTACATTTATCGCAGCTGATGATTCAAATCAACTACTGGCCCATCTCTTTAAAGAATAAAAGGAGCATGGCATCAACTGCAAATACTAAACCTGTTAAGGAAACAGCAACATTATAATAAACTTGCATTTCCAAATCCAAACTGGAGATAATGTATGCAAAGCAGTGCTACTAGTGCTGTATCTGATAGTTTAATGATAGATTGTATTCTTTAACACAAATACATTATTTACACTAACTAGGATATGTTGAAATCATTTCCTCCCAGCTTTTGGTGTCACACCTATACTATATATCCCATTTTTGCTTTACTCAGTATATGAACAAAACTAATTGTAACCCTGAATTCCAAAGGATATTGCACTTTTACAGATAAGAACAAATATTCATGGTTCTTCTCACATACCCTTACTTCAAATGACTATGTTTTATTGTTTAATACTAATACAGTTTTATCCTAAGAACAGGCGCTTGTCAAAAATGTAATTTTGTACATAGTGGCAAAAATGAAGCCAGTGTAATAATTATAGTCCACTAGTTTGTATGGGTTCTATTTTCCTTTACATCAAAAAGAAGCTTGCAGATTTGTAGATGTTATTTCACAACTAGAGATACAATGGATACTTTTTAAACCAATAGAAACAGCTCCGCCAACAATTCCTTTTGCTGCCCTGTAATGTAACCCAGGTGAAAATCATGAAAAGGGTTATAAGTTATACTAAGCTTGATCCAAAGCCCCATATGTCAGGGGAGACGGCGATTTCACATTTTCATGACTTCCATCAAATAAATCATGCGATAACTTTAGTGGTAGTTTATATATAAACTCTAGTTGCACCTCAGATGGATGAGTAGAACATGGTTCTGAAATGCTTCAGTATGACATCTAGTGCTACTGCCGATTGTTACACTAACGTAATGTGCATTGTAATTTTAAAGCTTAATGATATTTTATACTGAAAACTATTACAGTAGGGGCAACATGTCAGTACAGAACCATGAGACAATTTTCAATAGTGCGTTCAGATTTGTCCTGACTTCCCTCACCCTGTAGGGACTTTAAAAAGTGCATGTGGGCAGCCTGGAGAGTGGAAGCGATTTTCCAAAATAAAGAAGTTGCCTGAAAATGTAAAACGCAAAAGAGAATCTGGTTGGAAATACCTCCTCTTGCAGAATAATCTTAATCTTCTATGGTTCAGTTAGCAAGGTGTGCCCAGTGACAATTAACTCATTTATATACAGTACATTGAATGTAGGATTAGTCAACATTTTGTGTCTTTCAGTATATTATATCTTTCAGTATATTATTTTCAATGGCATTAGCTCAAAAATAACATGCTATCCATTATCAAAACATTTATATTTAACATATGCTTCATAACCATAAATAAATTACATATTGAACAGTAAACTTTTTTTCACAATTGCCACATGAACATATAAAAGTTCTATCCACAAGATAAGATCTGTTGAAAACGAACCTTTAAAAAGGTTACTCTGAAATTACAAGATACTTAGATATCACAGGCCTACGAGAAAAGCTTACGATTTTGAACGCTTCATCTTGCTTCACTTGAATTTTAAAACAACAATATTCACAGGTAGAATTTTTTTTTTTTTTTTTTTTTTTTTAAAAAGGTCACACATTATTTTGAACCTGTATATTAAAACAGGCAAGGTCTGGGGGAAAAAACAAAAAACTAAAAAAAACAACAGCAACAGCAACAGCAACAACATGTGCAATCAATTCACGTAGATAGAAAGAGAAAAAAAAACTACTGTATCTGATGCATTAGCCAATACTTTTGACCCAAAAAATAAAAATTGGAAATTATTTGGGCAATGGCTCGATAATAGTAAGAGTAAGAATAAGAACAAACAAAAAAAACAAGGGAGAGTGACCTTAAGCACTAAACTGGTGTGGCTTCTGGCACACTGTCCAGCTCTGCAGGTTTCTTGATGTTGTTGTTGCTTTCTGGCAGTGCAGCTCCTTCACAGAGTCCTGCTAAAATCTCCTTCGGCTGCTCAGCTGGAAAACAACTACCATTAGCAACATAACGATCTTGGGAATTATTGTTTAGGTAGTTGTGAAACTCCATCTGGGAGCGACCTGGTGTCTGTTCGCCATATATACCATTGCACTGAACACTATTGTCCTGATCTGCAGAACAACAAACAATAACCGAGGGTACTTCATTTGCAGCTGGATACTGACGATTGCCATAGCTTTCTTCGGGCTGACTAGTATAGTCCGGGTACTGCTCGGATGTCACATTGTAAGGCACCAAAGACATTGTCCCTTTGTTATTGGTAACCCTCTCAGAGTAGGATGAAGCTTCATTGTAGGCCTCGTTGGCTTGATTTGTCACAGAATTAACTGCTGCTGCAGCAGTATTAGGATTTTCAATTTGATAATACTCTGCTGAAGAGTTAGTGTAGTAAGAATTTGTTTCATTGCGATTTTCATGAATCATTGTACTATCAGAGTAACACAATACAGAAGAAAGAGGTACCACTTCTGTGTGCGACACAGCAGGTTTGGTGATTCCTTCCCCAAAATCATCCGATTTATCTTCATCATTATCATCATCAACATCGTCATCATCATCATTATCCGAGTCGCTAGCTGCCAAGCTT
Source organism: Acipenser oxyrinchus oxyrinchus (assembly GCA_030684275.1). Lineage (NCBI taxonomy): Eukaryota > Metazoa > Chordata > Actinopteri > Acipenseriformes > Acipenseridae > Acipenser > Acipenser oxyrinchus. The sequence goes on from CM060257.1 coordinate 11,749,084, forward strand.
TGAGTGCTAGAATCTGTTATACCACTACATAAACTACTCCCATCGTCATCTTCATCATCATCATCCTCCTCCTCCTCTTCCTCCTCCTCATCTTCATCCTCCTCCTCCTCTTCTCCTTGTTCATCTAGCTCCTCAGCTGCCTGAAGGTGCATTAATGCAGTCTGTGGAACAGCATCTGTGAGGGAATATTCTAGACTATGCTGGGCCTGGACTAGGGGATTACTGTTAACATTCACTTCACCATGGTAACCATTTACAGTAGATGCCTGCTGCTGCTCCCTGTTCTTCTCCAGTTCAAGCTTCATGATAGTGTGCAGGAAGTGAGTCCGTACCCTGATGGGGTTGAATTCGATTCTGCCTGCTGTGTTGCTGCAGCCTTCCTTTGTGCATCCACAAGGGAATGTCATACGGTCCACCTGAAAGAATCCGAAAAGCATGTTAAAGTAGTACAGAACACTGAAAATAAAAATCATTTACTACTGCATCTCATGAATATTAAAAAAAATTCAAATGAGAAACAGAAAAAAATGGGAGCACACTTCATTGTTTGTCAAACATTATGCATGTCTGCTGTATTTCTTCAACTATTTGTTATATTGGGGTGTAGCTAAAATTTGATTTAGGGTTTAATTCCCGCTTTTAAAAAGGTGGTGTATGTAAAATGGACAGGGATGATAAATGTAACTAGTACCCTGAAGGTCCAGAAAAAGCTGACTTGAAAATGTTAAGAAAGACAAATATAATTAGGGCTTCTGATTTTCGGTTTTAACCGATAAAACACCCCCGATACAAAAAAAAAAATGTAATCGGTGGATAGCCAATAAACACCGGAAAACACAGTAAAAACTGTGGAAATGGTTAATCTATTCACGTTGACTTTACCCTTTTCATATTTAAAAAAATAAAACCTACTACAAAGATAATAATAAATACATGTCCCTGTGCTGCTGGGCAATGTCCCGCCTTCCTGACTTGTATCTTTCATTGATTAGTTCTGAATACTTTAACTACTGAGTGACAGCACATCCCTACATTTCTATTGGAGACTCCGCTTGCGAGATTTAAAACAAGATTACAATCAGGATGGAGGCTTGTTTGCGGGATTTAAAGCTGTTTTACAGTTAAGACATGGAGGATTTAAAACAGAATTGTGGCAAAATGTACAAAAATGCGTACACACAAAAACCCCAGAAGAATGTGCCCGTGACCATAGAGATTTCGTTGTGGAAGACAGCAAAGGAAAGGTACAACTTAAGTGTGCAAGTACTGTCGTGTTACTATACATATTTAGACACACACACACACACACACACAAAAACCGCTCAAGCATTTTGGAAAGTAACAGAAAACACTAAATTTCATACAGTATATCAAAAACGAAAGCCCAGAAAAAACCTGATTTACATAAAACTCAAAAATAGCTCAAATTAAGCCCGAAAAATACAATTAATAAAACCTGAATGCAAATGTACATACAACTATTATTTTTTTATGATTATTATTCTTTAAGAGACTCATGTTTACCTGACATTTAATTCCAGCCATGCTGCAAGCACAGGTCTCAGGATCACAGAAGATTCTGCAGTCACAGCCACAGTCCTCTCTTGACACACGGATTGCACGAAGCTCATGTTTTTCTTCCACATCTATCTTTTTAACCCCGGATGCCCTCAGTAAAGCCCTCCTTTTTTTGGTTGTCAGGGGTTGTAAAAAGAAATACTCGTCAACCTCAGTGTTGTCTACATCAATGTCATCGTCTGAAATATCATCCACTGTGAGTGTATTGGCTTCTTCTGACTCCACGGTACCATTTTTAGTCAGCTAAAAACATCAAAGGTTAAATAAGGTGATTAAACTCTAGAAACTACAAATAAAAAATCAATGACAATGGATTAGGTGACAGTTAAAGGCTATTACATCCAACTGCCATCCAGTTATTGATTGGCAGGGACATCAGTCTTAATGTACATGAAAGCTAGTTCCATTGTGAGCACTGCACACACTACCTCAAACAGTTTGTGAATGCAAAAATAAACAGATTTCATAAAAATTCCATATTGTAAATTGTTTCTCTGTTGTCCAATCACCTAATTTCAATAAAATGTAAATAACTGGTTCTCGTACTGTTGTAGTGATGGTCTGTTTACAATACCTTTAGCTTTATTGAGTTGAGTTTCTCTTGTTTTAAGTGGTCTCTCAGCATCTCACGGTGAATTCTTTCCTGTTCCAAAGCGAACTCTCCCAGCGTGTACTGTCGGACGCAGTTGTGTCGGTTGGACATGCCCAGGGTGCTCCCTCCTTGGCTGGGGACGCTGGTAAAACCTTGTCGTCGCGTGAAGTAATACACGGTCACGTTTTCAAAGTGAACATTTCTCGTTCTCAAACGTTTCTCCCTTTTGAGTATTGAGGATGCTGAAAAACAAAACAAAACAAACAAACAAACAAAAAAGCCTCAGTCATCATCTGTTTGAAAAAATATCAAAAGGAAATAAACTGAATATGCAGGCACAAAGTCGAGGTACATCACAGTTTACTTGGAATCCAGAAATACATGCACTACTAGATGTTCCTAGGGACAGTGGAAATGGGTTATTTCACATCTTTTACTAGAGATGCAGAAGCTATTCTCATGTAAGTTATCCACTGACTAATGTTGAAGAGCTGTTTGTGCAATTAATTTAAAAAAAGTTACTTTGGCAACAAAACATTTCTTACATAAATTCTTAAGACAACATTTGCCACAAGCTTACACAGCATGGACTCATTTAAATAATGCCAACTATTACAATATAAGAAATCTCGTACAAACATACAAAACACTGCAGAGTCTCCAAACCAAGAGACATCTGCTCCATCCCTGATTTTAGAAAACCCTTAAATAAACGTGTCATGAAAGCCATCTTGCAGTAGAGATGCAAAGTATTTACAAAGATATATTCATTATTACAACAGGAAAAGTATGTAGCAGTCAAGAAAGATATTTTTCCCACAATAGCCTGCAATTAAATAACGTATCTCTATGCCAGCACGGTAGCTATAGTTTATAAAATCAGTCCAAGGTCATTTTGGAAACCTCATGCAATACTTATTATGTGAATGGCTATTTATTCAAAAGAAAGGTGGGTGTTGTGGTCTCTTAAATAGTTCTACTATACTGTCATTCAGGTTTTTTTTGGTACAGATTCTTGTTTTATCTTTCTAATGACATCCAAGGCTTGTTAAAATGCAGAAGAATAGAGATAGACAGGCCTGAGAATGGAGCGTGCTCAGTCAGGTTAGTGCGCAATGGTGCACAATGGGCTGAGATGTACCTTCAGCAAATCTCATTCCGAAAGTCTATAGAGACACATTTATATTCACAGTGCTCCTTGCTTCCTGAGCTCAGACTGATGAATCAGCTTCTTGTTTTATAGCTACGCCTTTGTGACATTACCCTGCAATACACAAGCATGACTACCTTTCAGATTAAGAGGGTTGCTCTTTTGGTCTAATGGGTAACACACTCTCTGAGCAACACAAACAGGGTCTGCAGCCCAGAAACATCTGTCTACTTTCATAGAGACATGCTGAGACTGAGTGTGGTCTTTAGCAACAAGGGGTAATATGGTACGACCCTCCAGGGTTTTAATCTAATGGATAGCATACTTGCTTAGCACCCACAGGGTCGCAGGTCTAATCAGATTCCCCCTGCTTTAAATGTACTACCATATCCCATCTCTGTGGTCACTTCCTTACACTTGACAAGGTGAATTTCATGAACTAAACACATTAAAACAAATAATAAATGCTGTCCTCTTTTCGTTAATTCCATTTACAATACGACCAAAGCAGTATTTCTATAAATTTGGCACCGTCCTTGGAGTAAGATAAGATCATTCCTACCAGATAGAATAATGGGTAAATTATGGGGTCACTGGTAGTTTCCACAACACATTGTGATTAAGTCGGCAATTCAAATAGTTTAGGAGATTTTATGATGTGGCAGAGATGGATTTACAAAAACATGTAAAACAGTTTGCAAATGTGTAATGATGTTTGTTCACAGGTGATTTAATTTGCTGTGTAATCTATTTAACATTATACAGAGCATGTTTCTCTTGATCAGTGATGTTTCTAATTTGATTGGTGGCATATCTATTCACTGTTGAGATGTACAGTACAGTATGGAACACTCAGTGAAGGGCATTTGTTCCAATAGAAGATATTTGTTCCAATAGAACATATTTGTTCCAATGATGTAGGGATGCACCAATCATTGGATCAGGATCGGAACCAGCATTTCCCTATCATTATAATTATTAGCAATTTTCAATGATGCAGCAATGCTGTAGCCAAGCTGCAGTGTAGTAAACATGCTTTGTGCAGATATCTCACAACAGAAGATTTCAAGGGATTTCAAATTCACATCCCTGCTTGTCTGGTCTATGATGCTAGACTTTAACATGGGGGTCAGGCCCACAACTTTCATCTCCAATCCACCCTTGACAATTTAAACTATCATCTGGTACCATCAATCAAGCAGAAATGTGATTGATGGGGGAGACCCACAGGCCCCAGATTGGTCAGAGCTCTTATGGGCATGGCAGCTTATGGTATGAAATGCAACAAGTATCCGTAACTTTTTTTTTTTTTTTGGCAGACTTTTAGTCATGTTGACAGTGTTTATGCATAACAACTGACTGTATGCTTGGAGTTTTCCGATTCTTATCCTACGGTTCATAATCTGTGTTTGGCCTTTCGCGTGAGGTACATAAATAATAAACAGACCTGTACACAGTACATGCGATATTATATGGCCTACATGCTTTTATAACACAGCAGCTAATAGACATTTTAACTTTGTTACTACTCATTTTGTAAATCCACCCATCAGTGCATGTATATTATTTAAGTCTGAATTAACAGTGTATCTGGCACAATGTATAACCTATGTATCAAAATGCATACAGCAAGTACAATGTTTGAGTGCAGTTTAAATCTTAAATTCTAGCTCATAAACTTAATTATTACTACTATAATTATAATAAAAAAAATATCAGTATCTGAATCTGTCTAATTATTGATATGGACTCAGTAATTGGAATCGGCCCAATTTTGTTTTTTCCTCAATTGGTGCAGCCCTACAATGTGTTTTACAGCACTATACTTATACGCTCCATATATATTAAGAGCCCCAGTGGAGAATTGCAGCACCGCTTAATGATCATTAAAAGGAATTTCTTTATGATTTTTTGTAACATTGAGTTTGGCAACGTGAAGACACACACTTTAACAAAGGAAATACATAACTTAAAAGTGTGTTTTTATTTATTTATTTTAACAGCACTCTAGTGCTTTTTTTATCAAACAGAATACACATCCAGTACATGTGTTTAATGGGCAAAGCATGTTTTCCTTATGCGTCTTCTCTCCCTTGATTACATACAGTACATCCCTCTTTATGGATTAGAGACTCAGGAGTATAGTAGTTGAATTAAAAAAAAAAAAAAAAAATTCTGCTATGAGAAAATATTTCACCTTTGTGCCCTGTAAAATACATTCTATATTAACTGCAGATGTTCGAGTGATTAGTCAACATTTTTAAGTCATTGTTTAGCCACATTTGTTAAGGAAAAGGAGGCTGTGTGGTCCAGTGGTTAAAGAAAAGGGGCTTGCAACCAGGAGGTCCCTGGTTCAAATTCCACCTCAGCCACTGACTCATTGTGTGACCCTGAGCAAGTCAATTAACCTCCTTGTGCTCCGTCTTTCGGGTGAGACATAGTTGTAAGTGACTCTGCAGCTGATGCATAGTTCACACACCCTAGTCTCTGTAAGTCGCCTTGGATAAAGGTGTCTGCTAAATAAACAAATAATAATAATAATAATAATAATAATAATAATAATAATAATAATAATAATAAAAAAGAGGCGCTGCTTACGCTAAACAAAATTAATTCCCCTTCTGGCCAAAATCAAAGCATGTTGCACGACTTGCACTGCTCTCTCAGCTACTCTCCTGATGTCAAATACACATTTAAATAAATGGGAACCGTCTGTTTCAGCAGCAGAATACCAGAGCTCCCGCTAGGATGGCAATATCATTTATTACCATCTACATACAAACATATAGAGAGACGGGGAATCTCAGAGTTAGAGCTACGGTTACATACTACATGAAACCTAGCAATGCAAAACGAAAAAAATAGCTGTACCCACAAGAAGTGTAATAATGGAATAAAAGATGGACTAATACTGTATTTTACATACAAGAAAGAAAAACCACAACATGAAAATACAAATATTAATGTATCAAAGGGTAGCCTTTCACCAAAACTCAAATGCAAACTCAATACTATGGTTTGTTTCAAAATGTGTTTGAAATCTGCTATTTTTAGTCAAAAGCATTGTAAAATTGACGCTGCAGTATATATTTTTTGTCATTGTGATAGCCATTACACAATTTTAGCAGTACAGACAACAGCTGATCTAGAGAACCACAATATGGAAGCCATATTAGGTCAGAGGTCAAAGTGAACAATACTGTTTCCGTGACACTGAAAATAGTTGCCATCTCAACAGTTTATGAGATATGAGCAGGTAAGTTTACATAAACATATAGCCCAAGCTCTCTACTCCTGGGAAGCTTAACATGGATAAAACTGTTAGACTCAAGCAACACAAGCATGTCCCCGCTTAATTAATTTGCTATGTAATAATAATAATAATAATAAAAAAAAGAATCGTTCTCTGGATTGCTCAGTGGTGTATCTATTTCACCGTTCAGGTGCAAAGAACCGCTTCTCAGGAACCACTGCATGGTTTTGTTCCTTGCTGTACCATCAACATCTAGTGTAATAGTGGGATTGTCTTTTATGTTTTAAAAAAATATTTCACAACCCCGTCTCCAATATTGGTAATTTTCACCTAGTTATTGGTGGATTCAACCACATACATTTATTAGTGCTGCTTTGTCCACAAAATAACATACCATTTTTTTCATTCAGAAGCTTTACTAGATCCCCAGTACTTACATGGTACTTTGGGAAACTCCATACATTAAAAGAATGCCGCCTAAGGGATATATGCCATTCTCTTAGCATCTGGAGCAAATAACATGTTCATCCACTTTAACCTTGTTTTCACATGAATGACTTGCTGCACATAAAATAAAATACATTGAGGGAGAATATGTCAGAGTATAAAACCTCAAGTATAAAGTCAGATGACAGCAGAATTAACTACACATGTATTTACAGAATCTGTACTGTACTTGCAATCGCAAATTTTATCAAGTTGGAATGATATGTCCATATGGAATAAAGCGAAGAAAAAAAAAAACACTTGATGTTGCTAGTTAATGTGGTTATAATAATAACCATACGTGGGTCACAAAATTAATTTAAATCAGACAGAAAAACATAATAATGCAGATCAAGGAAAATGTTACGAACACTTAATTACATTAAAAAAAATCTATTTGTAAAAAACACATCATCAGATTGCTAAAATATCACTCCCATGAAGTCGTTCAAACAGCCTCTTTGCACTCTGTCAAGTCTCTAACAATCACACTTATTTACTCAAATGCCTTTGTAAAACAGGACACTAGGTTAAGAAACTAAATTAGACAAATGTGTTATTTTTAAGGATAAAAGCCAAACCTAAATAAACCATTTCCCTTATTCTTCTGCACACTGTGGTGTTTGTGTTGTTTAATCCCTTGGCTGCTGGTTGTGATTATCAGTAGGAGCAGATACTACATTAGTGCCTGCAAAGACCTCAGCCTACTGATCCTGACTGTTAAGAGAACACCAACACCACAAAGCATTGTGTGAGTGAAAGGAACAATAACTGTGGTTCAGAGATCCAAGCAGATTTTTAAAAGAACTGCAACTGCATGACAACTACGAAAGTCATTTGCATTCTTATAAAAAACAGTATGTGCTTGATCTTCTCTTCTTGAGAGAAATTGCTCCCTAAATAAAGACTAATCAAGTTTCCTGTTAAGCGCCTCTCCAGAAATGTTCCATGCTGCTGCGTATTCACGAATCTCTCTGTAAGGATCTGCATTTTTGTGATGATCATTTAGGAATTACACGTACAAAGTAAATACACCTGTTAGACCTCAAAAAGTCATTTACGATTCTGAAGTCAATAGTTAAAACATCTTTAACAGCTTTGACTTGGCACAGAAAAGTATTTAAAAACAAGATAAATGAGAATTAAAATAAGAATAAAACAAATTATACTTTTGACCGCATGCATACTGATGTTTGTTTAAAGTTGGTACCTGCATCATTGACATGTCCAGAGGTTAAAACAATGTGGCAGTGAAATGAGAATCACAGCATAGGCTACAGCTTTGTACCGATTCATCTTAATCTTCTGGAAAGCAAAATGACATATGACCCCAATGTGACAGCCATCTTGGGTCACAGGTCAAAGTGAAGGGTGTGGTTAGATTTTGCCTGAGGAGTTTTCATACCATGAAAATATGATATGCTTTCTGAGATATTAGCAGTAGCGGTGGTGGCGGATTTGTAAATTCCAACAAGCTCTCCTTGTGGGGATGCTTATTTACTATATAAATGAGCCTTGGGCAGAGTTTCCAGCTTTGAGACTAGAACAAGAAATGGACCAAGAGTTAAATGTGACTCACGTGTGAAATGGCTGGAGGTGGAAGGGTTAACGCTGTCACTGCTGTCCGCGCTCTCGCTGCTCAAAACCTCATCGTCAGATTCACGTACGGAGGAGCACGGCGAGGAGCCATCCACTTCTTCAAACTTCCTTTTTAAAATTCCACTCATGGCTTCAGCTCTCTGTCAGGCACACCTGTTAAACACAAAGTACATGCTTTAGCATGTGGTATAAGAAAAAGAAAACAATAATACACATTTTACTACTGCTCTCAATCATAATTATATTTTCTGTATCTTGTACTTGATTTTTCTCTTAAAGGTAACCGTATTCACGTGTTTTGTGATTGCTCTTCTTATTTGAAATCATTCTTATCCATTTATTGTACTTGCTCTTAATGGAATTAACTCTTATAACCAAATATTTAAGTTTAAAATATCTTAGTCATAATCGCTCTCAAAACATAATTATTTACTATATTTTTTATTTTCTCTCATTTGAATTTGCTCTTACTACTGATTTTATTGTATTTCATAACTGCTCTTATCTGTAATGTGATATTTTGTAATGTGATACTTTGTAACAACTGTAAGGTTGCCCTGGATAAGGGTGTCTGCTAAGAAATAAATAAATAAATAAATAAATAAATTAAAAACGCTTCACAAAATTCAGGATGGGCACGGTCTTCATTATTCTTTTTGCAAAGGGTTTTTTTCTGTTTTTATTATAAAAGAACGGACTCAAACAGACTATGCAAAGAACAAGCTGATTGAGAAACACTGGGTAGCAATGAGAAATATGGTTAATTGACTTTATGAACACTATAGGCAATTAATAAGGTTTATTTGTATAAAAAGAACATAAATAATATATATTTTTCATCTACTAAATTCCAAGGTGAGTCACTTCACTGACAGCTTTATGAATTACCTGGGCAATTGGAAATAAAATGTAAAACACGAATGTCTTCTGTGCTGTTTGGCTCTGCCTGATCTTTGTTTCCACTGAATTAGGCCTTGCTCATTAGAAAATAAGATATATTTACAACAGCAGGTCCCTTTGTGGTTCCAGGATTCGTGATTTTTGTTCATACACAGTAATTGCATCTCTGCATTATTTAAAAAACACTTTCTTTGATTACCATTTATAAATTTGTGATGTATTTATTTTGTAAGTCTTTGTTATAATGCTTAATATGCTATGATTTCATTAATAATTGATAGACTGACTTCATAATGACCCTACTGTAATTCAAGAGTATGAGGCAGGCTGAAAATGCACTGATGGCTGGAACACACTCGATACTGCTCTTTGTTTACTGTAATACAGCTAAAGCAGAGCGTTTTGGAGAGTGAAGTGCGTCACATCAATATTATTTTTTCTACTGAGGAATCAATGAAATCACATATTGCATGTTTTGAAATCACATATTGCGCGTTTTGCACAGCTTTGCAGGTAAAGGGAGGCAGAATTGCATTGCACCGCACACAATGTCTGCACCAATTTTAATACAGCTCTCAAATTAAAACATGTTTTTTAATGACATTTATGATTAAACTCAAAAGGCTAATTTTTGTAAAATTAGAAAAAGACTGCAATCATTACATTCCATGCTTACCACCCCATATACCAATATTTAATCTGATCACCTGTAATTTTGAAGCATCATATTGCATTAAAAAAAAAAAAAAAACTGTTACATTTGCTGTAGGTGTTGGGTACATATCATTGAGATCTTACCAGAAGGAACGTCAGTTAAAACAGCACGAATTCTGTCTTTAATATTTCGTTATCCTGAGCCAAGCCAAAATGATGACACAATTCGTAAAAAAAAAAATCTAATTTACAGTGCATTTAAAAACCAAATGACCAAATTAAAACTTATCAATGCAAAAATAATAATGGGTATTTTACAATTTAACACAGTAAACTGAATTGCAGTCCAATATTTTTTATATCCATTCTGAATTATATACTGTATTATTGTACACATATTGCATGAGTTATGGAAATGAACATGCATTCTGACGCAGTGCTCTGATCATGCTGACTATAAAAGGGTGATCAGTAAAACAAACAAATACAAAAAAAAAACCTAGCACAATTCTTAACCAAAAACTTGTGAAGAAATGTACACATAAAAATCAGCTTGCAATCTTAATTACAACAGTTTATGATTAATATTACACATAATACACAGTCCAATTTTGATTATACCCTAAAAAAAGAGATTACTTTTCTGCAAATGCCTGATTCTTGGCCTAAACTAAGATTTTCACAATGTAATTTATGTTCATAATTACAATCTTTTAAACTTACTGCTTTTGGAATGATGGTAATCTAAATTTCATTTTTAGCCAGTTGTACCAAATTATTGATCATACAGTAATTGTCTCGGTTGTAATCAGTTCTACATCATGCTCTGCAAACCAGCAGGGATTTGTCTGTGGTCGGATGAGAAGACCTGAGAGGAATGCCTGGAATTTGTCCCAGAAATAAAATGGTTGATTGGCTGAATTTTCCCTTTATACATTATCATCCACCACAACTAATGTTTTAGTTTAGCATTACAAAATTCTTCTATACTGCATTGATCCTCTCCTTCATACAGGTATACATTTGTGGGAAATGAAAGGATGTATTAATACAATACATACATGTAGTTTACATGACCAGCAATTCTATAAAATCGTTAAAATGATATGTAACCCCAGCAAATGAAAAATTATCATGCATATTATAATTTCTATAGAAAATATATTAAAACAAATTGCAATTCTAATTTCTGGTTATTTATATGCTCTCTGTGTTTGACTACTGCATTTTAGATGATCTCGTGTCCTCCAAATGTATATTGCAAAACTAGTCTCCAAAAAAGAATGCATTTCTAAATTTAAATAAAACTAAAAATTGGTATCAATAAATAAAAGCTAGCTCTATGAACTTTAAATCTACAAATCAATATGCTAATTAAACATTTGCACCAAATCATAATGTTTATATCAAACAGTTGCAAACATTCAAGGATATTTTCCTGGCTGTAAAATTCAGGATTTTATCATATATAAAAGTGTTTTTTTTTTTATTTTCTTTGATACATTTTTCGTTGAACTGTCCCGAGGTGACCTTTGAACCCCTAGTCTCTGCAGTCAAAAGCTGCTGGGCTTGTCTTATTTGCATATGGCTTGCTTCAGCTGACTGATACCAAAAAGGAAGGGCTGCTGGGTAAGAGGGACAAAAGCTGCATTTCATTCACGGTACCCAAGACGCTTAAGCTGGAGCTGTATTACATTTCTTTGCTCTTCATTTTCTTAAAAGAATCAGAATTTGTATTTTGCTCCCACTTATTAGCTCACAGTATGTGCAGTCCGTAGCTTCCACCTAAAGTGGTTTCCATGGAGACACTTGTATACTTGCACCATTAGTTATAATTGTAAAGGCAGAAAACATTTCAGTAATTTTCATATTACTGAAAAAGACATGTCCTTAAAAAAAAGGTTTAAAAAAATTAAACACCACTTTATTATTCATTCTTACTTGGGTGAGCTACAGAACAGTCTTTATGATCATTATTTCTGTTCAGTTGCTGGTTCCTTTTATGTCAACAGCCAATATTTACTGAAAATAAAATTGACACCCAGCATACTGTACAATGTTTTTCTGCCTCTTGTGCATATGTATTAAAACCGTTTTCATCCAATTGTTACAGCTTGATTATATCGAACAGCACAAAAAATAACTTTCAATGCTTTCCCTCTGTAGCATTGGAAACTGACATGATGTCATGCAGTACAGTAGATGACAGCAGACTTTCTACTTCAGGTTTACAACAGGAATATTTAAACTGATGTTATTTTAGTAAACAGAACTCCTTGTGCTTTGTATTTTAGCCTACATATCTGCCAATATTGCACAGATCTGGCAATCAGGCACCTTCTGCAGTTTAAAAGAAACAGTCACTAGATTACAAAGGAAAAAAATGCAGTATAAATCAGATAATAAAAAAAAGAAAAGAAGAAGAAGAAGAAGAAGAAGAAGAAGAAGAACAACAACAACAACAAGAACAACAATTGTTTTGCCACCCCCTCAGTTCATAATGAATTTAAACAAATATTACATGGTAACATTTTGCAGTCTTCTTGAATGTTTTAAAAAATAAATGCAACTGATGTTTATTCCAGGTCTATGTCTTTTTTAAACTGTAGCCATATATATATATATATATATATATATATATATATATAATCATGCCTAATGCTGCTTTTGCATCTGAATCTTGGTGAACAGTAAACAGTAAATACATGCAGCACTTTGTTCGAGCACTTTAGACAGCAACTGACCTGTTCAGACTGGTATATCCCCACTTCTGTCCCCTTCTTGGGGGGAAAAAAAACTTACAAAAAATAATTAAAATAAAACAATGAAATTAAATGAAGGACTCCCCATTCTGTATCAATCCATTTACTTGCACTGTACTCCGAGGCACACCTAGAACCTGAGAATTTCCCAGGACTGACTGACACTGCCGGTACCATATGCTTTATTGTTTAACGATGAGAGCTGTTCTCTGCACAAAGGCTCATTAGCTGCTGCCGGCTGAATAGCTCCAGTCTGACTAAGGCTGCCTGTGTGATCACATGGGAGGGATGTCTGAGAGAACCAGGCGTGCCTATGGTCATACTGTCTGCAGATATTTTTACCAGATAAATACTAGGTAAAAGAAACACCACATACTGTAGCAAGCAGATTGCAGGCTTTTTTGTTTTATTATATGACACTGTAATTACAACACTGTATACAATGTATGCAACAACACACCAAAATCATCAACAGCTATTGTACCAACAGTATCGGTAATTAAAACTTCCAGGAGAGGATTATTTATTTTAAAATAAAGACATACTGTACAGCAGTGGTCTGTATAAATGATAAAAACACCAATGAGCACCCCCTCCTCATTGTCAACAACCAAGTTCTATGGAGAGCTCAATCTGAATAATCAGTGTGTGCAGCACTAATATTTACTAATACAAATAAATACCCCTTATTGCACCAATGGAAATACTATTCCCATCGCATAGTATTCTGAACCATATAACAATCTTAATTAGAACACCTGAGCTAGTTTATTCAGTGGCTAATTATGCCCATAACAAAACTTAGAAAAGATCAAAATACAATGACCCCCGTTCACACTTGCGATTTAAGGCGGCCCTTTTCTCATATGTCAACGCTCCAAAAAAAGAAAAGGCAGCCCAGGGCCGGACCAGATTTAGGACCGGCCTTTTCGTACAAAGCAATGTGGCTGCATAGCTCAGTGGACACTCCCATACTCCCATGCGTGCGAACGGTAAATAGAACGCTGAATGCTCTGCTAGCCAAGATGGCAGTTGATCAATATTGAATGGTAATTATTTCTACATCATACAACTTTAATTATAAAAATATTAAACAAAAAAAAAAAAATCTAGCGGGTTAACGTTCAGGTTGTTTCTTTCACGTAATATTATTTGTTTATTTAGCAGACGCCTTTATCCAAGGCGACTTACAGAGACTAGGGTGTGTGAACTATGCATCAGCTGCAGAGTCACTTACAATTACGTCTCACCTGAAAGACGGAGCACAAGGAGGTTAAGTGACTTGCTCAGGGTCACACAATGAGTCAGTGGCTGAGGTGGGATTTGAACTGGGGACCTCCTGGGTACAAGCCCTTTTCTTTAACCACTGGACCACACAGCCTCTTTAGAAGCTCCAGTATATTCATAATTATGCTTAACTTGTTTCTTCCTCTTATTTAGTAATTAAGCGACACATATAAAAACTAGCGGATTGTGGATCTCAATAGTGATCAATAATGCTGCTGACTTGTTTATTTTACACGCAACGATATACACAGCTACAGAAGTTTACATTCAAATGAAGTGGTAATGGTTAGGGACTAGAGAATAATTATGAAATGATGATAATAACGAGTAAACAATAGAATAGTTTAACGATCGTGTTTGTAAACAAATGCGTATAAATGAGAAGAAACATGTGCAATGTATTTAATGCTGTATCTTTCCTTAGGAGGGAGCAGTAGTACTATTAGGTGGTCAGTTGTGAGCTTGTCTTGTGAATGTCAGTCATGTACACTACCGTTCAAAAGTTTGGGGTCACTTAGAATTTCCTTGTTTTCGAAAGAAAAGCAAATTTTTCGTCCATTAAAATAACATCAAATTGATCAGAAATACAGTGTAGTCATTGTTAATGTTGTAAATGACTACTGTAGCTGGAAACGGCTGATTTGTAATGGAATATCTACATAGGCGTACAGAGGCCCATTATCAGCAACCATCAGTCCTGTGTTCCAATGGCTTTTCTTCTGAAACTCGTCACTCTATTCTTGTTCTGAGAAATGAAGGCTATTCCATGCGAGAAACTGCCAAGAAACTGAAGATCTCGTACAACGCTGTGTACTACTCCCTTCACAGAACAGCGCAAACTGGCTCTAACCAGAATAGAAAGAGGAGTGGGAGGCCCCGGTGCACAACTGAGCAAGAGGACAAATACATTAGAGTGTCTAGTTTGAGAAACAGATGCCTCACAGGTCCTCAACTGGCAGCTTCATTAAATAGTACCCATAAAACACCAGTCTCAACGTCAACAGTGAAGAGGCGACTCGGGATGCTGGCCTTCTAGGCAGAGTTGCAAAGAAAAAGCCATATCTCAGACTGGCCAATAAAAAGAAAAGATTAAGATGGGCAAAGAACACAGACACTGGACAGAGGAAGATTGGAAAAAAGTGTTATGGACAGACGAATCTAAGTTTGAGGTGTTGGATCATAAAAAGAACATTAGTGAGACGCAGACCAAATGAAAAGATGCTGGAGGAGTGCTTGACGCCATCTGTCAAGCATGGTGGAGGCAATGTGATGGTCTGGGGGTGCTTTGGTGGTGGTAAATTGGGAGATTTGTACAGGGTAAAGGGATCTTGAAGAAGGAAGGCTATCACTCCATTTTGCAAGCCATGCCATACCCTGTGGACGGCACTTGATTGGAGCCAATTTCCTCCTACAACAGGACAATGACCCAAAGCACAGCTCCAAACTATGCAAGAACTATTTAGGGAAGAAGCAGTCAGCTGGTATTCTGTCTATAATGGAGTGGCCAGCACAGTCACGGATCTCAACCCTATTGAGCTGTTGTGGGAGCAGCTTGACCGTATGAATGCGTAAGAAGTGCCCATCAAGCCAATCCAACTTGTGGGAGGTGCTTCAGGAAGCATGGGGTGAAATCTTTTCAGATTACCTCAACAAATTGACAACTAGAATGCCAAAGGTCTGCAAGGTTGTAATTGCTGCAAATGGAGGATTCTTTGACGAAAGCAAAGTTTGAAGGACACAATTATTATTTCAATTAAAAATCATTATATCTAACCTTGTCAATGACTATATTTCCTATTCATTTTGCTACATTTCCTATTCAAACTCATTTCATGTATGTTTTCATGGAAAACAAGGAAATTTCTAAGTGACCCCAAACTTTTGAACGGTAGTGTACATTATGTACAACCTGATAGTCATTTGCAATCTGAGTGAAGTTTCCGTTACAAAAATAAATATTTATACCTGTCAACACTAGCAAGTTGCCGTTTCCCGCGTTCTAAATACCTCCATGTTCTTGAGAGAATAATGTGATTGCGGTTGGGGGTAAGCCCATACCGTCACTCTGTTACACACCATAACATTAAGTCAAAATAGTCAATAATATATGCTTTTTTAAATATATACCATCAAATTGCTACTGTGCTGCATTGAAAAAATATATATTAAAAAGAAACATCTGCTACAAATCAAGGATTACTGTATATTCCAGTAGCTCTTCCATTTTGAGTGCAGGCTATCGTTCCATAAAAAAAGCAAGCAATTTGCCACATTTTAGGCCTGCTTTTGTCACATATGTGAATGCGCAAAGGCGCCTTAAACCGCAAATGTGAATGGGGTTGCGGCCCTGGGCCAGCACAGTAGTGTGAACAGGGTCTTATTTCTATCCATGATCTGGCGACAATCAATTACAGCACCTTACATAAAAATGTATTGTCTACCATGCCATCCCTTTCCTTCATTAAACCCACTCTTCCAATGAACAGTAAAATGTTATACATTATGTGCAAGAGAATTAATTTCCGCTTGTATAAAAAGTAACAAGCCATAAATGAATACATGAATAACAATATACGTATGCCTCCAATTTATATAAAGCAACACTTCATCTTCAGATAAAGATCTAGATTATACAGTAATCGTTAAACATTAATGAGCAGTTGAAGTTGACCTCCTTAACACAGAATTATTTAGTTTAGTGTTATCACTGGAGAGATTTGGAAGACAAGGCGTCTTTTGTGCAAACATGTGCCGCAGTCAAGAAAAACAAACAAACAACCAACAACAACAACATGTTTTAATAATATGCTGTCATGCAGGAGCTATCTATTTCAAAACTTCAGGGGGGAATGCAAAAAGTGCATTTTTTGACAGGTGTATGTTTCACTGTGTAACTATAGGACAACATGAATAAATACACACACACAAACAACTCATTACTAGACACCTCTGGCAATCAATGATCAGCAACAGATGATATGTGTGCCATAAATGTTTGCAGTGTTATAATGTGGTGCCTCCAATGAAGAAAACACTACAGGTATCTGTTGTGGTTCTTTTTCTTTTTCTTTGTAGTGTTTTTATACATTTTACTGTATCTTACGTATGCCGTGTTTCCATTTGCACCATGAAACCAGTCTGCAAAACACAATCCCATCTTGTTCCAGTTTCAAACTGGGGCTGCTGCCGGATCCATCTGCAGTCTACAATCTAACCTGCAACCGGGTGTTATACAAAGGTCAAAGATCACCTACACGTATAACTTTTTCTAAAAGAATAATTAATTTACAGCTCTGGCTTTGTTTTTATTTTCTGCAATGCAAACCAGCCTCTAATGTCCTTTGCATTGGATACTCCGCCATCAAAGTGAATGAGCTACAGCAAATTCTCTCCGTATGCATTTCAAACTTGTACTGTCCCAGTTCAAAATCGCCTTGATTTCAATCTGCTGCCGACAGAAACACAGTTCAACTCAATCCCAGTGGCAGATGGAAACAAGGCATAAGATCCTTTAAAGTTTGATTGTTTAAACTGAGATCTCTGCCTCCTGATCACTAATGCTTCAAATCACATGACAATCTGCTAACTTAATCCAGCTTTTTAGACTAACCGGCTAACCTCAAACAATAGGATTTCAGGCAGCTAAAAAAGGCTTTCATCTTGAATTGTTATTCTGCAAAACCAAACCAAAAGCATGCCTAAACACTGATGGTCTTGGTATAAATGTGTATAAAAAAATACAATTTAAAAAACCAAACTCCATAAACTCACACAAAAATGTTTGCTGGCCTGTCAAAAAAAAAAGTCTTTGTGTAAAATGTTAAAACACTACACCAGTTTAAGGTTATGATACATAAAATATAAACCAAAATTGCTTATTTCTTTTTCTATTTCTGTTGTCATAAAACAAGCAGCTCAATGCATTGAGAACACATACTTTGTTATTTGAAAGCATAACATTTCGAACCAAAATAAAGCTGAATGGACACAAATAGAAAATGAGGAAAGTCAGTGTTCCCATGCTGTCTCAATTTAAAGGGAAAAAATGTTGTCTGACTACGCACATCCGATCAAAGAAAACCCTGGGAATTATTTGCAGGGATACTGTATGTGCAGCTGAAATAGGACGATACCTGTATATCATTTTTACAGTCAATTGGAGGAAGAAGGAACATAAATGTGAGTGCATTTCCTTTCCCAGAGCACAGTCTAATCTGGTCTAATACTGCCGAGAGAGATAATAATGTGCCAGCTTATCTCTTTTAACAGTAACAAGAATCACTGTAGTACTACAGATATCCAGTTACTGTATTGTTATTTTTTTCTCACTTCGAATGATCTGACATTGATGCACTGCAATCTTCCATCTACACTAGCATTTGCCCTTCATGGTAATTCACTGTGAGCTTTAGCAGCAGGAACTTTACTACAGCAGGTCTGGCATTTATTTTTGTATTTGCAATGTATTGTTTCATACCCCTCAGCATCTTAACCCATGTCCCTCGGACACATTCCAAGTATTTCTTTGCACAAAGACAAAACTGACATGCCATCTCCTTCATCACTGTTATTGTAGCAGCTTACATTTTGAAGAAAACAGCTTCAGCAGTTCTGGTCTAATTTGCAAATTAACAATAATTTTAAAATCTATCCAGAGCAGTGGTGTAGTGGTAAATAATAAAGTGGGTAGACTCCCCTGTTTGGTGCTCGAGGCCAGGCAGCGGCATGATAGGAACTTAGGCTGACCATTGTTTAGGGTTTTTTTTTTGTTTTTTGTTTTTTTTTAAATTAGATTTGGAGGACATTACGGGCAAAAACGAAAGCCATTAAAATGCATTTCTGGCACTCAGTTCCACAGGGACAGTGACAACACTGTTTTAAGAATGATTTTGATTTTGTAAATAGCACAGACTAAAGAAGAGTCTCCCAGGCAAACAAAATGCACACATTATACATGGCAGAACTCTGGAAAAACTTGTTTAAAAAAATATATATAGTTCAAGCCCTCTCCCAGAAAAAGAAATAAACCAATGTCCTCCCCATCCAAATAGTTGTTATTCAGCACTGTACAGGGGGATTTGATAGTTACCTGCTTTGTCAATTGTGGGGGTCCGCTGAATGACCAGAGAGACAGAGGGATGCAATTGAAAACGCCATTTAGGCGTCCAGGGGTCCCAGCAACTTAGGGGGGCACCAGGAAAACTCACTTTAACGGGTGGATCAAAATACAGCAGTAAATAAATATAGCAAAAATGTATCAATAAATAAATATTCTATAGTATATATATATATATATATATATATATATATATATATATATATATATATATATATATATATATATATATACACACAGTACTGTGCAAAAGTTTTAGGCAGGTGTGAAAAAATGCTGTAAAGTAAGAATGCTTTCAAAAATAGACATGTTAATAGATTATATTTATCAATTAACTAAATGCAAAGTGAGTGAACAGAAGAAAAATCTACATCAAATCCATATTTGGTGTGACCACCCTTGCCTTCAAAACAGCATCAATTCTTCTAGGTACACTTGCACAAAGTCAGGGATTTTGTAGGCATATAGTCAGGTGTATGATTAAACAATTATACCAAACAGGTGCTAATGATCATCAATTCAATATGTAGGTTGAAACACAATCATTAACTGAAACAGAAACAGCTGTGTAGGAGGAATAAAACTGGGTGAGGAACAGCCAAACTCAGCTAACAAGGTGAGGTTGCTGAAGACAGTTTACTGTCAAAAGTCATACACCATGGCAAGACTGAGCACAGCAACAAGACACAAGGTAGTTATACTGCATCAGCAAGGTCTCTCCCAGGCAGAAATTTCAAGGCAGACAGGGGTTTCCAGATGTGCTGTCCAAGCTCTTTTGAAGAAGCACAAAGAAACAGGCAACATTGAGGACCGTAGACGCAGTGGTCGGCCAAGGAAACTTACTGCAGCAGATGAAAGACACATCATGTTACTTCCCTTCACAATCGGAAGATGTCCAGCAGTGCCATCAGCTCAGAACTGGCAGAAAACAGTGGGACCCTGGTACACCCATCTACTGTCCGGAGAAGTCTGGTCAGAAGTGGCCTTAATGGAAGGGTTGCGGCCAAAAAGCAATACCTCCGACGTGGAAACAAGGCCAAGCGACTCAACTATGCACGAAAACACAGGAACTGGGGTGCAGAAAAATGGCAGCAGGTGCTCTGGACTGATGAGTCAAAATTTGAAATATTTGGCTGTAGCAGAAGGCAGTTTGTTTGCCGAAGGGCTGGAGAGCGGTACACGAATGAGTGTCTGCAGGCAACAGTGAAGCATGGTGGAGGTTCCTTGCAAGTTTGGGGCTGCATTTCTTCAAATGGAGTTGGGGATTTGGTCAGAATTAATGGTCTCCTCAATGCTGAGAAGTACAGGCAGATACTTATTCATCATGCAATACCATCAGGGAGGCAACTGATTGGCCCCAAATTTATTCTGCAGCATGACAACGACCCCAAACATACAGCGAAAGTCATTAAGAACTATCTTCAGCGTAAAGGAGAACAAGGAGTCTTGGAAGTGATGGTATGGCCCCCACAGAGCCCTGATCTCAACATCGAGTCTGTCTGGGATTACATGAAGAGAGAGAAGCAACTGAGGCTGCCTAAATCCACAGAAGAACTGTGGTTAGTTCTCCAAGATGTTTGGGCCAACCTACCTGCCGAGTTCCTTCAAAAACTGTGTGCTAGTGTACCTAGAAGAATTGATGCGTGATGCTGTTTTGAAGGCAAAGGGTGGTCACACCAAATATTGATTTGATGTAGATTTCTCTTCTGTTCACTTACTTTGCATTTTGTTAATTGATAAATATAAACTATTAACATGTCTATTTTTGAAAGCATTCTTACTTTACAGCATTTTTTCACACCTGCCTAAAACTTTTGCACAGTACTGTATATATTTATATACACACTGTATATCATGCATTATGCATTTATCTGTATTTAAAGTATTATGAATTTTCTTGTTGTTACTGCATCTTGTAAAGCGCTTTGTGATGGTGGTCCACTATGTAAGGCGCTATATAAAAGATTGATTGATAATGGATAAATACAAATTTCCAGGTGTTTGTAAGTATATCAGAATGGTGTCGCTGAAGATCTCTCCGCTATCAAATCAAATACAGTACTACGTCTGTTTTCCACAAATACGTGCGCGCACCTCGGGCCTCTAATATGCAAATAAGTGATGTGTGATTGGTCAGATGCTAAGAGTGTGCGTGTTGTTCTTGTAAATGGCTACCTGTGTGAACTTGCTAAACAATACAGTTATTTGCTAGGTTTGTTTAGTTTTGAAAAGATATTTGACTTGAGTGCATGGATGTAACTATTTAGTGAGAATATAAACTGTGGGGATTTATTAAATATCTGAAGCAGTAGCGCTGCTATCCCAGTATTTAAAGAACATTGTATTATTCACTAGTTTACACACAAAACACATCCTAATGTAAAACTTGAAATGTAGGTAACTATACTTCATTTTTCAATTAACTACACATTTAGTTTATTTTTCATGTATTATATACATGTATCTTATTTTATCACTTTTTTCAGCTATCAGTGTCGCTCGCAGCAACACAACACAGAGGCGCCAACCTTTAAAATATGTTGTCTTTAACCCAGGATTTGCATATCACAGGAAAGTAGAAGCGAGTAAACTCTGTATCCCTTATACAAGAAGTGGGTAAACACTATATTGCCCAAATTAAGTGGGTAAACGCCGTTTACCTGCCTATACCCTCGACTACACCACTGATCCAGAGGCCTTTAAGAGTAAATGCTTTTTTTGTTGTTGTTTCTAAAGAATGAAGTGACTATATGGATAAAATGTAAACACTGGGGAGAAGAGCATTCAGAATGTCACCGCTAAACTCTAAATGTACTAGTAGTCACATTAGACTATATTAATATGAAAAGCATCTACATGGAAAAATAAACTACCAGTATTAGCCATATATGAAACATAATTAATGCATGCGTTGTTTTTCAGATGGAAATGTTCTTTGTCTGACTTTGGATCTGTCCATTTTGTCAACACTAAGATTCCAGTCACAATCTGCAAGTCTGTGCTAATTCAGGAGCCCAGGATATATTACTAAATATATTATATTTCACAAAAAGAACATCAATCAACTCCTTAGGCACTCCATTTATATGCAACTACTACTTTGGATCCTGGCATATTTGGAATATCAGCATTTAGAATATTTACTCCAATATATATTCCTTTTCAAGTCTTTATTTACATTCAAGTCATATTCAGATTACTACTGCTAGCATGTACGGCTGTATCATTACTGGAATACAAGCTGAACCAAGCTTGCAGATAAAATGTACCACAGGCACCGTCACTGGGAAGATAAGACACTGTCTTGTATAAAAAACACTCTTTCAATCTAGTGTATAACAGGGTCTATAGTGGGTAAATATATATTATCAACAAAAATCAGGTTTCTTCACAAAGTAAGTTTAATTGTAATTGATATGGTACAACTCCACAAAATCTTTCTCAGCGTATAAAACAAAGTTCATATAACACAGCACAAAGAATAATGACCTGTCCTTTTTTATTATTTCACTGGTGTCAGTTAATGTCACACAGTCATATCTGAACACCAACAACTGCAGATAAAATTCCGTATCCCAGCAACAAGAATTTTATATGCTACTGTGACAAAGACAGAGTGTGTGGTGACGTCAGGCCAGGAAATGAATGCACCACTACAACAGCAGACTGGGGTACAGCTGCGCTGCGGCGTGTTTATTTACAAAACAACAGGTTTAAACAAAACAAAACACGGATACAAAACAAAGAGCACCACTATAAAGACCTGCACAAGTATCGTGCAGGTATGAAGGTATAAAGCCAGCATGAGCAGCAATTGTTTACTTTTTACCTCTTCTCTATTCCCGTTCTCCACTCACCGAACACTCGCCAAAGCTGCAGGTCTTTACAGTGGTGACCGAGGGAATAACCAGCTATTAATTATCTTATTATCCCTCGGGCACATTTTGCATGGATTTATTAATTCTGCGTGACTGTCAGCTAGTTAAATAATCAGTTGCTGACAGTCACGCATTCTCACAAGGAATTTTAAAAACCAAAACAAATAATGGCGGACTGCACCTCGCTCGTCCTGCCACACAAGGGCTTTAACAACAACAACCACCAAATACAAAATATGCACAGGGGTCGGGAGAACCCCGTCACAGCTACAAATCATCATCTTATGTTGTCAAACTGATGCGCATGTGTGCCAAGTACACGTCTAGTGGAATCAGCGGTCTTATTATTGAATTATTGTCGAATTATTTAGCAGAAGTGCAAAAGTACATCAAAAAATGCATTTACACTAGAAAGCAAGTGTAGACCAAGTTATTTAAAATGGCTTACATATCTTAAAGGAGCTCTAACCAACTTTAAAATATCTGCAAATTGAAGTACAAAACGCAACAAAAAGTTTGTCAACAGAAGGAAGGGGAGGCCGATGATACTGTTGTTAGTGCGATTAGGAAGGTGGCACTCCTTTAAAGTGGAACAAACACAATGTTAGACTTTTAATAAAACCCTAAAACTAAATTCACTTTGGGAAGACACCAATCAAATGTGTTTAGTTGCATTGCACCCCTAATAAATAAAATGCACTATACATACAAATACATAAAACAATACATAATGTGCCAAATAACATGCCTTCCGTCTGCCCTGATTTCATAAAGATTTAAAAACAACAAACAAAACAAAACACAATCAAAGTTTATTCCAACAGCTCACAAATGAACACAACTGCATTCCCCAAAGCATTTTTTAAATATATTATATATATATATATATATATATATATATATATATATATATATATATAATTTCCTCACTCCTTTATGGGTATCTAAACTAAACATAATTCATCAATGCAAAGTTTATATTTAGAATTATATTTAGACTGCGTTAATACTTGATGAGAACAATTCACGTGAGCTGAACAAAATTTAACCTGAGAAAAATACAGTACATTGTGTTAAATCACACAGATAAAAGACAGGGCTGTATGTGAATGGGAAGGTGCAGGTAATCACAGGATTTTCATCCTGGTATCATTTAGACAGAATCTATTAAAACTGATACTACTATATGTGAATACTATATTTATCTTGAATCCTGCGTAGAGATGGAAACAGTCCAGCATCAATTTACAATTCCTGTCCAAGTATGAGGTATTTTATTCCCAAATGTAACACTAGGTGGCACACACTTTTCCATTTCTACAGTGAGGATTGGGGTTATTTCTCAATATTGCATGGCCCATAATTCTTTAAGGTTAACTTTACATTTTGGTGCCACAGGAGTATGATAAAATGGAACGAAAATCTGGAATTTAAATAATTGAATGTTTGCAAGGAGATTGCTTTGAAAAAAAAATGGTATAACAAGACTGTATGTTTCGGACTATACCATATAAAATAAATAAACAAACAAACAAACAATACATAAATAAATAAATATGTTGATAAATTACCCTTTGATCAGCAATCACTTGCAAGTAGGCCTTTTCTCTATTTAAAGCACTCAAACCTGCCCACACAAGAGACCCCATAAATGGATAGGAATTAGAGTTTTATTTATTTGCTTTACTGAGTTTGCTTTAAAACACTGCAACGCTAATATAACTAAAGAAACTTGAAGTTCCAGCACACTACATTTGTAATGGCGTGCAAGATTGTTCATGTTAGATACTGTACCATTTGATTTAGTCTTCATAGGAGAGAGAGATATTAGGGCTGCTCTGATTAACAGATTAAATTGGACCGATTAATCAACTGAAGAGTTGATCACAGATTTTGCTTTTTTACAATTTAAAATAATATGAAAAATAAAATCAACCAATAGATGAAGACCTGCATTTTCTCTGCGGCAGCCCAATCACAGGTTAGCAGAGGTGGGACATAAACAGTTACTATTATTATTTATTTCTTAGCAGATGCCCTTATCCAGGGCGACTTACAATTGTTACAAGATATCACATTATTTTTTTTACACATTATTTTTACATACAATTACCCATTTATACAGTTGGGTTTTTACTGGAGTAATCTAGGTAAAGTACCTTGCTCAAGGGTACAGCAGCAGTGTCCCCAACCTGGGATTGAACCCACAACCTTCCAGTCAAGAGTCCAGAGCCCTAACCACTACTCCACACTGCTGAAGCTCTCGGGGAAGCGCTGTAAGAATAGCTGAATTTCACGTGATATTGCTAATATTATACAGACCGTTATTGAGAATTATATCGAAAACTTCAAAGTAACATTTAGAATTGCTTTTTACAAATTAAAAAACAACAACATTGTAGTCAATTTGGTTACGGATCAATTTTCAAGAAGAACTTTCTCAGAAAAAATGGAGATTGTTTAAAAAGGGAGGTATGCACCACAAATACACAAACTGACACAGGAAGGGAAGGGATATACTCGCCACTTCCAACAAATTATTAAAGGTATCGTGGCTTACCGGTAGCTATCAATTAAAAGGTGATATGGAACAGCACTGGCTACAGTAATATAGGATGTCTATTAAAGTCAGCAAAAAACATGAGCATTCCCAAAGTCACTTGCGAGCCACTGTAACACTCAAAACTTTTGGACAAACCCGGACTGATGTTCAACTGGATGAGCAGAAGCGTAGGGATACAATACATCAAAATGAGCAAGTAAGAAAAGTGTGAGGTTCTTAAACACTTGATTGATTCTGTTGTTTACCTTGGCAAGCTAGAACTGGCATTCAGAGGGTATGATGAAGGCACCAATTCCTGAAATAGAGGTAATTATGTGGAATTACTTTCTCTGATTTCTGACTTCGACAGCATGTTATCGGGAACCTCTAACAAAGGTTCAGAACAAATAAAAGCAAAAGTACAGGAAACCAAGTACGTAGATGTAACTGTAGATTAAACAACCAACATGGAAAAACAGCTCAGCTGTCTTGTGTTTTCAGGTATGTGACTGACAGTGGCCCGAAAGAAAGGTTGTGCTGTAAAATGTGTTGCATTTACCAAAATAAAAATGCTTTTAAAAAGACCAAATTCCCATTGTGTGTTGTTTTTTTAATTCTATTGATTTTTTTTTAGTATTACTATGCAGGACAGCCACTGTTACCTTTATTAAAAATGTGCATGGATTAATAAACTAATGCCCATAAATTAACTGATCAAGTTTTAAATCGAGTGATAGATAGATAGATAGATAGATAGAGATAGATACATATAGATATAGATAGAAAATGTAATCTCTCTCTCTCTCTTATTATGGTACCCTGAATGTGAAATCCACATTTTACCATTCAGTAAAGGTCAAATTCAATCTAGCCTTTCCTTCATGATGCTGCTTCTAAAATCTAATTTGCATACAGGAAGCTGGTTGCCACCATCAGCCAAAGCCCAAGGGTATTGTAGATTTATAATGGTTGCCGAGCAGAGCTCTGCAGACAGAGGTAAATTAACTGGAAATCAGAGACCTTTATAAGCTCAGGGGGGGGGCAATAATATGTTCCTCATTTCTCCCATGTATCTTACTATAGGAAGCATTCAAAATGAAGATTCACGTTTTTTAAACATTAAATACATTTTTTCTCCCTAAAATGTCCTAGTTCAGTTTATAATCCTGTTAGCTTTTGCCAAGGCTTCCTCAATCTCTTCCAATGTACATTTTACATTGAGATAGTTACAGTATGTTTAGCATCTGATTGATTCAGAGCACATTTAAAACATTCACATTTTATAATTACTTCTCATTGATGTGAAGTACTGTTTTTTGTCTTAATCGCCTCAGTTTATGAAAACAGAAAGGATTTGGGAATATGTCAAAAAGGTAATGAAGGGATTTATTAAGAAAGTCACTTGGCAGTATACAAATGTGGAATTATTTTGACCTAAATTCTCTCAACTTTTAAAAGGCAAGAAAATACTTAATATAAAAAAAAAAGATTAACTCAGGATGCAATAATCCTTGGAGCCGACCAAAGGAATAGATATATTAGGAAACAAAGGAAACACATTAATAAATGTAAATTGTTATGACCAAGCTTCACACATGTATGCACAGCTTGTATGCAAAACAGCTATCCCAACCAGAACAAATAGCAAGCAGTTGTCACTTGTGCTGACTTTATCAGCATGGTGACGGATCAGAAACCTCAGAGTTCTTTGGATAACTTCTATGCAAAGTAGCTGTGATATATATTTCCTTTCACTCACAGAAACACATACCCAGCCTTCTTTAAAGCCGATTCTATCTTAAAAACACACGTGTTCTGGAACATTCTACATAAAAAAAGAAATTCAACAGTAGTAATCCCAGGAAATGTCAAATAACTAACAAAATGATACATTTGATAATATTGTGTGTGCAGTTGTACATAAACAAGGGTCTTTCATTGTGTTTGCAAACTTTAAGTCACTGTATTTTTTTATTTGGCCTAAAGCAGTTAAGCTTGCCAACTCCCCAGCACCCCAGGGTAGTAACCATGTGTACAGCACTACATAAACTCACACATGGAACACTGAATACTGTGTAACAAGTTCAGATTTATTGTTGCAAAACGTTCCTCATAATATCCCTATAGATTATGAACACACTGGTTAATATTGTAACCGAGATCTCTACAATATTAATGTGTCAATCACACAACTGAAAAAAGAAGCGAATTGCTTTATGAAGTTTGTATTTGAAATGTTCTGAGCAGTCGGAACACTACAAATGTGTATGTTTACAAATGATAAAACTACCATGGTACTGTGGCCCTGAAGTAAAAAAAAACAAACACATATACAAATCAAAAAGCACAACAGCAAATCGAAAATTTGTGCTTTTTTATTTGTATTTTTTTTATTTGAATTTTCCAATTTGTATTTGTGTTTTTTGATTTGTATTTTGCGTTTTGCACTTCAGGGCTACCGCACCCTGGTGATTTGTTCATTTACAGTAATTTAAATTAGCTATGAATGTAAAACTCTATAGAGTTTCTTACTTTGTGCACATATAGAGGTCGGCACTCTTTTTACTACCCAGTTTTTCGATTTCTTAATTTGAGTATTTAAATCAAATATGACAATACAGTTGTAAACACAGGTCTCTGGTGTAATAAAGACAATGTTAAAACAAGTTTTTGCATTAAGCCTTTTCTTAACTGACAGGATATCAATGTTTTACGGAAAACAATAACACACAGCGAGCGGCAATTACAGCTCAATAATAATAACAACTGTGGTGTCTATTCTTCTCAGGAAGTTGGAACTAAAATTGGAAAGAAAACATCATAACATCATGTTGGTTTATATCAGTGATAACTCTGTGATCCATTAATAACAACCGGGTGGCTTCCGATATGGAATGCTTTATCTACAGTTATTGCGCAGATATAGTTTCTTACCAAAAAGATAAAATAAGTAGCCTTTATTTATAAATAAATAAGCAAATAAATTAAATTAAATTAAAATAAAATAAAATAAAATAAAATAATGTGGAGCACATTAAGTGTGCTTCCTCCTCTGAATAAAATATTTCCTTGGCAGAGTTTGCGACAGAGATCACAACTTCGAATCCTGGTTGTGCAAGGCAGCCGGTCCTCGCTGGGGATTCCGTGGGGGCGGCGCATTGGCTTTGGTGCTCTTGGGGTTGGGGAGGTGGGATCCAGCTTAGACGGTTTCTCTTCACCGCTCTGCGGCGACCCCTACAGGCCAGGTGCCGAGTGAGCTTAGGGGCGGAGATTTGCTGGGCTGGTCTTTCTCCTCCAGAGGCCGGCAGCCTGCGGATATCCGCTCTGGAGTTCCTGGGTGTAAAAAGACGCCGATTGGCCCGTGGGATCAGAGGACACTCACTGAGCCTCGGGTTGGGAGCTGTGTTGGGAATTCGCCACGGTGAAGGAGAATTAATAACAATAACGATAAATGGGCATTGGGAGAAAATCGGGGGTAAAATAATTGGAGATTCTAAACTTGCGTGCGTCAATCCATTGCACACTAGATGCATTAATATCGTACTTCAGAGCACTGATGTGCAGTGGAGGCTTTGCAGTAAATATATCTAGTTTCAGTATTTTAATAAAAAATAAATACAATTCTCTTGTTAATTCTTACATAAGTTTGAACACAAAAATGTTTTCAATGTAGTATAAACTTAATGATCAGCAAATGCTGATGAAAGTTAAAACGTTATGCGCGCTGCCTGGGGTGTCACGCGCACAGTGGAGGCGGTGTGGTCCAGTGGTTAAAGAAAAGGGCTTGTAACCAGGAGGTCCCCGGGTCAAATCCCACCTCAGCCACTGACTCATTGTGTGACCCTGATCAAGTCACTTAACCTCCTTGTGCTCCGTCTTTCGGGTGAGACGTAATTGTAAGTGACTCTGCAGTGATGCATAGTTCACACACCCTAGTCTCTGTAAGTTGCCTTGGATAAAGGTGTCTGCTAAATAAACAGTGCAGCTGTATATAGATGGGATTTGTGTTTGCTGCACTGTGATTTGTGTTCGGTCGAGCCGGTCAGCTGCTTGCGTGGGACCGAGGGTCTCAGCGATTGGTCAGTGTGTATGTAAATGTGCCCTTGTGTGTGTGAGCCAATAGGGCTCGGGGGGGATCTCTATTTAGGAGCTGCCTGCGAGCAGCTCGGGGCTGTGTTGTGGTGTCCTGACGTCGAATGAATAAACATTTGAATGAGATCTTGCTGCGCTCGTCTGGCTCTTGTTTGCTCCCCTGAAGCACTGCAGCATTTTAATATGTATCTTGCACTTAAAACATTAATATATATGTGACTTTTTTATTTTTTATTTTTTTACCTGGTTCCAGATTTTCTACCTGTGCCGACCTCTAATATTAATTTATGTTTAATTATATATATATATATATATATACACAGTACTGTGCAAAAGTTTTAGGCAGGTGTGAAAAAATGCTGTAAAGTAAGAATGCTTTCAAAAATAGACATGTTAATTGATTATATTTATCAATCAACTAAATGCAAAGTGAGTGAACAGAAGAAAAATCTAAATCAAATCCATATTTGGTGTGACCACCCTTTGCCTTCAAAACAGCATCAATTCTTCTAGGTACACTTGCACAAAGTCAGGGATTTTATAGGCATATAGTCAGGTGTATGATTAAACAATTATACCAAACAGGTGCTAATGATCATCAATTCAATATGTAGGTTGAAACACAATCATTAACTGAAACAGAAACAGCTGTGTAGGAGGAATAAAACTGGGTGAGGAACAGCCAAACTCAGCTAACAAGGTGAGGTTGCTGAAGACAGTTTACTGTCAAAAGTCATACACCATGGCAAGACTGAACACAGCAACAAGACACAAGGTAGTTATACTGCATCAGCAAGGTCTCTCCCAGGCAGAAATTTCAAGGCAGACAGGGGTTTCCAGAAGTGCTGTCCAAGCTCGTTTGAAGAAGCACAAAGAAATGGGCAACGTTGAGGACCGTAGACGCAGCGGTCGGCCAAGGAAACTTACTGCAGCAGATGAAAGACACATCATGCTTACTTCCCTTCACAATCGGAAGATGTCCAGCAGTGCCATCAGCTCAGAATTGGCAGAAAACAGTGGGACCCTGGTACACCCATCTACTGTCCGGAGAAGTCTGGTCAGAAGTGGCCTTCATGGAAGACTTGCGGCCAAAAAGCCATACCTCCGACGTGGAAATAAGGCCAAGCGACTCAGCTATGCACGAAAACACAGGAACTGGGGTGCAGAAAAATGGCAGCAGGTGCTCTGGACTGATGAGTCAAAATTTGAAATATTTGGCTGTAGCAGAAGGCAGTTTGTTCGCCAAAGGGCTGGAGAGCGGTACACGAATGAGTGTCTGCAGGCAACAGTGAAGCATGGTGGAGGTTCCTTGCAAGTTTGGGGCTGCATTTCTGCAAATGGAGTTGGGGATTTGGTCAGAATTAATGGTCTCCTCAATGCTGAGAAGGCAGATACTTATCCATCATGCAATACAATCAGGGAGGCATCTGATTGGCCCCAAATTTATTCTGCAGCATGACAACGACCCCAAACATACAGCGAAAGTCATTAAGAACTATCTTCAGCGTAAAGAAGAACAAGGAGTCCTGGAAGTGATGGTATGGCACCCACAGAGCCCTGATCTCAACATCATCGAGTCTGTCTGGGATTACATGAAGAGAGAGAAGCAACTGAGGCTGCCTAAATCCACAGAAGAACTGTGGTTAGTTCTCCAAGATGTTTGGGCCAACCTACCTGCCGAGTTCCTTCAAAAACTGTGTGCAAGTGTACCAAGAAGAATTGATGCTGTTTTGAAAGCAAAGGGTGGTCACACCAAATATTGATTTGATGTAGATTTTTCTTCTGTTCACTCACTTTGCATTTTGTTAATTGATAAATATAAACTATTAACATGTCTATTTTTGAAAGCATTCTTACTTTACAGCATTTTTTCACACCTGCCTAAAACTTTTGCACAGTACTGTATATAATATATATATATATATATATATATATATATATATATATATATATATATATATATATATATATATATATATATATATATATATACACACACACACATACTGTATATAAATACACATATACATATATAAATACACATATACACAAAAGTGGAACCCAATAAAAGGAAAAAAAGTGAACTTAACAGAAGTAAAGCTCCAGAATCCTCACTGGCAGGATCTTCTGAGATAAGAGTCCTTGTTAGGATTCGAGCAAGGACACTGTCTAATGACTGGCAGTCTGCAACGTGAATTCAGGCCAGCTGTCAGATTCAGTTCATTCACCCAACCACTATTCAGTGCAAATTCTCCAGTTCTAATTTTGATTTTTCGTGCATCGTCATTTTGTAATAATCCTGATTCTGTGACTCCCACTGAAGTTACAAGGTTTAATTATTTAACCATGCTAGCCTTTAATGTGAAGCAGAAGGGAAGAGGTCAAGAATGGTTAGTGTATGACTGTCTCTGCAATCTTGGTCTCATTTATGAACAAACAGACTGAAGGGGACATTTGAGCAATTCTGGACCACAGCTGTAGGGCATTATGATCAAAGTTCTTTGTTGGCAGCAGGGCTAAGTGCTTCAGTGGCATAATTAGGGCTTCTGTTTTTTGGGTTTTATTAATTGTATTTTTCGGTGCTTATTTTTTAGCTATTTTCGAGTTTTATGTAAATCAGGTTTTTCAGGGCTTTCGTTTTTGATCTACTCTATGAAATTAGTGTTTTCAGTTACTTTCTAAAATGCTTGAGCGTTTTTTTTTTTGTGTGTGTCAAAATATGTATAGTAGTAACTCGACAGTACTTGCACACTTAAGTTGTATCTTCTTTCCTTTGCTGTCTTCCACAACGAAATCCCTAGGGTCACGGGCACATTCTTCTGGGGTTTTTGTGTGTAGGCATTTTTGTACATTTTGCCACAATTATGTTTTAAATCCTCTGTGTCTTAACTGTAATACAGCTTTAACTCCCGCTAACAAGCCTCCATCCTGATTGTAATCTTGTTTTAAACAAGTGGAGTCTCCAAAAGAAATGTAGGAATGTGCTGTCACTCAGTAGTGGGGGCGGGTTTAAAGTATTCAGAACGAATCAATGAAGTCAGGAAGTAGGGACATTGCCCAGCAGCACATGGACATGTATTTATTATTGTTTTTGTAGTAGGTTTTATTTTTTTTTAATGTGAAAAGGGTAAAGTCAACGTGAATGGATAAACCATTTGCACAGCTTTTTCCGGTGTTTTTCCGGTGTTTTTCCGGTGTTTATTGGCTATCCACCGATTTAATTTTTTTGTATCGGGGATGTTTTATCGGTTAAAACAGAAAATCAGAAGCCCTAGGCATAATGCATTAGCCTTGCACCTAGAATCTATTTAAGGCCACAAGTGTCTTTCATGAACTTACACTAAACTCCACATCATTTTCTTTTTTAAAAAGAGAGGTCAAGGATTGGACTGAAATTACCCCTCATCTCAGCCTATAAAAAAGTGGATTTAACTACATTCTTTATAGTTATCTATTGGAGTTATAATGTTTTTGTTATACTGTATTGCAATGGTTTGCCTGATCTGTATAGTGAGACTTCAGCTATCTGAAAATATTCAAAATTATATTAAAAACTTATCCAGTTTATTGTATTGCAAATATGAAATGTTCAATTAATATAAAATAAAAAACATAGTATTTGAAAGTGGCATTTAAAAATGTAAAAAAAATTGTATTAACTATATGTGGCCAGGGATTAAAATGTAAATTGACAATGGCTGATAAATTCAGCTACTCCTTCTAAACAATGTCATTTATTTTTTGTCTACTATAATTGTATACTGGAATTAGCCTAATTATTCAGACTCAGAAGTGGCTAATTAAAATCAGTGTTTTTTTTTAATAGGATGCACAAGGATTAACCATGACTCATCACTTTGACTTGTTGGTAGAGATATTAATTGAATTTGAATTGCAAACTGCTTTAGCACCATTTTGAAGATTACACATTACCACTATTTCAACCTTTTTGTCAAGATTGTTGACATCTTTGAACTTTAATTCTGGGTACAACCCAAGCAGTTTGCCATTTATTACCAAACAAATTCTAAAAGTCCATGATTAAAACAGTGAGGTGACAATTCTACATCCAATATTCCAGCATCTCTGCAGAATGACAACCCCCTAAAGATCTAACAAATTTCCACTTTGACCCTTTTAAAACCAGCTGTGAACAAATGCAAATGTTTAGTTTTAGTTATAGCATGCAAGTTGTATTTTACACTGTAAAACCTATATATATATATATATATATATATATATATATATATATATATATATATATATATATATATATATATATATATATATATATATAAAGCCATCATACACACACCATATCATTCCTTCAAAAAACATGAAAAATTCAACCAACTATTATGGTTATCATAATGTACACTAACAAGAGAAGAGACTACTGTACAAAGAATATTGTTTCATACACAGACTGATGTTATAAATACATGTGCAATTTAATAATGATGATCCAGTATTGTACAGACAGGGTATTTCACCATAATTCATGCTTTAAAAAAAAAAAAACACAAAAAACTGTTACTAACAAAACATACAAGCAAAAAATAAATACAAACCATGGCAAGGCAAGGGGTTAGCGATTTCATTCCTGTCATAACGGTTCTTCAAATTACAAGGTTAGAGATTTTGAGTAGCCTAATCAGATTTTGTGGGCAAGAGAATGAATGCAGGAAATCTGATATGAAACATGGAAATGGCTGTATGTTGTAAATGGTTTCAACATAACTGTGATTGTACAGCACACAATACATGTTCAAAACAAAGCATTTCTAACCATGGTCTTCTGTTGGGTTAGACTTCTGTCATTTTTTGTGTCACTGTACCTAAAAATGTAACCAAAACTAAAAGGGTATATACAAGCTATCCTCGAATTACAGTAAAAGTAGTTACCTTTTTAAAAGAAAACTATTGGCCATATTTTAATTCAATTTACATGATTTGAATCTAATCAAACGTACACTTCCAACAGTTATGCAAACTATTGCCAGCATAGACGAATGCCTACTCTAAGGTTTCCCTGATGGGCAAATTGTACGCAAATTGCCCCCTTCATAGCAAATGTATTAAAATGGCAAAATGGATGTTCTAGTGGAAAATAGATGTTCTGTTGCAGTATAAATGTAATTTTGTATTCATTACATTGTATGGAAATGAGCAATAGTAGTAGTCTCTCCAAGACCTAAATTATCATTTGTTTATTTAGCAGACGCCTTTATCCAACGCGACTTACACAGACTAGGGTGTGTGAACTATGCATCAGCTGCAGAGTCACTTACAACTACGTCTCACCCGAAAGCACAAGGAGCACAAGGAGGTTAAGTGACTTGATCAGGGTCACACAATGAGTCAGTGGCTGAGGTGGGATATGAACCGGGGACCTCCTGGTTACAAGCCCTTTTCTTTAACCACTGGACCAGAAAAGGGCTTGTAATTAATAGGCAAAATGCACAAAACAAATGCTAAAATATAACAAATCCAAAAGAAAGGCGTCTAAAAAGAATGCCAGCCCCCATTTAAAGTTTCAGTAAAAATAAAATAAATCAATAAACAAACAGGATATCATCGGGAAGGCAACATATCCACTACACATAAATCCCCAAACTAAATCTATGCCTTATTTTATGCAATAAAGCCTGACAAGAACTAAAATATGTATGATTGCTTGCTTGCACAGTTATTATTTCAATTTGTTTGTGTTATTTAGAACTATGCTGTATGTTTATTCTTCCATCAGGAGAAACATTTGGTTCATTATTTCTTTAATGTAAGGGACAAATAAATATATTTCCCCAGGGGTGATTTACAGACCCTCGAATAAGCATTACTGCATACAAAAAATACAGTAAATGAGGATCACACAAAATTACTATTTATTTATACTATGAGTTATACTACTTATGTTGATTGGTTTTACAGTAGCTTTTCTCCTTTCAAAACAATGTAAGACTGGATTAAACACTTGGAATATACTGGCCACAAAGATAGTACAACAGCTTCTTTGGATGATTTCTCATTTAAGAAATCTTGGAAAGAATAACTAACTTTCTTACACCAATAAAAAATAAAAAATACATTTTTTCAAATGAAGATATTATGAGAACACTTAAAAGAAGTCCTATGCGTCACACAAGTCATTGTAAGTAACGGGATCTTGCACAAATATCGTGCACAGGAGGAAGCACACCCCCCCACCCCTCCCCCCACGCAAAGAAAAAAATAATAGAAAACAGATGTAATACATTTAAAGATTTGATGTAAATGAAGCTTGTATTCTGTTAAAAAAAATAAAAATAAAAAATAATCTGTGAACGTGCTACTGCCCAAGGCTACAGACATCTCGGCGCACATATTAAAACAAAAAAAAACCAACAACAAAAAAAAAAACACAACACGGTGCAGAACACTGCCCGTCTCCCACTCAGCACTCTGCACACGGATGAAGCTGCTGCAAACGAACAGCACATGGTCAGTATTGATCTCTGCGCCTTCCCCAAACAATAGAAAACACGTTGCCTTTTTTTCTGGAGGCTTTATAAAACCTATTCTAGCGATAATTGGACTGGGAGGAGGACAAGAGGGATTTTATTGTGTATCCAATCATGAGGACCTCTACCCACTAATGAACTAAACACTTGTGCAGAACATTTGCTTTTAGAGCATACCAAATTAAATCTTGTATTACCATTTCCTCTGTTGTCTGCACAGCAGTCCATATAAAATATACTGTACATATATTAGCATGTTTCGTTTTAGTTCTACTGAGAATAAATGATCATATACAACTTCAATAATTTAAAATCTAGTTGTTAGTGTTCTATGGTCATTTTAAATGGTCAGCAAATAACCTGTTATGGTTTTGTAAACACTAAGGCTAACATATATTTGGCATGCATATTTTTAGGGCAAACTTCTAAACATTTGAACATTTAAACTCTAAACTATTAACTCCCTTAATACATGCATCCAGTTCATTAATGACACAGTAGTTAAATCGCTAATATTTTAAATAAATTGCATGAGACAGCAACAGCAAATAATTAGTTTATTGTAAATAATGCAAAAGTGTTCAATAACACTTTAGACAAAGCGCCAATACAGTAATTATCAGATAATCTGCTTTATGGCTAAAAATGTTTATACAATTGTCACTGCTGTATATTTTTCCATAACACTGGCCTACAAGGATAAGATAAACTATCCTCAGGTGCCATTTTAACAAGATTGTTCACATATTTAGTAATAGCCAGCACACAATGTTAGGCAATACTACCAGTTTACTGCATATAACATACATTTATAGTTCATCATTCATTTCTTCCTAAATTTGAGTCTACAAAAACATGCTGCGACCAAGTTGTTAGCAACACACTGCGCCTCTGTCCCTGAAATAGGACCCTATTCTTCTCCGTCACAAAATAGGTGAAGACAGCAGCCATAACGTACATAACAATACAAATAGATTGCGAGGCCCAAGCTGAAATTTGAAAATAAAGATACACTATAAGTACTGATAAATATAAAAAGGTTTCATTAAGAAATTAAGTTGGTAAGAAAACTAAATTAAACCAAAATTAACAAGTTTCATTGTTCAAGGAAAAGCTTTTTAAAAGTGTTTTTCAGGTAAATATGTACAGTACCAACACAGATTATGGAAACAAATGATTTACAGTGCGACTTGGGGTGGGGTTGTATTGCCCATTTTTCCTCACTCAGACCCCCTTACTTATCTTGGGATCTCCAAGTAGACGATCTCCTCTTTAAAAAATATGCAAACAATTTTAATGAGCAATTAATCTCAGAAGTACTGTATAATGATACTGCAAATGTTCTCCTTTTTTCTAAAAGCAGTAAAACTGGGTGTGGGGAGTTTGTTGCCAAATCTCACCTTGATGAGATTCTGGGATCAATAATCTACTAACAACCAAAATGAGCAAGATGGGCCGAATGGCCTCCTCTCATTTGTAAACTTTCTTATGTTCAGACTACTTGCTCACTAAGTATCTTAGTATCCCTGAATGGTGGTCCAGTGGTTAAAGAAAGGGGCTTGTTACCAGGAGGTTCATGGTTCATTCCCAGCTCAGCCACTCAGTCACTGTATGTACCCTGAGCAAGTCACTTAACCTCCTTGTGCTCTGGCATTCGGATGAGACGTAAAACCAGGGTCCTATTGTAAGTGACTTTGCAGCAGCAGTTGTGATGCATAATATACGGCTCTGTAAGTCGCTTTGGATAGAAGTGTCTGCTAAATGCCTAATTATGAGCAGTTTGTCCCACAAGAACAGTAGTACATCAAATATGATCCACTTGCTGTACTACTAATGTGGAATGGCTGGGTGTGATATTTTCTCTTAGTTTTACCCTTAAAAATACATTTCTTACTAAGGACTGGTCAAGGGAAACACTACATTGAATATTGTATCAGTCTTGGCTGTCACCACTCAGGAAAATCGTTTTTGGGGTAAAATAGGAGAACAGATGCTTGTCCTAGTCATTCCGCATTTAGTAAGAAAGCGGTCTGAGTTGGGAAAAATGGGCTAAAAAATCCCCACACCTAGCCATTCTGTAAATCATTTGTTGTTTCCATAACTTCTGCTAGGACTGTAAGAATAATAGTTTTACCTTTTGAAGAACAGAAATTGTCATGCATTGCAGAGTGGTATTAAAAAATCTGCCACCATTGTTCAAAAACAGGGAATAAAATTTGAGCTCAGCGCAGACACATTGACATTAAAAACTAAAAAAAAAAAAAAAAAATGGTACGTGTAAAATAAACAAAGTACTGACTGCAATGTTGGCTATTTTTGTTAGAATTTATAGAATTAAACCAGTCACATGAGAGGGAATCAGAGGGCTAAAATGAGACTGCAAGCAAATACTGTATATGCCATTAAAAGATGATTGAACATGCATTTAAATGCAGTGGTATCATGAGACACAATAAATCTATTAAAAAAAACCCCACAAACACACACTTTACAGCACATCACAAATCCTGAAAACAAATTAGCGTTCTTAAGGACAGAGGATGTTGATAATATATTGCCCCCGATGGTTGTGGATTGCATCTGAAAATCACATTAACATTTGTTCTTTTAGGTGTTTTAAAGCTCTGCACCAAAAAAAGAAAAAAAAAAAAAGCCATCTTTTGTGATCTCTCCCGTCGTTCAACATACTGAGCTCCTAGAGTTAAAACTGAGACTGAGCTCTCAGGCTCAAATTTCCCCAAAGCGAAATACTTGCTCACTATTGGCCTCTTAGCTTACAGTACATTCTCAGTCTAGAATTGACCAACTACATATTAAAGCTATTACAAACTTTCAAGAACATTCATACAAGAATTCACACCACTGACATTATCTGAAGTTTTCTTAGATTTTTGTTACAAGATACATATGGATCTCTCGTTCATAATTAAAAATCACAAATCTTAAGGATCACATTCTGTTTGTTTCTGTTTCCCTGAACTTCTCTGTATATTAACATTTCTTAATTCAAGTCTATACTGAAGCATCTTTAAAGTGATCCAAGCATAACATGCAATTTATTGAAAATTCAGTAGTAAAATGATTGTTTCTATAATCATACAGATGAAAAAAGAAAAGCAGGAAAAGCATTGTTAGTAGTCACATTTCAGATATTTAACCTTTCTATGTTTAAATGCCAGAATATGCAGATTACAAATGCATTTCTGGGAAAGAATGGATATAAAACTTTGAATAACTAAATTGAATTAAGTTTAATTTAATTTAGCTAACAAATGCCTACAGGAAGGCAGTACATTTCATTTTGAAGGTTCACAGAATTGCATGGCTAATTGTTTCCCTAAACCCCCTTCCTTCCCTCCCTCCCTCCCTCCATCAACACACTAAGGTAATGGGTATTTTCTTTGTTTGCTTGGGTTTAACAAGAAAAGTAATTCATACAAAAGGTCTTTAAAAATTCTAAAACATTACACATAATGAACTGTATCTTGTTACAGCAGTCACACACACACATTTGCACAGACACACATTACAACTGTGGTTGCCACAGCAACGAAAGCCATAGAAAGAAAGCCAGGACACTGCAGTGGTATGATGGGAAACATCTGCTGTGAAATTATTCTAAGGAGGAAACACACAACTAAGATTTTTATTTTTTTTTAAACCTGAAATTCAAGCCTTTTTCTCATCCTATATCTGATAAAACCACAAGTCTAATTATATAGCAGGGTTCTAGCAAGTCTTAATCCAATACCACAAGATTTTGCTTTTAGTGAAACACATTCGCTCACTATGGAAATCT
The DNA here is from genome assembly GCA_030684275.1 of Acipenser oxyrinchus oxyrinchus. NCBI lineage: Eukaryota > Metazoa > Chordata > Actinopteri > Acipenseriformes > Acipenseridae > Acipenser > Acipenser oxyrinchus. Next base: position 11,789,272 of record CM060257.1, read on the forward strand.
ACATCAAATAACAAGAATTACACAAAGCAGTATTCAAACGGTCCTCCAAAATGTTTTCTGATAAAATAAATGATTACAATTTACTGGTACAGCAGCCCCCACAGTATGGGTCCCTTGTGTACTGGCCCTTAGTTGTTCTGCATTTGCAGCAAATGGATAAAATATGGGGTACACCAGAATGTGTTGGGTGTCTTGCTTATTAGGGATACCAATCTTTTTAGTAATCAAGTGGTGTGCAACAAATGCCTTGGATTAACATACAGTACTGTACACACACACAGTAGAAGCTAGTGCTAGAAAGCATTATAAGTATTGGTTAAATTGCTGTAGGCCAACATAAGTGCCATGTAGCCACACCATTCGAAACAATCAAATACTACAAAATGCAGTCAAAATAAAGTTTACCTCTGAATACAATTGTTTTGGATTTTTTAATTTTTTGTTATATATTCTGTTCAATAAATGTGTATTTTTAACAGGACTACTAGGAAGAAAGATAATCCTTTTGAGGACACAATACCACCTTGCACTATACATTGTAAGAATATTAAATCAGTGAGCTAGAACAGACATTCCCATGAACAACCCAATCATCCAAATAGGGAAGACAGCAATCGCACCATAACACTGTCATTGTTGAGTGCGTTAACAACCAGACTAAATTCAAGATTAACGAGGTCTCCCCTTTCAGTAATAGCACACCAACACACTTCAAACCAGCCTTCGTTCTGCCATATTTTTAACATTGCAATTCAAGACAGAAAATAAGACTTTGGTTTGTTTTAACCCAAATATTTTTTTTTTTAAATCACTATGGAATTCCTTCATAATGTTGCTTCATTTTTAGGCCTACAAAATATGAAATTGTTAAATGGGCGAAATTTCAAGATGTGCCTTTGTATACCTAATATACTGTAGCTTTAACAGTAGATTGAACAATCTCCCTTTTATAAGAGCAATTGCTGCAAATGAGTTCTCCAGCACAAAGCATGGTTGCATCTGTACACAGGTACAAAATAACAAATCACCTTGTTTGCAAAGGTAGGAATTCCAGATAAATAACTAGAAACTGACCATCTTTTTTTATATAATTTATTTTATTTTTTAAGAAAGGAAGGAATATAAGAAAATGGTTAAACTATCTGCTTGTTCATTTAAACCATATCCTCTACATGGCTCCTCAATTGCTTATTAAAAACAGAGGCCGCTTTCTTTTGAGTTTTCACGTAATCTGTTTGAGACAGATTGAAAATTCCTAGTGGCAGCCATGACAACATGCCATGGCAGAAAGGAACCAACCAGTACCCACCATAAGTGTTAATGTGATTGAAATTATTAAACCTCACCTTATATGCATGCACAAAAAAAAAATAACACTTCTTAGAGATAACGCGTTAAAAGGGGTATTTTGTTTTTCCTTGCTCATGCTATAGCCATGACTTAAAGGAAATACATAAAAACAATGTGCTTTACTTTATCCTACGCTAAATGTACCATACCCTTTGCAATGTTTAAATGATATCATTTATTACTGATAGCGGCTGCATTTTTGGGGGTGTTTTTTTGGGAGAAAGCTTTGGTAAAAATAATATCTAACAGAGTCATTTTTGTTCCCTCACTACATACAATTTTTTAGTTCAATCAAACAAGGATTTAAGAAGAGTCACAATCTTTCATAGAAACAAACACTCAAACATATAAAAACAGCACTATGTGCTCTGCAGTTTCTCAAACTATATATATAGTTTGAGATGAAACTAATTTTTTTGATAATGATACATATTGCTTTTATTGTTCATTTTTAAAAACATTGTAGAAGTTTGTATTATTATTATTATTATTATTATTATTATTATTATTATTATTATTATTATTATTATTATTAACAATGGTAGATCTAATTCAGTTTTTAAATACAAATTCGTACTTCTGCTTGTTCATTTTCCAATGTTTTGCATACCATATCCTTGTTAACCAGTGCATATGAAAAGACTGTAACAATACTTTCGCTTTATACTTGAGGGGGTACAATGCAATGTAATTCTGTTGTAAAACAAAACTGTTACTTAGTTCCCACTCACACAAAACCTTCTAACAAAGTCGCTGGAATGTTTACATTGAGTTACAATGTTGGTACAAGGTTGTGTGCTAGCGGCTTCTCAATGACCGCATGGAGCATGTGAATCTAGTGATCTAATATATATATATATATATAGCACGCATAATGTACCAACTTATTTTGGGTAGTGGAATGCACCACATTGGCAAACACAGCTCTTAGTTGTGTCAGTTTGTCAAATTCTCAGTGCTCGGTTCAGTGATGAGTGGTGGAGGAGAACAAATGAGTCTACCTCCTCATGACGAGGGGAGACGGTCAGGTACAACAAAAGCAGATGCTATGCTGAGTAACCAAGGCTTTTCACTGCAGTTTCTACATTTAACAATGGCAAAATGATATAGGGCCTACCTTGCTTTATCAAAAGCTTCCAAAATGTGACAATGAATCACAGGCTACAAGGCTTTCTCTGCTTTGGTAAAAAAAGGGTTTCCCTGGCAACAGTGCAGAGGAAAGTAAAACCCAGTACTTTGTCTATTTAGAAGAATACAAAGAGTATAGTTGCAATGGTGGTGTTGCAGTTGTAGTTTTATTATTATTTATTTCTTAGCAGACGCCCTTATCCAGGGTGACTTACAATTGTTACAAGATATCACATTATACATTATTTTCACAGATTTTTTTTATTTATTTATTACACACATATTTTTTACATACAATTACCCATTTATACAGTTGGGTTTTTACTGGAGCAATCTAGGTAAATTAACTTGCTCATGGGTATAGCAGCAGTGTCCCCCACCTGGGATTGAACCCACAACCTTCCGGTCAAGAGTCCAGAGCTCTAAGCACTACTCCACACTGCTGTATGTTTATTATATAGTATTTAAATATGTATCATGCACTTAAAACATTAATAAGAGATGAAAGTGGAGAAGTAAAAAAAGCTGAAAAGTGGCAGCAATCTGGGATCCACTGCCGTGTTTTATTTTTTTGCTCAGGAACCCAAATTGAATGAACATGTACAACCATTTTTTAGTCAATAATTCAAATCCTATAAAAACAGTTTTGAAATTATATTTGGTAATTTTTAACTTCTATCAAACCAAACCTTTCTGGGTCCTCACCTCATAGGTAGAAACCGGTTTGTTTTCATTTTGGTTTTCAGATTCAGGTCACATGCATAACTCATTGGGAAATTGGTCAGCACTGACCAAGGTTGTGTTGAAAGACAATAGAATTTTCAAAATGTGATTGCTGTTGTCATGGTAAGATCAGGTGGTTCTAAAATACTAATGTGCCAGGCCGTCTACAACAGCTTGTACTGCATGCTGTAAATAGCGGTGTTGTAATGTACATTATGCACAGCTGATTAAGGTAGACCAAGCTTTAGTGATACAATCATTTTAAAGGGCCTTTGTGTAACACTTTAGTTCCGCTTTCATGCCAACGAATTAATGTATTTAATACTCAACCCTCTAAAGTATATACAGGGAAAAACAATAACCTACCTTGGACAGATCAAATTTCAATTAATGGAGGTTCATTAGTAAGAGAGCAGACACCCAATAGAACTGGCTTTCCTGCAAGAAAGATATGTATTATGAACATTTTAGATTGTGCTTTTCTTTAAGTAGTTCAACTACTGTATAAAATGAAAACAGCCTGGACAGTTTTTCCTGACGAAAATGGCAATTGATTAATTGGGCACACAAAATCGAATCGTTTGAATAAATATCGATGATTGTATCACTCACGTACATTTTCGCTCCATGCCTCTGTCCCCGATAAGATTATCTGCATTGCAGTTAAGTAAAAGCTTGTGAATGCAAGGGGTAATTATTTAATTTAAAAAAACACAACAACATTCACAATATACTACAGGAAAATATTTATTCCCAACAGATTACAGTATTTTGGAATGTAATCTATATAAACTAGACACGAGTTTATGAAAATCGTCTTTTTTATTCAGACAGCTGCAGCATTACGCATTGCATCTTGTTAACCTTCACTGTCTGTGAAATACATAATGCGGAAATTCCTGCCTAAAACATCAACATAATAATAATAATAATAATAATAATAATAATAATAATAATAATAATAATAATAATAATAAATTGATTTACTTAACACAACATGCATAGCCATTATACGTCAAGCTGATCGTTACTCCAAAATTGCGTTTAACATCACTGATCGGTTTTTTTAACGTTATTGAATATTGTTAAATATTCATTATATAACAGTTCATTTGGAAAACTCCAAAGCAGCGCAAACTACATACAGTCAGTTTTCTTCAATGTGCACAATTTATTTACAGGCCGTTTGCCAGAGATACAAACTTGTCATCCTGCTCTGGATTCAAGGTGGTGCTTTTTTTTGCTGGTTTACATCGAATACACAGAGGGGCGTACTTACAAAGCATTTTCAAAACTGATTTGTTGGTAGGATGGGGACCAGCAAATCAGATGCTAGTTAACACGAGCAGGAAAAGAAGAACACGCCCACTGCTTGTCTGGCAGAAATACTGTAAATAGCAAGGCAGGGCGTTCGGTGCAGTTTGATAAACTTAAATAATGTTATTAACTATGCGTGTTACAAAAATTGAATTATTGAATTGATTATCCAGTATGTATATCAATGTATATAATGAGGAATTGAAAAATCGATTTTCGATGTAAACGTAGCAGCCCTAATCTGTACTGGGCTTTTAATGCTATAATAATCTGTACTGGGCTTTTAATGCTATAATAATCCTTATAGTTTAAAAAAAAGTTGTTTTCTTACTTCTTATAAGCAAGAACACTGACGTATAAACCAATGACAGTCAAACTACTTCCTGCTCTTCAGAGCCAAATCAATCAAATTTGTTATATTCTCTGCAGAATAGGCTACTTACATTACCAGTAATAGACATCTTGCTCACTACTGGCTTGCCATTATTCCCAATACTGCAAATATCTCTGACCACAAAGGACAGTCACATCCTAAATAAATAAAACACATTATACTTTAATTATTGATTTTAATAAACTTATAGAAAATAAATAGTATTCGAATATTCATCTGCATTTTCAAACAATATTCAAACATGCTGCAGCCAACCCCACATTTATAATAACTTAATATACCGCAGATGTAATAAATTGCCTTGCTTAATTTCTATTATCTTAAACCAAAAAGCTTAAAATAATCTTTACCCAGCATGCTTAGCCTTCCAGGGTCACCGAATTGGCAGTCGGTTGCAGTCAGTATGTGGGTGGCAAAAAAATAAAATGCTTCAGTTTGATAGCGAGAAGAGACAAAGGTAAAGCCAAGAGGAAGTCGATCCTGGAAAAGCTGGTGATAACAGGAACTGCAGCTATAGGGAATCCTTAAACACAGAACAGCTTTCTATTTCTTACCAACTGATAAAAAGAAACTGAAAATGTGTCTCCCTGCTTCCAATATTTTTGCTATCACTTGTGGATACCAAAGATGGAGAATGCAAACGTCTGCCTTTGAAGCCAACCAGGATTGGAATTCTATAGGAAACTGCACAAGCTGTAAAGCCATAATGTTTTGAGATTGCTAGTATGATATATGGATAATGGGACAGACTGACCTGACTGTCTTACTGTCGGTCAGTTAATACAGACAGAAACCTTGTCTGTTTCATACATTCCATTAACACATCATACATGCGATAGATACCAACGTCACGCCCACGATACAGTTCTATAGAATATATATTTAAAAAATATTAGATGCTTGATCATTTCAGTTTACAATCTAACAATGGAGATTTAATTTCTAAGATATGGTAGACATCAGCCTAAAAAAAAGTATGATATTCCATGCTGTAAAGTTTAATACATTTTAACCAAATATAACCCAACCAATTAGAAACCAGAACTAATGTGTAACTTGGTTCCCATCATGACCCATGTTAAGATTCCCTAAATAACTACAGAATGCAGTGTATATCATCATAATTGAAAGTGCTTCTCAAGACCTTACTAAAACGGGTGTGACTTACTGTACACATCAGATGCTTCCACTTTACCCAGTTGCAGGGGATATGCACACACAAATCGATAAGAGATGTCAGAGCACATTGCTGGCAATCACCTCGCTTCCTACAAAATAGTGGGAATATGAAACGGGCCTGTTTACCGGACACACAAACACTTTGACACTTGACCTACAGTATATTTGGTAAATTATTAAAGTACACTGTACTTTTTATTTATATATATATATATATATATATATATATATATATATATATATATATATATATATATATATATATATAATTTCAAAGATTTGTTTCCTTTCCATAACTGATCTCCGCATTTTTCCATTTAAAGCAGTACTGCAGGTTATAAAATTGAAAAATGTTGGGGTCCCAAAGTGCACAGCCAATGGGCCACATACTGTTTTCGCATAAACAAAGAACAAAAGCAAAGTAGGGTTTTTTGCTGTGCGTTTTTAATGCACACTGACAACAGGCTCAATGAATGTGAAAAGGCCCCCAAAATAATAACAATACATACATACATACATACATACCAGATATAAAAAAGTTCACTACACATAAAACTGAACACATGTTCTGTATGCAAAGTGCTCAAATAAGATTATATATATATATATATATATATATATATATATATATATATATATATATATATATTAGAGAGTACCCTTTCATCAGCAGTTATATTTACTCTTTTTGTAAGAGCTGTTGCTAAAGGCACCCAGCTACTCATTTTTTAATGAACCTGGGAGCCCAGTGCTGCTGCTCACCTTATTTAAGGGATTAATAATTGCCTCCCTAGGGGAGCAGAAACAGGGCCAGCTCACTTCTCACTATTAAATGCAGCCTCTCTGAATCGCTGTTGACAGGAGAAAACAATTCTTAGTCTTGCAGCCAGCTGCATGTTTAAAACGAGGTGCCAGTTCTGCTTGCCCTTCTGCTGGATACTGATCATTTGTGTGAGACAGCAGTCAGGCAAGAGGAGTAACTGTGAACTAAGGCTTCATCCATAACTTTCAACACTTAATCAATGGACATTCAGTGGTACCAAAAACTAAAAAACAAGAGTGTTTCTAGGAGTCTGTCAATTTGATGTGAACCTTCACTACAACGACTTAACCAGTTTAATTGTTGTACTGCTACAGTTCATGCTTTGCCATCTACATGAAGTTTGGAAAGACATGCAGTTATTTTCATGAAAATGTTGAGTGTTTTTTTTTGGTTACTTACATATTCACACCCCAGTTATGCTACACCATAATTGTATCAGACCTATAGGGCAGACCTACAGAAATCTTGTTTTCAAAAGCGTCCAATATAACCAGTTTAATTGTTGTACTGCTACAGTTCATGCTTTGCCATCTACATGAAGTTTGGAAAGACATGCAGTTATTTTCATGAAAATGTTGAGTGTTTTTTTTTTTTTGGTTACTTACATATTTACACCCCAGTTATGCTACACCATAATTGTATCAGACCTATAGGGCAGACCTACAGAAATCTTGTTTTCAAAAGCGTCCAATATGACAGCAGGTGAAACACAACTGGAGGTACAACGTTTGTTTGGGAAATCACGCAACAATAGGGAATCACATATCATGTAAAAGGGCAGGTAGCTGCTTTATTCATTTCGGCACGTAGTACAGTCTAGCTATATGCATCTCTGGAATTACAGCTCAGGGGGTCACAGTGCTCCCCATTTTAGGCGAGGCTTGTTGATCCAACAGGCTAGTTAAATATATCTAAAATCTATCCATAAAGATCATATAGACAAGACTAAGGAGTATGATTCGGTAATTTCTTGAAAGGTGATGCCCAAGGAACCTTGTCTCAAATGTATTCGAAATGATCAAATATTACAAAAGGAATTTACAGTTAAATTCAGTGTAAAACATGTAAGCACCTCTGAAACACTTAAATACAAAAAGCTACCGTCAGGCACATGCACGGCATTATGAATTGGGTTTAGTATAACAAAGGAGTACTACAGGATTAGACAAAAAAAAACAACCGCTTTGCTTTAACTAATGCAACACAGAAACGCACGCTGTAATTATATTTTATTAACCGAAATGTAACCAGGTTACATTTAGATGTATTTATATAGCTATACATTTGTATTTTATAACACACAAAGATCGATTTTACAAGGTATCTCTAGCAGTAGCTTTTAAAAGCACTGCAGCAGGAAAAAATAAATGTAATCTCTATACGCTAGCACAATGCTTGAACAATATAAAATAATAATAAATACATTACAAAAAAAAACATTTAACAGACCGTTTAACAAAGGATAGAAAAACACTTACCATTTAAAGTATTAAGCAAATCAACGCAAAAAATGGGGCACTGTAACTTCTTCAAAATCTGGTTTCTTCACGCTTTATTGCTTTATTACAGCTTTTTGTAAGATTTTTTTCTTTTCGTATGTGTTTTATTTATTTTATTTTCAATACAGTTACCTCAGGTTTTGCCTGAGTACGCTGCGTCCTGATAGGGGGCAGGACTGCAAACCTGCAGATACAGCGACACACTTGCGCTTGTAGTTCTTCCGGCTGCTATTGGAAACAATGGTGCAGGATAAGGCTGACAGAGTTACGGCAACAACGTGACTTCACTCAGCCAATCGTTCCCAGACGGATGAAAAACCTGAGGTAGAACCAGGCGGGACGTGTGAATTTGCATTTTTGCATGTACAAAAAAATATTCTACAGGATCATTAATAGACTTCCAGTCAGATGTGTAACGCTGGTAAATTTATATTAGCCTGTATTGATTAAAACATTTCTGCACTTGTTTCTCAGAGAGCCATATACAAGTTCAAACACTTTTCCTGAAAAAAAAAGAAAGAAAAAAAACATTAGCCTACTAACTGAAAACTGTAGGTATAGGTACTGACACTGATTGGCTTTGGTATTTGTAATGAGTTGATATTCTGCATTCTCCAAATGTTAGTGACTAATCTAAATCAAGTAGCTATTGACGGTTAGATCTAACGTCCAATTTTGATTAACCTTTGCTTTTGTCATGCAGTTCTATTCCACATAATGTGGGTGTACCCTGTAGCTTAAACAATGATATGTATGCAGTAAGCAGCTGGTTGTAATATAATACACAATATGCATCCCATGGTATGTCCAGTGCAAAGCCAATGAGCAATCAATGTCACTTCATCTTGCATTGATCTGCAATTCTACATAGTGCCTGCATGGCAGAGAGCAAGTATTCTTTTAAATGTTATTCATATCAAAGTAAGGTTTATTGTTCTGGCCGGCTGACTTGTCTGTCAGTTTTAGAAACCTGCTTGAACGGGAAACAGTCCATCTTTTGATAGCTGTCCAGTCAGACTTCGTTTTCTCTCACCTGTTGGGTTGACTCCTCTTTGATCTTCATATACACAGGTTTCGTTCCTGTCTTGTCCTGTACAGGTTTGTACATGTACAACACAGCACATACATTGAACTCCCACTTAAAGGGTGAATTTTTATTTAGATAAGCTACACCTCGGCCACAAATCATTGCACCTATTCTACGCGTTCTCATAGAGCCCTCTAGTGGAATAAATGTAGTATTACAACTAGAAAAGTATAGCAACTTTTACCTAAAAGGCTCAGAATCAAGTTTAGTATTGGAAAGTATTTATGGAAATGAAACTGAAGTTATAATGTTTGTATGAATCATTTTATTTCTATACATCTTGAATCATATATATATATATATATATATATATATATATATATATATATATATATATATATATATATATATATATATATATATATATATATAATGTATATACGATATACATTTTTTTACACCATGACTTTAGTCGTGCTATATCCTGTAGTCAAGATATATCTTTAAAGTGTAGGTTAGAAACCAAAGCTTTAAAAAAAATATTACATGTAACGCAGGAAGTGAGCCTACAGGACACATGTATATATTCTGTAGCATTACTGCAGGAAAAATTGGCTTCATCTGAATGAAAATGAAAACAAAGCCTGAGGTGAAAAAGCAAAGCAACAGGGGCATATGAGAATAGTGTAATGCTCATGAGAAGTACAGGATTATTTTTAAAGCTTTGGTTATTACAACTGTGTTGAACCTGAATAGAGGAGTTCAGGGTCCAGCATCTTTCCACGAGCACAAAAGCTAAAATATGCACTGCACTTCTTTTGTGTACAACTCTTGTATTTCCAAGCATTAGACCAAAAAAAAACATACATTAAGAATACACTTAAGAATAATAAGCTGAGGGAACACAAAAAAACGCCAAGTCTCCTCTGGTGTGCCATGCAGTGGCCTGAAACCGAGTCTCCTGAAACCAAGTTCCAAGTGCTTTGTGTTCCCTGTGCACAGTAATTTATAGTGATTGGAGCTAACAAAATGATTCAATACATTTTAATTGTTGTGCTCTTTTATTTGTTAAATAGGTCTTAAATGTCCAATTTTGAATGAAATGTTAAGCTAAACATATTTTTAAAACTAGATATCTGGTATTAGCTGGTTAAATAAATATCTGTTTGTAAGTCATGCTTTCAGTTAATGTTGCACTTGCTCTTCATCTTGGGGCTGAATTGATCCCCACCCCTTCAATTGCTTCTTTCCTGTCATTAACCAACTAGCTGCTTCTCCTATTGACTGGCATGCTTTCAGCCAGTAACATGCTTTAACCCAGAAGACACTTTTTTCACATGAGGTGAAATGACCCAGGTAGTGTGACACATATCCTGAGAATAAGGCATAGCAACTTTCTATAGCCTAAAGTACAGCAGTACCAGCTATCACGTTTAAAATGAAGTATACATTACATGTTTGCAATGACATGTGTTTCTTTCAAAACTGAACACTTAAAACTTCTGTAGCTAACAGAAGTACAAAGCAGGGAAGGTTTATGGAGTCATTCTATTAGCTACAATATTAGATAGCAGTGTGCTAACAATCATTCAGATGTTTCAATTAAAAATGTGAATTTGCATGCTCCCAGCACAGATCTAAAATCCAATGAACCGTTTATAATAACCAAGATGGCAGGAGGGCTGTATCAAAATGATGGCTTGTTCTAATAACTGGGAGTAGAGAAGGTGAACAGCTGTGCATACTATTATCAGCTGGAGGCATCCTACAAGACAGTGGTCAAGATATAATGAGGATTAACGCATACTGCCATGTATGACATCTAAGTGATCATTGTTCTTTGTTTTTTTCTGGAAAGACGCCTTTTAAAGTATCCTGAATGTGGTATTTGAGGTGTTTACAGGAACAAGTATTTTTTTTTTTTTAAATAATAATGAAAAGCTTATTCAAGTGGAAAGATTAAAGTGGAGTTCACCGCCTAAGGAAGCACCTTGCTTGACATAAGATAAATACTGAAACTTATGAGCGCAAACTAATAGTGAAAACCAAAGCTAAAAAAAAAGTTTACTGGTAGCAAAGACAACCAGAAGTGAAATTAGTTTGGTGATTTTAACATAGCCCTCAACAGACATTAGTTCACATTACAAAGCCAAAAGTTTGTTTCAGGGGGTCTCTGTACAGGTCAAGGGTTAAGTGGAAGAGGATGGAGTTCAGGTCAGGATTGCAGTGTGCATTAGTGGCATCTTCCCTCATCTGCGACTGAAATTAGCAACAACAAAATATTTTCCTGAAGAAGAACTTGTGATACCCAGTAGAGGGCGTCTTTATACCATTTTAGAGTAAAGCTTTAAATCTGGAACAAGAGATTCTGTATAGAGGCCCTTATTCCTAGAAGTTTTTCTACAGCCAACTTTACAGTCAAACTTAGCACGCAATTGATTAATGTAACTGCTAAAAAATTGCAAATGACTATGTGCAGCAAGCGCTGTCTGTTGTTGGGGTTTAGTGATCTTAAAATCAACCACTTGTGATGAAAAGATTATAGCACTGTGATTTGTACCTTCGGCTGGGATAGAGTTTGATAAAATAATGATGTCAATTAAAAAGTTAGATTGATGCTGTAAGTATTTGTTCTGACTTCTTTCTATGATGTGTGTGATTAAATCCATCCATACTGTATGTTCCCAACTTTCAGAATACAAAAGGCTTATATATGTTACAGTTCAGTAGAACACAGTACTTTAACACATTTATTTGTCATTTTCCGAAACAATGAAGATTTGGGGATGGAAAGCATTGATTGATTGACTGTGCACACATCTAATGTGTCTGCCTAATTAAAAAAAAAAAAAATCATTTTATAAGGCTACCAAACAATTCTGTCTTTTTTCAAAAGCAAATTAAACAGACCTCCCCAAACTTTCTGCTGCAAGCAAAACACTTTACTGAATCTTACCAATATGGAACACATCTGTGTGTAATAAGAAAAGTCTACGCAGTCACTTTTTCCAGCAGTCAAAAGTGGCACAAAATCTACAGTCGTCATCTGTTCTTACATATAATTTCAGAACTGGGCACAGAACCAAGCATAATAAATAATGTATGTATCTGGAAGCTTTTAAAGGAATGGGAAATTATAAGCAACAAATTTAAGTGTTAAAAATTAAAGCTCTATTTCACAAGCACTACTACCTTGATATGTCAAGAACTTCTGATGGTACTAATCAATTAAGATACCATGAGTTGAACAGTGATGGTATCGGAAGTCCTTTAATATGTTTTCAACTGAAAACAGCTGTTGGCACTCTAAGGCAAAGAGAGCAGCGCGCAAATGGTGATTTAAATCATTAATACTGTACAATATGGGGGTGTTCAAGTGCCATTTCTGCCCCATCTGCAACAGTGGAATGTTAATGTAGAATCTCTCTATAAAATGTTCAGTTTCACAGCGGACTGAAATTACAGCTGCACACCCCTAGTGGTAATTTTTCAAACCACCACACTTCAGACATTCTCAGTGGCTGATATTAAACCTGCAAAATAATCATCTAAGAGGAAACAACAATAGAACATTCTAGAAAGTGCACACTGTAAAAGGATATGAAATAGGTAAGAAATTAAATACAAATACATTGTACTATAGAAAATATAAGGGTTCCCTTTGTTGAAAAACATATTTGAATTGTCTCCTAAATGTCTGAAATGAGAGATTTTACACCATCATGTATTATATAAATCCCTTCACAAAGAATGATATGTTTATTGTAGGAAGAATGCAGGACGCCGTGTCATATTGTGATGTCTCACACTCAAAACGGCTTTGCCCTACTTTATTACCAACAGAGCAAGACAGTATATATCTTGCTGTCATTTATGATAATTAAATTGGTTTCACTGTTACCTGCAATATTGTTTCTTACATTACAGGGTGGGAAACATGATGCATTCCACATCCCAAACCATTAATTACAGTTTAGCAAATAAGCCATGCACCTTACATGCAGATGATTACAAAGTCCCTGTCTCAACAACAAATTTCATTATACGGATATTTGTGTTGCTGTGGGGACCTACTGCAGCATTTAGGACTAATATGTAAATAGGATTATGAACAAGCATCTATAATTATACTAACAGTGTGTATTTTAAGCATTGGATCTAATCCTGTAATCTAAACTTGACTTTGATTGAAGAAATTCCTCTATAACTCAATAAACTAGGCAGGCACATATTAGATGTAAATAATTATTGAAGTGTGAATAATACTTTATGTTACATTTTTTCCCCGCATTTATATCCTGCATTCATATATATGCTTTCTAAAACATAATATATTTAAAGTATGTTGATTGTTGTAGAGATGCATCATCCTTTCCTACCAAATCTGCCTTGACCGCACACAAAATAGTCCACATCATAATTAAGTTCACACCACAAAACTACCGCACAGCTCTGGCACTGGAAACATTAGCTAACATTACCAAAAAGAGAGGCCATGGAGTGTATGGGCTCCTGCACCCTCAAGAAGGTTGACCTCCGGGGCAGGTTTGGGGAGACTTTTAGCCATATGTCCTGAATATTTATTCATTAAACAGGGACAGCACAAGCAGTGGCAATGATAGCTAGAAGCATGCTTCAAGAATGTGTTGGAGAAACAAAGACAGAAATGCATTCCAAGCCAATCTGATTCTCTACCTCTCTCTTCGATAAGGTGTCCAGCTCCAAGTGTGGTGATTTTGTAATGTGGCCTATTTTCCAATGAGGGTTAGCCACTGCACCACCTGTTAGCCCCCTCTAACAGCTCACATATCTGCAGATCTGTAGACCACAATCTGCTGATGGAAGTAGGACTCCAAATTACAATTTTGAAAAAAGTGAACAAAAGACAGGTAATAAGTGCTAATTTAGTGTTGATTTGTGATATGTGTTCATGCACACAAAAGAGCAAGTGAGACCCTCTCAACTAGTTGTTGCTCCACCATATGATGAGGGGAATCTTTTGCTGATTTGATCTTAGCTGGGTTTAGTTTCCTGACATCTCCATTTTGTAATTTGAATAACAGAGATGAGTTGATCTGTGAAGTTTAAGTTCTTCTGCCCTACACAGCAGAACTCCCCACCACACGATTCCAATATGTGTGTGGTGTTTTATTTGCTTTGCAGTAAGTAAGCAAAGTACTCAAACATGCAGTACGTTTTTTTTTTGTTGTTTTTTTAGATATGCATTATTTATCTTTTCTTTTGGAAAGTAGGAACTTTATAAAAGTGTTAGGAAGTGTTAGGAAGCTAGTGTTCCTCAATACTTAGTAAATAACCGGCCCTAATTGGCACTGTTCTGGTACAGCTTGCTCCCTCATTATCCAGTGGGTTATTGACTGACAACTTCTCAAGGCCATATGTATGGCTGTCCTTTGTACAGCATTGTCTTATAATCTATGTGCCTACTTTATTTTCTAAAAGTTTCAAATAGTGGCTGAAATTAATGTGTTGCATTGATTGTGAAAATATTATATCAATGTGCAGTTTAAAAGTAAACATTGTCCATAAAACAGTGTACTATATATCAACTGCCTCTGTCCAGCAAGAATGATACCTGTGCCATTTGAAATCAACCAGGACAAAGTTTTGTCCTTTTGACCTTTTGGCTGATCTTCAAAGATCTTAATGAATCTTCCTTATAATATAACATCCAAAACTGTTATCGCAAGTATTGCTGGAAAATCATTTGCCTCTGATTAGGACTGTGGTTGTTAGATCAGCTCTTATATGGATAGCAAATAACAGTGCCTTTTCCCATCTATTCCTTTGATTAAAAAATCTAATCAAATAAAATATGAGTCATTTTGATCTATCACTAACACCAAACTACAGAGGGATAAATGAAATTGGGTTATCACTCAGAAATAAAAGAACAGTATTTATCTCCCATACCAACGGCTTTGAAATGTCGACATATAGGAATATAAACCATGATTCACAACCCAGCGTTCAAAATTCCTTGAGGAATCTCTTTTCAAATTAAACATCAAACTGCTGCAGTCTAGTTGAAGCACTTTTGAAGTATTTGGGCAGTCCATTGTTGTAGTTATTCATTTTACACAGTCGACAGCTTCAATTCCAAACCCAGGGACTGAACAGTTTATACAGGTGTTGTGATGTCTGTTGTATCCAGTGATTTACCAGTACTGAAGGTTTGCTAAGTGTACTAGTGGTTCAGTCCTTTGTTTCCGGTCTCCTTCACTTCCTACATGACAAGCTACACAGTGGAATGCCTGCCCTATTGATACTGTTTTGTTCATTATATACAAATGTCAGTAATGTTAAAGCTAAGAAATACTAAAGGTGAACTATGCTGAATACAGAAGTAAAATAGAAGAGAAAAGAAAGAAATACTGTTCATCGTATCACCCAGCAGGATGAGCTTTCCATTCCAAAAAACATTGAAGAATAATGTTGGGAAACCATTATTTTACCACCAGTATCTTACCATAAAGAAGTTCTTGGAGAGTGATTATTAAACCACACCATTACCAGTAACAGTACACAATGGTGTATGAAGAAATACTGTGTGTGGTCTATACTTTAGAAAACTGGTACTATAAAACTGTAAAGAATTACCAGTGGGTATGAGTTGATGCAGTTGTAATACCGTTGGTATGTTAACATCTGAAAATGGCACCACTGTGGTACCATTCAATTAGTAGCTCATACCACTGAAGCAGCCCTCTTGGCATCAGTGTACCTGACTATAGAACCACTGCATTGACATTGACTATTATCTGGAGAAGCTTGTTTCCATTATGGGTCAAACATCTCCTCTGTTCATATAACAGCACAGAAAAATTGCATCTGCCAAGGAAGAATGTGCTAGGAATATACTTTTATTGGTACAAAAAAAAATCTGTTGGAGTTGCAGATCAGCTGAAATGAACATTGCAATAAAACATAAATAAACACATGTCAGCAAGTAATATCAAGCACCTTTATGCTCAGTTTGCAGATGTATTTGTTCAATTGCCATTTAGATTCAGGGAGATTGTTTTCAGTATGCAGACATGTTGCTCATTTAGTTAGCAGTTTACAACTGATTACTCAAGATTCAGATCCTTACTGTGCTGGAATGTTAACAATATTCTGATTGAACTTTAATAGTGAAATGTTGGCATGTGCTTTTTACACTGCATCTGATAAATACAGTACAATGATGGGTTTATTTCTGTTGAAGTTTGGTACTGGATGCTGTTCAGCTGTCTCTATAGAGGTTCAACTATATCCACCAATGACTAAATAGACCACACAAGACATAACAATAGGGAATGGATATATTAAAAAGACTCAGTGCTCTGTATCTTTTTATAAGTATCTTATTGTCATTGACTGCTTTCCTTGATTACCAGTGCAAGTAACAGTCACAAAAGCAGATGACCTGGACTGGCTGTTTTTTGTTCAAATTTGATTCATTTAACCACAAGAATCATCAACTTCCTTACATGATGCTATGCAGCAATTTATAGTTATTTATATTTTTAAGATTCTTGCTTAGGTCAAATAAAGGCACCACTTGATTTGCTGCTAAAGTTCACAACTGAATATGTATTTTAAGAAACTCAAACAAAAGAACATATTTTGTTCGTTAATATATGGTGTATAATATCCTTTAAATCTGTACAATGAAATGTTTACTTAATACTGGCTGTAAATTGCTGTCTTCCTCTGACATCAGTGTCTTACTCATTGTGGAATAGGTGTTATCAAGAGTTTATAACAAAACAATGTTCTGCTGCAAGAAAGAAAGTAGATCAACAATAGATAAAAGAATTAATAACGAACATCCTACACCAACAGGACACACCTCTCCTGGATTTTTTAAATTCCTGCTCGCTGTAATCTCTTTCTTACATTCCAGCTTCACTAGATTTGACCTCAATTCCTCTTACCTATACAATTCCATATTTTACTTAATTTAACTTGCTGACAATTTACCATATTTTATAACTTCTAAGTTCTGCATTTCTGACAAACAGTACAGATAACTGACAGATTCAAGTTTTTTATATATACGGTATATACAAAAAACGCATGCATAACCAGTAAACCAGTATACACTCCTGTCTCTTAAAGAGACTGATAAGATATGTTCACACATTATCACTTTGGAGCGGAGACCACACTAAACCCTATGTTATAATAATGTGACCCAAAAGTCATGACTTCTTGATGGAAATTTTCGTGATGTTATAAAGAGTTCAATAAATCACCAACAGGTGAACATACCATGATTTGTTTATCCTTGTGACAGAGACAGAATGATTCTTGGTGATAAATCTCCCTCCCGACCTGTGAGGGTGCTGTGTAAAGGGAACAGTGCCCTGGACTGGATGGCTAGACAATTCATTCCCAGGGTTAGGTGGAAGTCGGCCATCTAGAAAGGAGGCGGAGCTACTGTACAGTAAATCATGGACCCGGAAGGAAAACGATGTGGCAGCCACGGATTGGAGCGGTTGCAATTGTTAACCAAGGGGTCATGATTGACGTATATAAGGGGACGTAGCGAGGTATTGTAATCGTGAGTTTTTTGTTTGTTTTGTCGTGTATAAAAACTGTTTGTTTGTTGTTAAGGCCAGCACCAAACCCAGACAACATTGTACTTGTGTCACGATTAACTATATTTGCACCACGAGCACTATAGCACTCACTGTGGACTTGTGATCGTGTTTGTGTTACGTGTGGGTGTGTAAATATCGGGACTATTATTTTGGGGCCAACCCGTGGATTAAACAGAGCAATATGCAACCATTGTGCATTGTCTATTCTCATTATTGTTTACCGTTTTGTCATCAGACTTTGGATTATAAAAATAAACCACCATTTCACCAGTACTTTGTTGTCTGTCATTGTCTTGAGCACGGCATCACCCCTACACCTGCACACTGCAACCACTTTGCCACAATCCCCCATCACATAGTGTACTCCAGCAAATGTGTTTCTATTTTAGGAAATGAGATCTGGAGGTGAAATGACTCAGTGTTTATTACTGTTTATAAAACTGTGGTCAATGTTTATAATCTTTATTTACATATAATCTTTATTTACATTGGCATCAGTGGCGTAGCAGCGGGGGGGCGGCGGTGGTTTTAGGGGTTTGAACCCCTACGTGGGAAAATAAAGAATATGAGCCATGTTGAATATATGATCCAGCACCAGCACCGGCACCCCCCCCCCCCCCCACCTCCCACGTAATCCAGGCGAATCACCACACCACCCCCCTGCAAAATCCTTGCTACGCCAGTGTTCTTGACCATCATCAAAAAAATCTCCATCCATCCCTGAAACAAAATCCTGGCTACGCCACTGATTGGCATACAATACTTGCTTGGTATAATAGCTAGCACAATGGTGCAGGTGTTTTAACAGTAAGTCAAGTCGATAGTGGATGTGACTGTAATCCAAATCTCAAATTCAAACAGTCAAACAAATTTAGGAGCAACCTGTGCTGTGTGGATTATTATCATGCTCATGGTGTTAACAGAAATGGAAAATAACAGAAGTAAACACAGTTTAGATAAGCTTTCCTTTGAATTGATGGGCTGTCATGCAAGTTTAGGATTAGGAAATGAATTTCTTACCCAACAGGGTACATTATCTCAATTTCTTACTGATCTATGTGGAGGTCTGGAGAGCAAGTAAATGCTGGTATAATTGCTGCTCTGCAAAATTGATTAGTCTAGCAATTGGAAAAGTTTTTTTTTTTAAACTACCTGAGAATAAAGCATTGTTTGTAGTAAGCTTATGCGATATAACTTTATCATGATTTTCACTAAAAGGCTCAAAAGGTTTTAAACAGATTATTAAATTAGCAAATTAGATTTACATTTATAGTACAGACACATTTAATTTATTTTGTAACATTAACAGTATACATGCATGGTACTTTTTGTTTTTGATAAGGTACTGTATGCTTTCAGTTTCATATTAGTGCCAACCTAAATGTTCTTTTCCTGCAGAACAATGATACATTAAAAGTGTGATTTATGGCTATTAAGGATAATTGCCAGCTCGCTTCTTGGTAATGCGAAAACAAGCACTCTCATGCATAGGTTCCAAATGTTTTCTCATTAAATTATTGATTAAAATCAGAAACATTAGTAGCCCACATTCTTCTGGCACTCTACACAGAAACATAAAGATACTGTGAATGAATGTCATTGAACCAAGGATTGATCTCTGAGGAGGGAATTTAAGCAAGGGCTATTCACCTCATCAATCAACAATGTACCTCTTGCTTCAATAGCATGCCCAAGCAGAAACAGAACCTTTTTTTTTTTTTTTGCAACTTGGCTAATTATCTTTTCTCCCTTGCCTACTTTGGAGAGGGTTACAGACAAAGTCATTACTACTCCCAAATTCAAGTTCTCACTAGAATTAGTTTGCTGGTCCCCAGTACTCACTACTCTGCACTGTACAATTGGTGTAATTGGCAGTTGTGTTTGAAAGAGGAATACATGACAGGAGGGGTAGGATTGAGGTGTGCTCGCAGAGCTATCAGCCATATGCAATTGTTACAAGCACATGCTTATTTTTTTCAATGTGATTGATAGTACGTTAATGTAATTGTAACTTGGTGCTGTATCAGTTGCTGTTTCGGCTTGTTGCAATAGGAATGGAGGCCTTGGATGTTTTACCCTGGTAAATGATTTCATAAATAAAACTGCATTGCTGTCCGGAAGAAACTTAAAGTGGGGCGATGTTGAAACTTGTGTTTCCCTCAGTTTCCTGTGTGAAAGTGCAGTGGCCGCACAGTGACCTTTTTTCTTTCAGAAATGGAGAAACATTTAGAATAAAGGTCTAATTCATGGAAGGCCTGGGATTCCATGCATTTGAAAATGGTTTCATGCATGTCTGTTTGAACCAGGTGCTGATCCCAAAGTTCTGTCCAACTGTCTTCTGATCAATCTGTGGAAATGAGGACAGATGCTTAAAGGCCTACCCTTCTATCTTCAAACGAATAAGTAGACAGAGCTGAATATAAACAGTAATGTAATCGTCATGGAACTACAGCACAAACTAATTTATCTCCATTAAAAAAAAAAAACATTCTATTCAGTGCTGCACAAAGTTCAGGTGAGTCTAACACTACCTGTCTCATAAAATGAGTACTGTAATAAAATCTGAGATATCTAAGGATTTGTCAGTGCCAAAAATTAGGATTCCTTCAATAAAGTACAAATTAAAATAATAAAGGAAAAAAAAATAGAGTTTAAGCCAGCCTGCATTCAGAGTAAATTAATTGGCTTTGCAAGGAGCAGCAATGGAGACATATTTTGTAACACAAGGTCATACTGGTAGCCCTTATCATAATAGCATGCTAATAATTTTGGATTTTAGTTCTATATTCATCACCCTTATTTCAACAAGACTGCAAAATTATCCCCCAGAATTAACAACTGTTTAATAGTGTAAGATGAGTACTCAGAACAGACACAGGATACTGCTGAAAGTTACACCCATTCCTCTGGGCTTTGTAAATAATGCATTTCTTAGAGGTGTATGTAGGAGATTCTGTGTCTTTTAACTGCTATCAGATGTATTTTCACCATTCTTGCTATTCATTAGTTTGATGCAAACTGCCTGCTAGAAGACAGCCTTGTTTCTTTACGTTTATTAATTAGAGCTGCTTCACTGTGGGGAAAAAGAAGAAAACGTGGTAAGATATATCTGCATTCCAATACAGTGAGCTGATATTAAGGGTATATAAAAGTGTATGAAAGATTTTTGTTTTATTTGTATTATTATTATTTTCCATTCTACTGATAATACTGTCTTTGAATGCCAACCTGTTACAATGACATGAAATGGCTGAAAGTATGATAACTAAATGCTAGCTGTAAAATATGCAAGTATGTGAATGTATCTTTTCTGCCAAAGGGTTTCTGTACATGTGTCCTACTCTGCTGTATTTAAAAAATCCTCCATCAGCCAATTTGTGACTTTTGAGATAAATTAACTATAAACTCGTTTGCTGTAACACTGAACAGATAGGACACCTCAGCTCTACAACATAGACCTAGCTGGTCTGGTCAAAGTCTTTTTTTTTTTTGTGTGTGTGTTTGGGGGAGGGTGGGGGGGGTCAGGGTAATTGAGGTTTGAGTTAATATATCCAACATAAATGATTAACTACTGTAAATATATAAGCCAGAACCAGCAGAAAATGCTTCAATATTTTAAAAAAAAATCTGCACAATTTGTGATTGTGTTCAGTATCTGTGTGTAATGTTTATGTGCCTGAATGTAAAGGTGTAAAGGTGTATACTGGTGTATACAAAACTTTAAAAAGCTAAAATCAGCCCCTTGGGAATGAATGCTACTGGGTGGACATTTATGACATTTATGTTTCAACTTGGCAAAGGAAAAGGGTGTTGCGGTTATACAGCAACAACATTGGCAAGCTTTGTGTGAGGCTAATTATTTAAGAATAACGGGATTTCCACAAAGCTGTCATCTGAAACCCTATTTTCCAAATAAGGAAGTGATTGGAATTTACTGTTTTTCCCGTTCATGTTTCCTGCTAGCTGGGGAATTTTACTCTTGGGATTGTCCAGACTTCCTTCAACGTTATTGCTCCTCTACTCTCGGAAAAGAAGCTGGAAATGTTGGGGAATGCCTGAACTCTCAAGTAATTCATCCTTTTTTTAATGATCCTTTTTTTAATGATCATTTTCGATACAGTTAAAGCCAAGCCACAAAATAGGATCCATGCTAAGATGCATTTTGCCTTCTGAAAGTTTCACATGTACTGTATGCCACATGTCTAAAGTTGGAAAATGATGATTTGTAGAAAATGAAGTGTCTGGCTGACGGCCCAATCAGGAAAGGTTCACTGAGCTTTTTCAAACAGAAGTGGGAGTCTTGTGATACAGCTGCAGAGCCATCAGGGATTGGACTTGAATGTGAGTTCTGTGAGTCACAGTTTGACTATACAGTTCATGGCTGGGAATCTGATGTTGCCACTGTACAGTTTAGTTTTTTTTTCTTGTTCTACTAACTGGAGCTTCATTCACCACCAGCCAGTTTATACATCTGTCTGCCGACTGTGCAGTCATACTGACATCATAGAAAGTATTGCCATATTAACTGGTGTGCTTGCTCTCTCTCTCTCTCCCTCTCTCTCTCATTCTCTCTCTCTCTTAACAATATACCCTTCCAGTCACCTGGAACAAAGGATACCGCTTTTGCAATAATGGAAATGGAATCAGGATGTGGAACGATGGCGAGTGAAGCTGTGCTCAAAGATATTACATCCTCATCCTGCTCCAGCCTGAAACTGGACAAAGAAAGCAGTGAAGTTATTAAAGAAGACCTGCAAGCGGCTAGGAAGATTGAAAGGTTTGACATCCCACTGGACAATCTGAAAATGATGTTTGAGAAGTCCACAGCCATATCAGCTGGTTCACCAACCAACAGAGTAAGTCATCCTCTTAATGCCTGATTTAAGTACTAAGTGTAACTAACTGCCTCTCACTCTGGAACCTTAATGAAAATATCAAGGTAAAAATTATTTATAAATAACTTTAGATATAAATCACTGGGCAACAGAGGAGTTTACAACATAAAAAAAGTATTTTTTATTTAAAATGACAGCACTCCACAGCAAAATATAAGATTAATGCACGGTAAGTTCTGAGCGGGAAGTGCCAATTGTTAAGCTATAAAAAATGTATGAATGCCTTTATAAAAGGCTAAGTGGTTTCATAGCTGTAGGGGGGTGCTTTGTTGGTGTGCTGGTGTTCTTTAACTCTGGCAGATGTTTAGTTCAGCATTTTGTTTTTTTGAAAGCTATGTTTACAAATTAAGCATTTTGAAAAGCATCCGCTTCATCCAATGTGCAGAGTAAATGTAAATTAGAAATATATTTATTATTTGGTTTATATTGTGTTGATCCCATGCAAATACATTTTGCATTGAATGAGTCCTGTTAAGAAGTCCAAAGCCAAGAACAACATTTCAGAAAGGAATAAAACAGATCTAAAAACCTCTCAGAATAATTATTGAACTGCTCCTTCTTGCAGCTGCCTCTATTTCTTGCTATGCTGTTAACATTGCTTAATTTCTCATAATGTTAATTGTTTAGTTAATTGACCCAAACTTATGTTCTTTTTTTGTGTCCTGTCATTTTAGTATGCAGTCATTTTGAAACTTAATCATGTAAAAAAAAGGTTGAGGGTTGGCATTTTACTGTATAAACTATATAAATAGAGGCCAGCTTTTGTTCCTCAAGTTAAAAAAAAATAATGAAATATTAAGACATCACAAAATGTCAGTTTTTGGCACAAGGTTAGTGCAGTAGAAGATGATTCATTCAGTGACACAATTATGGGTCATTCTTCCTTGTCTGCAAGTTCATGGCAAAAGAGCTTTTCGCTATGGCAGGTCATGAGAAATGTGGAGCTTTATTGAGAAAAGAGAACAAGTTTTCCACCAAGTTCATTTTAGAAAAAATAAATAATAAAACGTATTTCCCATGAGTCACTCAGAGACATAGACAAAATATTTAAGTGGAATTAAGCACCACAGCAGTGGCCCAGAAAATATGTACTGCTGTTTTGAATCATGTAATTAAAGCTTCAGTTCTTTAGAAAATCTGCTGCAACAAAAGAACCACATAAAAATAAACAGAAATGCTGTGTTGTGCATTAGTCAGGACTGGGACACATCCATCAGCCTCGTACTGTATGATTAACCAAGCATGCTGTTCAATCAAATGGCATTTAAAAAACAGATTCCTGTACTGCACACTGCATAGTGCATACTTTATCAGCAATAATATTGAGGTAATTATACTAACACAGCCACTTAGAGATGGACTAGAAGAAACACCACAACAAAAAGTCATCTCTGTCTAAAGAAAAATATTGTTGCAAATTTTCTTTTGCATTTGAAATTGTTAAATAAATGAGGCCACAACCCTTTGCTGACATAAGGCACTTGTAACCTACTTTGTATGCAAAAACCAGGCACAAAACCTTGACTAAAACCTTATAGGACCAGAAAAGACAAAAAAAAACCTGAAACAAACTATGGGCCATTTGTCATATTATTATTATTTATTATTATTATTTATTTCTTAGCAGATGCCCTTATCCAGGGTGACTTACAGTTGTTACAAAATATCACATTACAAAATATCACATTACAAAATACCACAATAAAGTCAGTAGTAAATAAGAGCAAATTCAAATAAGAGAAAATAAAAAAAAAACAGTAAATAATTATGTTTGAGAGCGATTTCAACTAAGAGCAATTTAACACAGTAAAAATATTTGCTTATAAGAGTAAATTCTATTAAAAGCAAGCAGTAAGTACAATAAATGGATAAGAATTATTTCAAATAAGAGCAATTACAAAAAATGTGAATATGGTTACCTTTAAGAGTAAAATCAAGTACAGGAGACAGAAAATTATAGTTATAGTTGAGAGCAGTAGTAGATACAGCAAAGTGTGGAGCAGATGATGCAAGTACTGATTCAATTGGGTGCCACATAGTCCAGTATAATCGTTGTGAGGTTTACAGATGCTGTCTGAACAGGTGTGTCTTGAGGTGGTGCCGGAAGGTGGTCAGGGACTGAGCAGTCCTGATATCTGTCGGTAGGATGTCCCACCACTGAGTGGCATATACTCATATACAGCACTATATTATTCGTCTTCGTATAAACATGCACTAACATTTCAGGACCAAAATCATTTGTAAAAATTGCGTAAAAATTGCACTCACAAACTATGGTTACTGAAACAAGGCAATAGTACAAGCAGTTAACAGCAGCATTGAAATAGCTTAGGAGGCAGCATTCTGTAGTCATATAAAAGACAAGGAGCATGATACCACGTAATTTGGAGGTTTACGGTTTAGATCAGATTTTAGACCTAACTTAAAATAACACTTAACTACCACGTCCACTCTACATAACAACAGCCTAGAGACTGACGCATGCATTGCCTACATATGCTGGATAAACATGCCCTCGTTCTCATTGGCAGCAGTTGGCCTTTTTGGGCGGCGGTATTGTGACTGTAAAAGGAAGGGAGGATAGGATATGGAGAAACAGTGTACAAACAAGATATCCCACCACTTTCTTTATATCATGCACAATGACTGAGGCTGCTGTGGGAGCCGCCCATTGGATGTTACACAACTCCAAATAAATGACCCTAGTAAGCTTGTTAATCTAAACAATTGCTTTCTACTCATTTTCTAGCTATACCTCGTGGTGCTCTCCTTGGAGCAAAGGATGGACACTTAAAAGGGTCATTTTTACATCTCATTGTCCTTGTCCCATTGTGGCTAATGGCTAAGTAGCTATTCACCTTCCTCCTCTGTACATTAGAAATACATTCCTGCTAGTAGGAGAGGGTGTGGGTTGCACACATATAGCGGCAAGCGTTATTGATATCCATATTAATATATTTTAAAGCACATTATAGGATTAGTTCATTATTATGTGTATGATGATAGAATATGAGGATTAATTCATATTATTCCTGCTGCAATGAATGACCAGCTGTCACCTAAGAGTTAAGCAATTAGGTTTGCTTGTCAAAGCATACTAGACTGATTGCTTGAGCTACACTGTTAACATGTTTTTACAATGGTGGGTTCAATTAAGACAAGATAGCCCTTTAAGGCTCTTTACATGCAGTAATAATTCAAATCTGAACAGGAATCATATATTTTGTACAAGAAACTGAATATAATATATAAAGGAACGCATACAGAGTGTTTCCTATCAGGTTAGTTTCAGCAAAGTAAGGGCCAAAAAAATAATTAAAATCTGTCAAAAGTTACTGCAGTCAGCAGATGTTAAATGTTAGATGGTAGTGGTTCATTAACATGTTTAAAACAAAGCCAGACATCTTTAAAGCATTAGATCAGAAGCTATGACATTCTTCAAGGCTACATTCTGTAAATCAGTCTGCAGATAAGAAGGCATTACTGTTGTTTATAATACAGTATTAATTCAGCCACTGGAGATTTTTTTTTAAGCGGTAGTTGATATCCTTGGCCTGCTCCCGAAAGCCTGCTATGATGGAAAAGCAATATTTTAATATTACTCAACTACCTTTTAAGGAGAAGATTGTGCTAAATATCCTGTCACCATATCAGCCACACCATACAGCACATCAAATACTGTATATTAGCAAGTTAACTGTAAATGTGTGGTCACTTCATGACTGACATTTTATTTATTTATTTTTTTAAACACATTTGAGAATTTGGTTGTTAATAAAAAAATGAAGATGTATTGGTCTTTTAATTTACTTTGTGACATCGGCTCTGGTCAATGTGTGGTTTTGTGCCTCTGTTTTCTTTAAAAAGCATAAATACAGTACAAGTGTAGTTCAGAATCTCTGTGTTGTAATCAGCACAAGGCGGCCGTCAATCTTCTTAACACATTACATATGATTTGAGCAGAGTACAACTCCAGTCTTCAGGGGCTATTGTTTGTTTGAAATAGGACTTGGGAGTTGGGTTGAAATCATATGACCAATAGTTAGCAAAGATGTGCGCAGACATGCATTAATAGCCCCATAATAGATACCTGTGTTTTGCAAAATAACACATATTGAGCTGGTGCAAAACCAATTAGTATTCAGCATATCAATTTGTGTCTATGCTCTGGGATCACACTAAACAAACGGGTGCAGAGAGGGCTTGCAACAATGAAGCAGCTTCCCGGTATCAAATCTCTCCCGAGTTCCAGAAAATAAGGTTCCAATTTTGATTATATTTTGTAGATGTACTGTTGTGCCACAGAATTTATTATTTAACTGTATCAATCCATATAATCATGTATGCATACCAGATAAAGTGTAACCCTGCTAATCTGACCTCTTTTTACCTACAACTTCAATCACTGTATATGTGCCGAGGGACTTAACTACTCCTTGAGATAAGACCAAAAACACCAGAACAGAGACTGCAACTGCAAAACACCCAGATCTCACCAGACGTATTTTTTCAGAAACAAAGTACTCTTCAGTCCAAAGGAGACTGACTCCGTGATGCAAACTTTACAATAAGTTCATACCAATAAATAATAACTCTTTGAAAAATAGTTCAAAGTAGATTTTCTTTTTTCTTTTTTTTTTTTTTATAACTACAGGATTGTTTTGCTCCCCCTCCCACATTCTGTTATGTTAAAAAATAAAATAAAATGTTTACTCCCTGTAGTGCACATCTCTATGTTGAATGGAATCTGTTCTTCTTTTTTTTTTTTTTTTATTATTATTTTTTATTTATTGTCACACCATGTCGGCATAATTCAGCACATTATAGTAATCTATGTTCTGCCTCCTTCGTTCACATATCATTTGCAGTTGATAGTGTGTCTCTACATGCTGATAATAGCTATTGCTCAAGAGCTTTCTTGTCTGTAAATGCAAACTTCCCCTTGGGTATCTTTCACCAGGGATAGCATGCATATTCAAACATTATTGCTTTTCTTATGTCTTTGTAAACAACATAATATCATGTATACTCATCAATTACTTATGTGTAAATTAAAAGAACAAAGCACCTCCCTTTAGGCTAGGAGGCTTAACTTCAACACATAAAACAGTGTATTAATCAAACTGCAAAGACTACCAATAAAGAAAATACGGTACGTATCGCGGCCAGTAATACTTTCATTACCCTAATTACAGTGATATATGGGAACTATAAAATTTTGTCAATACTAGTATATTTTAGTATTTTTTTCTTCTCATTTGTAGTTTTTAAGCCATGCATATTTTAATACAAAAGTCTATTAATTATAGTATCATTAATTATATATAATATTTGTGCTATATATATATTTGGACATTCAGTTCCAATGTATTACCCCAGTGAGTGACACAGTCCGTAATGTAATGCTAAATTAGAGGATGATTCTTTATATTAATTCAAATTCTAAGGAACATTTTGAATAAATGTGTTCCTGGATATGGATGTATGTTCAAATGATGATGTACTGTAACAGGTGATGTCCATAGAGATGATAGACAAAGAGAAGGAGATGTTTAGTTAATTCATTATTGTCTATAAAAAGTTTAAAACCATTCATGACTTTCTTTTCCCAGTAATGATGCTGCTAAGTTTAACGAGATTCACATAAAATTGTAAGAGTGACGGATGGGTGTACAGACAGAGACACTTCCCTATATCCCCACAATCGGACACTCCCAATAGCTTATGCTAAATAATGTTAATGCCAAGTTCCATCACAATTGGATCAGTAGTTTTCTGATATATGGATCATGACGTATGTACGTACGTATGACTGCCCACACTATATCTCCATCAGCAGAGATCTGGATCATATTCCACTGTGGCTGCTAGTTTACAATAAAAGGAATGAGAAAGCAGAAGTGAAAGGTAAAAGTGGATACGAACGCCACAACACAAGAACATAAATGTTTATATGGTTTTAATAAAAAAGGAACAGGACAAGGAGAGTGCAGTGCTAATAAATGCACGTAAGTCAACTTTAACAGCTGCATAACCTCGATGTGTGTATAGTATAGTACCCTGCTCAGTTTTATACTTACATGCTGTACACATCACCGCTGCCCATTTAATACATTCTTACATCATTTAGCCTCCATTCCACTCTACTTGAGCAACAAGCAAACCTAAATTGTTTTACGTTGCTCAAAGGTAGTTTTAACAGTAAAGTTTCTTTCCTCCTTTCCTATTGGAAACTGAAAAGACCATGGGGTCTTTTCAGTTTCCTCCTGTCTGTAATTCTCCTAATTTTAGAAAGGAGAAAAACAAATGTTCATTTTACAAAACTAAAACCAAACAACTAAGGAATGTACAAGACAACTAAGCAATATACACAGGGCTGGATTCCCCAAGTTCTTCAGTCCATTTTGTCATCAACAAGTTTGTTTTTCTTCAAAAATGAAGAATGAGCTCAATAATGTTTTGAACCAGAATACTGTAAACAACAGGGCCTGCTTCAGAGCTTGTTGTTATGTAGTCTCAAATTGTTTCATATTTATATTAAAATTGTAATTGGTGTTTTTCCAAATAACTAATAATTACGCTAATAAGAATTGATCTCTTAAACTTACTTTGTCACAATAAGTTAATTATAAATGCTTTGAAAATACCTATGAGCTATATAAGCATGCTCCTGCTATTAGAAGAATTATGTTGTTTTTTTTTTTGGTATTTTTTTATGTTGTACTGTAAAAAATATTTCACAAGAAATCCAAATAGAGCTCACTTCTTAAATATGAACTTTGAACAGGTGCAAGGTAAACACTTTCTTAAATATGCAAACACATTTTTAAACCTGTTTGATACACTACACATTTGGGGCCTAACTAAATTTGATATGATGTGCCTAATTCTAATTCTATGTACATTTCAATTGTCAAATCTAGAGTCTATAACCTGCAAAAGTGGCTGAGAACACTTTAAACATGCATTAACAGGAGAATTTTCACATTAGAAACTATGAAGTTCTGAGTGCATTACAGTTACAAGACTGCCAAACTCACATCTAATCTGAAAGCCGGACTACAAAAACGACTCTGTGAAAAGACGGTTACACACTGACACGCTGTTCATGGTTTTGAGTTTCAGCATGAGAGCTGATATGGACTGAGGTTTTGGTGGTATTACAACGTGGTATATACTGGAGTGTCTTGAATCCACAGGTTTGCATAGTTATTCATTTTAGTTTTAGTTTCTTAATGTAATTGTGACGTTAGGTGTATAAATAATGAAACAGTTCTAATAAATATTTATAGCAGTATTCTGTTTTATACTTAAAGTGCAAAAGGCTGTTCACATTCTGACATCTAGCAGGATATCAAAACTAAACAAAGCAAACTACACATTGCAGTAGAATTTAGTTAATGTAAAATCAATAGGATAAAAATGGTTTATACTAAAATTACATTTTTATGCAAATGGTATTGTAGTCACACAATCAATTCCCTTAGCCTACTTCAATCTGTTTTACTGTTTCAATCTAAATGATACTTCTGCTACTGATGCTGTAGTATGAAGTTGTTCCTGTTGCCAGGTTACCTGCTTACAGTACAGTTTGGGAAGGATTCTTAATCAGAAGGAAGAGGGAGGATGCGGAATGAATAACATATGAAACAAGAAAGCATGTTTAGAAAAATTAATTAAAGCATGAGGTAGAAATAGTTTACTGCCTGGGATTTTGTGTTTTATCAGTTTTATGCCACTCACGATGCAGTCTGTTGAGGAAAAATATTTGGTCACTCCTTATTATTCATGTGGGTTCAGACCTTAAGTGTGGGTCAATGTTATGATTATGTATTTACATTGTACAGTGCTCAGTGTGTAGTTGTGGATTGAGACTGTCAGTAGAGTAGTCTATAGTAGTCAGGTCCATTTAGGTTTAAACACAGAGCAAGAAAGCATTGTGAAGCAGGATTCAGGGAAATGAACCAGTTTGCTGAAGAACCTCTGTGAAGACTAGGCACAGAGCAATTATTTTAGCATGATAATAAAGACTCAATATTTAATTATACTTCACAATCTCATCTGATTGTTGGAAACCCCCTCCGATCCAAGCTTACAACTGTCACAAATATCAGTGTGACAAAATGTACATTCAAATACAAAATGTAGTACAGTAATAGCTTGATGCATTATTTAACTTGATGTGTTGCTTAATTATTCAGGGTTTCCTTACTCTTTTCTTTTACCAAAACTTAGCTTAGACTTTAGTTACCCTCAGAATATATATTATTATTATTTATTTCTTAGCCAACGCCCTTATCCAGGGCAACTTACAATTGTTACAAGATACTACATTATTTTTACATACAATTACCCATTTATACAGTTGGGTTTTTACTGGAGCAATCTAGGTAAAGTACCTTGCTCAAGGGTACAGCAGCAGTGTCCCCCATCTGGGACTGAACCCACAACCCTCCGGTCAAGAGTCCAGAACCCTAACCACTACTCCACACTGCTGCCTATACCACAACAAAAATACATAATGAGATTCCCAATAGGCCTACAGTAGCTGTAATATGTTGAAACCAAGAGTTGCGCAACTTTCCTGCCTTGATTACCTTTGTAATCAGTTCATCCTCTCTTAGGTCTGTATACAGTTAGTCTCCCTTGGATTTTCCACAGCAGTGTAATAAGCCCATTGTTCACTCTTCCTGTAAACAAGTCACATAGTTTCAGCAAACTACAGTAATCTGGTTCTTGTTTTTAGAGCTATCTCACGAATTCAATTAACTTGTTCAAAAGCAGCAAATAAATCACAAAGCACGTTTCTTCCTAATCACTCATATCTGTAGAAATTCCCTAGCAACACCTTGGCCTGGCAGTTCTCACAGTCAAGCATGGAGGAGGCAGTGTCATAGTGTCTGGGGATATTTTGGTGGCCATAATATTGAAGACCTCTATGTGATTTAGGGTACTAAGCCCTAGTCTGATACATCGACAGTTCTGTAGACATATCCTTGTGACAGCAGTTAATTAGTCAAAGAATCATCCTTCTGCAAGAAGGAAACAAGCCTCAGAACTCAACGTAGAAACAGGAAGTAACAGGTGTGGAGGTGCTTGCTGTGGCCAACTCAGCTTGCATCTACAGGGAGAAATATGGGGTTGATTCTGAGTCTTGAACCATTTCCAGAATACAAATATAAAGAAATCGATACTGATGTTTGTTGTGGTCACTGTCACTGTATGTGATACAGCAGCTACTCTAACTAGCTTCATGTTAGTTTGGTCCAGTAGTTTTTATATTTCTGCTGTACATCAGCTGCACAATAGATCCTACTATCTGCCAGTTTTATTTTATTATTTGGCCAAATGTACAGAACATTTGTTTTGCATGCCAATGATGTATCTTTGCTTGCATCAGCTCATACTGAAAAAATACACAGAATAAAATAGATAACCCATTTTGTTACATAAATCCCTAATATTAATGCTACATCTTATATAACTACCTTTGAACTAGCTCTTTTAATGACTTGGTTCTAAATTCCCATTCATTTCCTTGCCAAGGCTATGTATGTCATTCTGTAAAGTTGCATCTAAAACCCTAGCCTTGACATAGTAAAACAGTTTGTTTAGTTCTAACTCACTGTCTATAGTGCTATTAATACTTAACTAAGAGTGTTTTGCCAGACTGCAGTTCAGATTTTCCATGAGGACAATTTGTTTTTCCAATATATTATCATTTCTTTATTCATTTTGCTTTAGCGGTTTTGCCATGGCAACCAAATCAGCCTTAATTGTTGCTGCAATACATTATGTAGGCTTTTCTTTTACTTTTTCTTTATTAGACCCGATTATTGTACCAGAAATAATGCATTTAAGTGTGCATGGCCCTAAGCTATTTTCAAATAAAGCTATTTTGAATTCCTTTTCAGTTGCTTCTCTTATTATACTCATTTAAATGCAATTCTTCTGGCGATTAAGTATCAACACTGCAGGCGTCAGAGCTGGCAATATATAGGGAAAACATTTCATTATAGTTTTAACATGCAAAAAAAAAATGGGACAGAATACAAATAATGTAGTGAATTGCAGAGGAAAACAATATAAACAAGGTTTTAGGGAAAAGAATAATGAGCATATTGCAGGACAGCCTATATAGAGAAGCACCTATAGACAGACCTCCATGTCATCCAGAACTGCACCCTGATTGCCTTTAGGTACCGAGATGAGATCCTTCATCCAATAGTGAGACTGCTGGTGAGTATGCTGGTGCAGTTGAACCCCTTTTTTAACAAGGAAGCAATCAAGAGAAAGGAATGGCCAGTAAGATCTCCTGACCTGAGCTGTATGAAGCATGCTTGGGACATGCTACAGACTGGGGGCTAGCTGCCTGTTTAATGCAGCCCAGGCCTCTGCAGGAGCTCCATGATGTCCTTTTCCAAGAATGAGTCCATCTTCCACAACAAAGTGTACGCCGTCTGGTTAGTGGGATGTACAGGTGATTTCAAAGTGTCATTGTGTCCCATGGCAGACATTCATGGTACTGAACATGTGCAAACACAGGAAGTGACTATTTAGAGTCTGTATATTAACACAATTAGCCATTCAATAAACGGCACAGGGTGAAACTCCTCTTTGTTGAAAATCATAATCCCTATTTTATACACTAGTAAAGTAAAAAGTAAACTACATGGTACTGCAGTTATGCCATGTTCATGACATTTGCCAACTGTTTTCTACTGCAACCACAGCAGAATAATGTAATAAATATAGGGTTACTGATCATGTGGCACTGGATGTTTCGAAAAGCATACCAGCTTCTAAACAACAACACAGTGAATCTAGAGGCCAAGATTGGTATGAGCATCTGGATATAAGTGTCTTTATGTGAAAACAGTGATCTAACAGATGATGACTAATAGCCCTTGAGATGAATTGTTTATATGTATCTTCTCTATACATGTGACCAAATATCTGTCACTGCAAATGGAGGATCTGTGTTGATTTCCCAGATGACTCCATAGCCCCATTGCCCTGGAAAACAATCCCTTTTGTCACATTGCAAAGATCCTGAAATACTCCCCATGTCTCAGAATGGACCACTTTAAGAAAGACCACAATACTGCCACCTGGATTAACAAGGCTGGTGAAGCAAGCACTATCATGATAAGTTAGATAGTTGTTGCTCGAAGGGACTTATTTAATTTTTGTAAAAGGGTGTAGACAGACATTGGCTTGAATTTTCTGAGCCAATAATGTCATTTAAAGGAATGATACATTTAAAAGGTTCAGTGGACATTTTCCTTTTTCATAAAGTGCTTGACTTCTTTTGGAGAATTATTATTATTTGTTTATTTAGCAGACGCCTTTATCCAAGGTGACTTACAGAGACTAGGGTGTGTGAACTATGCATCAGCTGCAGAGTCACTTACAGCTACGTCTCACCCGAAAGACGGAGCACAAGGAGGTTAAGTGACTTGCTCAGGGTCACACAATGAGTTAGTGGCTGAGGTGGGATTTGAACCGGGGACCTCCTGGTTACAAGCCCTTTTCTTTAACCACTGGACCACACAGCCGCCACATATAGTATACCTAATGCTGTCTATATGCAATATGAAAATTAATTTGATTTGCAAATGAGTGCTAGGTAAAAACAAAGGCTCAGCTTTAACATTTTACAACTGATTTGCAAGAAGAATACAACAGTGTATCTGCATTTGGTTACTTGCTTAACTCCATAGATGAAAAAACAAAACAAAATAGTACTGATAAAAATAAAGATATGATGAGCAAATGATGCCTTGAGTTCTGACGTGTTAAGTCATTTTTTATTATTACAGTTACTAAAACATTAGTGTCAAGTTTTCAGAACCACATTAGTTCCTTCTAGTTGAAAGCGGAATTTGTTTTAGCCACAACGTAGTAGTGAATATCATTAACTCACGGTTTAGAACAAAAGTACATTAGTTTGTGCAAATAGTTAATCTGCTTTCATTTTATGCGCCTGCTGTACTGTATTTAAATGTTTAATCTCCTAATGCCAACAAGACACAACCAGGAAGCTGAATACCTACTGAGGGAATTCAAAAAAAATAATAATTAATTACAAGTTTGCGTGGACATTGGTCCAGAGGTCAGCTTTGTTTGTGTAGCACTGTTCATTAGCTAAGCAAGTAACAGGAGAGCCTACTTATATTGCTTACTCATTTGTTTGTTTTATATTCAGAAATGGGAAATAACAGCTTGTATTGATTTCACAGCGTATGATTATTAATCCAAACGAGCGCTTTCACAAAACTGAATAATAGCATGCTTGTGATGGTCACTCCCACACAGGAAAACCACAGGTGTTTCCTTCTGATAGCGCTCTCAACATCCCCTTTTGTCTTTACCAGGAAGTACGGCCAGAAAGAGCTTCACATTCACCAGCATCTAAGAGACAGCTCGGAAGCAACTATAGCAGTTCTCTGATGGACCAGAAAGACAGCCAGACAGAAGACAACATGTTCTCAAAATCCAGCCTGGACAACAGTGAATGTGAGGAAAACATGTTTATAGAGTATTATTTGCAATGTACAGATATTTCTATTTCATTTATCTTGAAGAATACATATGAACCCGTAAAGAGTGATGCATGGAACTATTTCATATCTGTTGGTAGAAGTGAAAGAGAATGTCCAGTAATCAGAAAATTGCATTTGGAAAAATTTAAATTGAAGGTTTTCAGTCATATCTGCTTAGGAAAGATAAGACTGAGTGCTGAATGTAGTAAATCAGATTTCACTTGGTAGAAGAGTGAGCAAGTACCCCAGTCAACTAAATATAGTACATGTTTTGCAAAAAGTGTCTCTGAGAATCAGAGCCCATATGTAACAAAATAACAAAATCAGTATACCTCAAAATATACTGTTTGCTGATCATCCAGGGCTAAGGTGTACAGTATGTATAGTATGCACATTTTTCATTAATTCCTAATGTGGTTTTGGTTACATAAATATATATATATATATATATATATATATATATATATATATATATATATATATATATATATATATATATAAAAATATTTTTATTGCAATTTGATTCCATCTATAAATAGACCAGGAACAAGTACACTTCCATTATTCCTGGTAGCTGATGTTGCAATTGCTTCTAAGAATTGCTCATTATACAGTAAATCATTATTTCATGTACCTTAGTCACACCTAAAGGGCCTGAAATGTGAACATCTTAAGGCACTGTACAATTCATGTTGTGCAATAAATCTGGGTAAACCAAGTAACATAAATAAGTTTTAAGACTTAAATTTATTTACATAATGTAATTTATATCTGGAATGTAATTGAGCAATGAGCACCACGGCATTAGTGCACTTTTAGAAGATAAGCCTTGGCAGAAGATACTGAATGGAGTGCTGTGGAGTTGGTAGAAGCTACTGTAGTAGATAAGAGTGTCCAATGACATTCCTATGTTTATAAACCAATAACTATTTTCCTGCTGTATATTTCACAGGAGCACATACCATTTTTATGCAATCAAAATAAAAGTGCACCCAGACTAATGACATTACACAGGGGTGATCCTCTTCTGAGGTAGAACTCCAGCTCCTGGGTGACATCTTCCTTGAAATCTATTGCTTTAATTAAACAGCGAACTTGATACAGCTGTAATATAACTGCTTTGTAAAGCCATAGTCCTGGGTGGAATACTAGCTCTTTTATATGTAAGTATATACAGTGATATTATTCTCTATGCTAAAACATTTAGGTCATAAATACATTTTAGAGTAAATTAGGAAACATTTGATTCAAAGACGTGCGTTGTCTGTGTTAAGAAAAGCTTTTTTTTTTTTTTTTAAGGGTGGTAGCATTTAAACCATAGTTCTGCGTTGAATACTACCTCTTTTTAATAACGTGATTTAACGTCCAATATTTGCTTTATTTTGAACACTTAATGGAAAATATATTGTATACACAGGGTCCTGTTTTATTTTCATAGCCCTGGGGTATTGGTTTAAACAGGATGTTTCACTTGTATTTATAATCATATGATTAAGAAGGAAACCTAACTCACACTGTCCCTTATCAGAGGTGTTAAACCAAATAACTCTTGTTCAGAGTACATTACAGAAGTATAATGTTACTGAGAACTCAAGTGAGCATTTATTGTGTGTAGGTGTGGAGTTCTGATTCTTTCATTAGATTTCAGTTTGACAGTCAGAGTTTCCATTAAGGCTGGATTGGACAACGTACGATTTTTAACATTTATGACATTT
Source organism: Acipenser oxyrinchus oxyrinchus (assembly GCA_030684275.1). Taxonomy (NCBI): domain Eukaryota; kingdom Metazoa; phylum Chordata; class Actinopteri; order Acipenseriformes; family Acipenseridae; genus Acipenser; species Acipenser oxyrinchus. The sequence continues at coordinate 11,826,473 of CM060257.1, forward strand.
ATGTCGTAAGATGCATTGCACCCAAATTAGCACAATATTAAAGTCTAATTTGGTTAGGACCATGCAAAGAAGTGGAACATCATGGGCTGTGTTTAAAGCTTTACAATGAAGCGCAGTCAGCGAGTTGCCAAATATCATAATTGCAGTAAATATCTGGAAGTCCGATTAAAATTCTCTGCATATCTGAAGTTGAATTAATTTCAGGTAATAACTGAAAGCAGAGTTCCTCCTGTGAAATAAAGTACATGGTAATTGAAAACTCAAGTGATCATAATTACAAAGCAATGGATAACTTTATAAAGACCAAAGCTTACAATGTTTCATCCAACTGAAATTAGATTTATGTGAAAGATTTAGATGTATGGCTTTGAAGAATGAATGTCACTCTCAGCCATACTTAGGAGGTGCAAGTTTTGCATTTCATAAACTGCTGAGCTGCTTCCAAACATTAACTGGCAATAGCAGAACACAAGCGACTGCTGTTCTAATAAGCAAATACACTCAATCCTTATCTCTTCTAAAAAGCTGTGTGCATATCTCTATATCAATATCAATCAATCAATATTTATTTTATATTGCGCCTTTCATAGTGGACCACCATCACAAAGCGCTTTACAAGATAGTGAGGAAAAATGCATAATACTTTTAAATGCAGTGAAATACAGGGCATAGTACATTAAATACAACATTTAAAAAACAATGCAAATTCATTAAATGTAGGCATAATACATTAAATAAAAGGCTAGGATGTGAATTCTAAACATTGTGGATGCGTGTGTCAAGCAGAATCATACAAATAAGATGGAGTAAAAACCTGAAATAGCAATTTAGTCAACAGCTAATAACAGATACCAGGCTTAGAGATCATTAAAACCAAGAGAGAACAAGTGGGTCTTGAGAATTGATTTGAAGCGAGCGATTGTGGGAGCTGCACGTACTAAAGCTGGGAGAGAGTTCCAGAGAGTCAGGGCCATCAAGCTAAAAGAGCACTCTCTGAGTGTGGAGCGCTTTTGCTTGGGTATAACTAGCAGGCCTGAGTCAGAGGACCTCAGCTTGCGGGCAGGGACATAGCGGGTCAGCAGGTTGGAGAGATACTCTGGACCTGTGTGATGGAGGGCCTTGTAGGCAAGCAGGAGAATTTTTTAAGTAATCCTGAACTTAACAAGTAGCCAGTGCAGCTGGGCAAGACAGGGGGTAATGTGATCATGCTTTTTACATCTGGTAAGGATCTTAGCAGCGGCATTTTGAACCAGCTGCAGTCTGTTTATGGCGCGTGATGGAAGGCCACCGTAGAGAGAGTTGCAGTAGTCGATTTGAGAGGAGGTGAATGCATGACAGAGTATCTCTGCATCCGGGAGGGAAAGGTAGGGAAGGACCTGTGAGATGTTTCGGAGGTGGTAGAAGGAGGATTTGACTACAGCAGAGATTTGGGCATCAAAGGAGAGGTTACTATCCAGAAGTACACCAAGGCTTCGTACAGTGGGGGAAGGCAGCAGCAGACAGTTTCCGAGTTTCAAGGCAGCAATATTGAGATTCTTGAGTTGAGTTTTCGATCCTACTAGAAGAAGTTCAGGTTTGTTGGTGCTGAGCTGAAGAAAATTGGCAGACATCCAGGCCTCAATGTCTTGGATGCAAGCTGAGAGCCGAACCATGGCAGAGAGACATTCAGGGTCCAGTTTTGTAAAAAGGTTAAACATTTTCAAAGATGTGAAAACTTCCAGATTGATCCTGATTGAACCCAGATCCAGTCCGCCTGCTACAGGAAATGTTTTAGTAAATGACATGGCGGGGCATGAAGGTAGTCCAGCTGATAATAATATCCCATAATCGTTCCTGGGAATTGAGCCAAAACTGGCTGGTAAAATCCACTTAAAAATAAAGCACATTAAAAGCAGAAGGGTTAGTGATCAGATCCTGAAATCTGGCAATGGTGCCAGTATAACTAACAGATGCTGTTATCTTAAGAGCTTGGTTATGGAACTGTATGTTTAATTCCCCATAAATTAAAGTTTCACAGGTTCCAATCAGAGCTATAATCAGCTTTAGTTTAGAAGACGGTAAAACATCTGCATTGATTATGCTGTAAGGTTATTCTTCTTTGCTTAAAATAAATAATTATATTTACTATAAAATATGCTATAAAATTGTACAATGTCTCTAAAGCGTCGGCTGTACTTCCATCCTTCTGAAGGTTGCTTTTTTTCCAGGGGTATTTGAAGGAAACATTTACAGTATAATCTTGCTCGCTTTCCTTTCCTTTCTGTGGCTATCCAATCCTGCATCTGAACCTCCTGTATATGTACACAGTCCAATATTTACAGTCTAATATTACAGACATACTTCTGAAAATATGAATATATTCCAAGCGGAAGTGGATTCACAAAATAGCTCCTCAAAGTTGCTAATACAGCAGAATAGGATGAGATGGTGAGAAAATCATTAAAAAAAAAGATTTCCAAATTGAAATGTTGAGATCCTAAGATTATTATTTAATGGTTTAATGTTTTGCCCCGCTTTCCAATTCCCAATGCTTTTTGATCACCAGCTCTCTAGTTGCACTTAACAGAAAATGATTCTCGAAATTGGGGTTTAAGAAGAAGAAATACTGAAACCTCTCTTAAAACCATTACAGTACGTACAGTAGCATGTCTAGTGAATCAGCATGTAGTGAGGAATTAAATATATAATTTAACAGTGTACATACAACATGAGCTTGTGGTGAAGTCGCCCTGGATAAGGGCGTCTGCTAAGAAATAAATAATAATAATAATATAGAGGACTTCCAAGTGGAAAAGAAGGGAGATAACAAATAGGCTATATAAAGCTTGTAAGGAAAGGGAAGAGATAAAAGGGTAGGCTATCCAATGTTAGCACACTGTGGTATAAGAAATAAAGAGAAAAAACTACTTGAGGATGAGATAGTAGCAATCTGGGAATAAAGATACTTGGTAACATGCTCTGCCACATGTAATTCACTTTCCCAGTCTCTGGTGCATTTTTTTTTTTTTAAATAAAACATCTTGTCATTATAGTACATGACATATTTTGACAAAACCAATAAAAGCAAGTACTGTAAATATGTAATGTGTTCATACATATAGACTTAAATTTACTTCCTTAATGTACTTTCTCTCAGTACTTGAAATAGTCTCTGAAAGCTGCAAAAACTATTTATTTGCTTTCAGAGTTTCAGAAACTGAGTTTCAATAAGCCACTCAAAGCTTCACTTCTGCACTAATCTTTATTGACCACACTGCTGAAGGCATTTCCATGTATTGTAAGTAATAACAGTAGCATTAATGATCATTGGCTCCAGATTAAAGGGTTACGAGCAGGTTAGGGCATACTGTAAGTTTTAAGATATAAATGTTTCTGATATGGTCCTTTAACTATTATGTTTTTTTAAAATAAAAAGTTATGTTCAGAGCAGAATGTAATGGGGGAAGTGACACGGCTAATTGTTTCACTTGTCAAATGACTCTGTTTTGATTAAATGTGTGCAAAGCATGCATAGAGTAGCTGAGGAGTTACTATCTAGATCTGAGTTTTGTATTATTATTATTATTATTATTATTATTATTATTATTATTATTATTATTATTATTATTATTAATTTCTTGCTTTTCAAAGTCATTTGTTGCTGCTATATTTTTAATGTTATATTTGCTAACAGAAAGTAACCAGTTAAATACAATATAACAAGACAGCTGCAACCTCCATGTAAATTAAGATTTAATAAACAAAATAAATTAGCAAAGTACTGGACTCGCTATTGTAAATGCCTGGTTATTATTGTAGCACTAGCCCCTTCACCAATTATAGTGCAAGGTAATTTCCTGTGTATTTATCATCTATATCTCAGTAACATATTCTCTGCAGTTTTAACTAAAATCCTAATTATGCCCTGGGGCCAAATAGTGCCTCCAGGTAATGGAAGGCAATCAAAGGACACTTTTTTTTTTCCATGTCACTGCATTATATAAAGACATAAAATGATTGGTTTGCTTATAGTGTACCAAGTTTAATCATAGTGGCAAAATACTCTTTTTTTGTATAAATTAAAAACTAATAAGATACTTAAAATGTTTTGAAACAGTGCAATAACACTAAAATAAAAACACTAAATAACACTAATAACACTAAAAAAAAAGCCGAACAAGCAACATGTATGTAAGGATGTAACATATCCCATACAAAAAGTAAATCTTTATTCCATTCCATCATCGCATTGTTGATGGCAAAATACACAGCATACACACACTTCTTTTGAGGACTGTTTTGTTGGGGAAGGGTTTAGTTGATCTACTAGAATTACTTTTATTACAAGCGCAACAAAATTAGACCAGTTAGTATGAATTATTATCATTATAGCTTCATATAAGTAGTACATTAGGTGGCTTATACAGTATGTCTATACTATTTCTCTTTATGATCCTTCAGTCGATTCAGGTCCAACAAAAACAATTTGATAAAGGTTAACTAACAATTAACAGGTCACTGTCGGCCACGACCTACGTCGCTAAAATTAAACAAAACAAAAAATAAATCTCAGGGTGGAACTGTTCTCTCTGTTTACTCGTTCTCCTGCGTCACAACAACACAGCCCCTCCCACTCCAAGTGCTCCTGCACTTCACAGATGGCGGCTTGCTGTAGCTTCAGCGGGAAGAAAGGAGACACTACAAAAAAACATTTTGGCGCTGTAAAGGGCTGTTTATTGCAAAATTGGATAGGCGCTTATGCCGTTGTTTTGTAGAAATGGATTGGCTCTTATAAGTGCCATTGTCTTAGCTCACAAATGATCTGAGCTCTTGCTGCTGTCACGCTCTCAGCACACACCCCCAAACAGCACGCAGGCTGCACTTTATATAGAGTCAGCAGGCGGGAAAGAGGGGACCAGGTTGGAATTAGGCTGCAGCAGCTACACAGACAGACAGACAGTGAACCTGCGGGACCCGACGCTACACTGCCACCCACTTAAACACTTCCCGGCCCGGGAAGAACCTGCTTCAGTCCAGTAGCTGAGCATTTTGAGAGCGACACAATGCGGAGTCCCTCCTGGATCTGGGCTCCCTTGGACCGCTACCCGTCTCAACACAGCGAGGCAGAGGCTAGCCAGAGCAGCCCCAACAGCAACCTCAGAACATGGCTGTTTGGAGAGAGCAAGGGTGCTGCAGCCACGGCACGGGGTACTCTCTCTCCAGCAGCGGCGCTGGACTCTCTCTCTGAGGCTCTGGCGATGCAGCGCTCTCTCTCGGGGGCTGTGGCGAAGAGGCGTTCTCTCTCGGGGGCTGTGGCGACATGGCGTTCTCTCCCGGGGGCTCTGGTGACACGGCGTTCTCTCTCAGAGGCTCTGGTGACGTGGCATTCTCTCTCTCAGGTGGCGGCAGCTCTCTCTCAGGCAGTGGCGGCGGCTCTCTCTCGAGCAGCGGCGGCGGCTCTTTCTCAGGCAGTGGCGGTGGCTCTCTCTTGAGCAGCGGCGTCTGCTCTCTCTCAGGCAGTGGTGGCGACTCTTTCTCGTGCAGCGGTGTCTGCTCTTTCTCGTGCAGCGGTGTCTGCTCTTTCTCGGGCAGCGGTGTCTGCTCTCTCACAGGCAGCGGTGTCTGCTCTCTTTCAGGCAGTGGCGGCGGCTCTCTCTCGGGCAGTGGTGGCAGCTCTCTCTTGGGCAGTGACGGTGGCTCTCTCTCTGGCAGCGGCGGCGGTACTCTGCCTCTTGGTGCCCGGGATAAGCGTGGTAAGCATGGTTTGTCATGAGGTTCCGAACAAATTCCTTGCAGGTCTGTCCCCACTTTTTGAACTCGCTGTAGAGCAGCCCTCTCTCGCATTCTCTGCCACCATTGCTCCCTCGCCTTCCTCTTCCAATCTCCTTCTGAGGTCTCTATATCCCACCAATGGAATCGAGTGGAATCGAGTGGAATCGAGTGGAATCGAGTGGAATCGAGTCATGGCACTGTTTTGAATTGTTTTGAAAAAGAAAAAATGCTTTATATAATAACAATATACACCACACAGAGGGTAGAATCCCTCTGGTCCTCACTTACTACCCTACCAACAGAAAAATACAGACAATTGTCAAAGAAACTTTAACATTTTACAACAAGATCCATCTACAGCACCTATTTTCAAGACACACCCCCTCCCCCACTTGATGTCATATACAAGAGACAAGAATATATGAGAATATGTGGTATACAGTGATATTCGTCCTTCTGGGGAACCTTTGAAAGACACATATCCATGTAATAGACCACATTGTAATTCCTGTAAATACATTCATTCTGAATTAGAGATTAGAGGCACTAAATCTTCATTCAACATTCATGAACATGTTACATGTACCTCTAAAGGGATAGTCTACTGCAATCTGCAAAGAAATGCAACAGATTGTATATTGGGGAATCTAAAAGGCATTTAGCAGACCGGTTTGTAAAACACAACCATTCGTATTAACACCACTGCATTTCCAGTAGGTAACAAAAGGAACAAGAGTTTATCTTCAAACTGGGAACTTTGGAACCTCTGGGAATGAACATTCTATTCTAAGAATCATGACATCATCCACAGAATGTTTGTATAATTACAAATCTTGACTAATAACAAGTTTACTGCACTGTGTTTACTTTTCCTTTTAAGCTTTTGTGTACATTTTTTAAAATCATTTTCTTTCATGTGCCTTCAGTTTTGTAGTGAGATAGATAGATAGATAGATAGATAGATAGATAGATAGATAGATAGATAGATAGATAGATAGATAGATAGATAGATAGGAATAGTGGCCAGTTTAATTTGCTTGACAGGTGTTAAAAAAAATATGAGGATGTCTTTGCATATGGATTTCTAGAAGTCTACATTGAGGCCACATATGCCTCACCTTCTAAAAAAAGACACCAAGGTTCAGCTTTTACAAGTGGGCTAAAATAAGATCAGCTGTCACTGTCTCACTTGGTAAGAGGAGGTTGAGGCAGACAGGATTGGAGCTGGTCTCCACCACAAGCAGCAGGATTTACACTCTTCCTGGGCATAAAACAAACCCTGCCACGAGTGGATTAGAGGCCTTTCGTGGGATACCACTGCTCTAAACACTCCAGAATCTTTTTTTTTTTTTTTTTTTTGCGAATACAAAAAAGGGGTAAGTACTCAAAATATTTAACAGTTCTTTTTTCAACCATTCTGGTTTACAAAAGCTAGTGCCCTTAAGAAATCCTCAAACATCTAATTCACTGAGGCAAGGCAGCAGCACGGTTTTTAAAGAAAATTAAACTGTCACGCTATATACTGTACCAGTGTCACTGAAATGCATTTGTGGGGTTTCTTATTTGTGGTGTGATGGGGTGAAACTTCACTAAGGTCACAATGTATCACGATATGTTTGTCATAATATACATTATAGTGAGCTATGTTGTATGACGTGCAATAAGATAAAACGATTATTAATGATGGACTATTTCATTAATCAGCAGGGAGAGCTTGTATCCATACCAACTATACATCTCATGTATTCAGGTATCTTTTAGTAGATTACAAGTAGTTGTGTCTTAATCACTTATCAGGAGTCTGCTTGTATTTCCATGCCATGTGTTAAAGGGTTGTTAGTTTTTAATTTTTTTTGAGTAGAGAGTAATTTTTGTCACTGATGCCTCATTTACATAGGGGTCCTGACAAGATAACAGCAGCAGTTAGATAGAATGAACTCATTACAAAAACAAAATGTACCAGTAACCGATAAAACGATTCTGTTAATGCATTCTTAAAGACAGTGACCTTTAGTAAGGGGAGATGTGGCAATTACAGCAAATACTGTATCCAACATAATAAGCATTTGGTAGGGTTAATAGAAAGTGTTGTGTATTGTTTTGTCCCAAGATGTGTACTTATGCAATAACAGCAGGTTTGTTTCTACCACAATGAAGTCAGTCACAAGCTGCGATAGACAAGGTGCACACACATTATAATTTAAAAGTAGTCTTATTGATATGAATTGGTTATGAGTTTCAAAGCAAGTATTTAAACTATCGTTATCCTCTGGGCCACATTCAATATACTTGCATTATTAGCGGCTGTTTTTTTTCCACACACATTAATTATATTTACGTTTCATTAATTACCACAGATGCCTCCTTGTAAAGCTCAATGCAATACAACCCTTGTCAACTAATGCTTGCTAAGTGGCAATAACCATAGACCACACTTATTTTTCAGCAAAATATATTTTTTTCAAAAATAAAACTTAACAACCATAGTGAATGTGTTAATGGCTGAACAACTCCTGGAGGAGAATGCAGTGTTTATTGCTTTTAGCAACACACTTTTTGGCCTGTTACATTAAAATAAGACTGGGGTTTTCAGGTTACATGTTTCTCACTAGCCCCTGCCAGCTCCAGCTCCTAGGTAGGCACAGTTTAATGGAGATACTGTTTGAATGTATGTACCCCAGAGATAACCTCATACTACATCACTCTGATGATACCATTGATTTCATATGCAACTAATAAACTGGTGGCAGAAGCATGCTAACTCTTACTCTTCCCATATGATGTACTGCCCTATTACAGTACATACATATTTATATGGTTGACTATTATCTCCTCAATATGGGTCATTGAAATGACCGAGGGATTTTTCTGTGAAATCTTGAATGCATTTTTTTTTTATAAAACAATGCATAATATATATATATATATATATATATATATATATATATATATATATATATATATATATATATATATATATATACATACACACACATATTTGCCAGCAAAACTGTGATCGCTTTAGAGAAAATTAAAAGCCATTGTCCACCTTTAAATTATGAAGTACCGAAGTACAAGCTGTCAGAACATGTTCTTCATGGTCATTCAACATTCTTCTAGTTTGCTTCGTGACCTTTCTTTACTTCAATTTCATAGTGTGGTTCTCTCAGGGGAGGGGAAATCCGATTCTGTGGGGCCTGTAAAGTAGTTTATAAAAAGGAGGGTTTCTTTTTTAGCTGGACCTGGCGCCGTCATTACTTCACCTATCTGTTATGTGAGCTTCTGACTCACTGCGACTGGTCATGAGATACCCATGGATTGCCATTACAATTTTCCGGCACTTAAATCTCTATATGGAGTTTCCTGTCTCCTAGTCACCAACCCTAAAACATAAATGGATACATTATCCCTTTTATTTCAACAAGCATAAATATGTCAGATTACCTTAGGTGTTAAATATTTGACCTGTTTTTCAAAATGTGATTGCAAAGGAATCTATTTATTTTAGGAGGTTGCTATGCTAGTAGCAGATCTGATGGCACCAGGGTGATAGGTTTACACCAGCATACTAGCCATAGCTAGGAATCTAAAATTGGTGGTTAAAGGTTTAAAAGGGAACATAGTTTCATCACATGCCATGTTTGTTGGTCTTCATTCAAGTCTCAATGTGATTTTGTAATTGGAGAATATATAGTACCATTGCACAAGGACTTTTAAGCAATTTTTATAGACAACTCAACATATCTATTGAGGGTATAAATGACAATGTGTGTTAATAAAAGAGAAGCAACTGGGAGTTAGACAAGTGGTAGTTTAAGGTAGATCATATCACACATTTGAATAATCCATGTTTTGCATAAAACAAGCACAAAAAAAGTTTTTAAGTTCAAGGTTGTTGTCCAGTTTATTATCCACTTTTCCATTTCACAGATGAATATAAAGAAAGGCTTTTTTGCACTCTATTGTCATTGTCCATACATGCTATTATGAGTAGATAATGTATAATTAAAGCTGTATGTTGACAGCACCAGATCATTGGCGTGACATTGATTAACTGGTGGCATTACTAACTATAATTTCCCATGGGCTTAACTACATTTTTACTTTATGTCTAATAGTGCCTTGTTTATTAGATTTCTCTATAGGCTTCAAAGCCATTAATTATATGTGCTTACATTTTTAACGGCCCTTGTTTGACAAGCAAACTCATTTTCTCATAATATGCAGTGATATTCCAAAACGGGGAACTTCACCAAACACAGGAAACATGTAGAAAATACCTCCCACATGTAAATGTTTATTTCCCATTATTTGAAGAAATATGTAAATAATAAATACAGTTTCCAGAGTTGTTGTACGAGGATAACCAGAGCCAGCTGCTTACAAAAATCATTTTTCACTTTCTTTTAAAAAATGATTTATTACGAATGTCATTTGTCATAAAGATTTCACTTAGTGTTAGAATAAAACTAAACTTACATTTTCTCACTGTAAAATAATTTAAACTCACAATATGTATAATTGACCAAGTTATTGATTTAAATGCTTTCTGAAAAGATTATACAGTGGTGACATGACTAAGTTTAACATTCTATTGAGCAAACTGTCCAAATTAAGCAATTTCATTCCATTTTAGATAATACAGCACAAGCTAAATTTGAGACGTTGAGCTTATTTTGTAAAAATAAATGAAGCAGTGGTCTGCTAAACCATGCGTAACAGCAAGTTGCATTGTAAGTGTTTCTTCATTAACCCTTTAAACACCTGTCATCAGCATTCTGTCATTCAAAAACCACTACAAAAAAAAAAAAAACCTCCCACCCACACAAACACACGTACAACAACCCAAAGCACAAGCAAGGAACATTACCTTATTTAGGGGTTAGCCCCAGCAAACAAATTAGCCTGAGGTAGAACTATTGCAAAGTTGTTTGAAGCTGTATATGAAACAAACTGGCCACACAGTAATTAGCAGAGCGTCAGTACTGACCAAGATGCTGTGGTTCCAGCGCATGTATTGTGCTTCTCCAGCAACTGCATCAACACCTTGTTTTTTTTTGTTTCCTTTGTGTTTAAAAACAGGCAGACAATAACTTGGTTTCTCTTTTTAAAAATGTATCAGCGTTGTTTGCATATGCATGGGATAATTGTCTGAGGACAGAGCACCACACAAATCCCTTCTGCCCGATAGGTATAGAAAGAAAGTAAATGGTTTGTGAATCACGTCACTGCTAAATGATGCCATTCCATCAGACTGAGGGAACACAATTCTTTGCATGTTGACAGAGCTTCAGTGTGTCTGGTCTTTCATGACTTAAAACACAACGTGAATAAAAAGAAGTAACCCATATATGCTGGAAAACTAAGTTAGTTTATGTTCTAAAACTTCCTTAGACCTGTACTCTAAATCTAACGTCTGTCTCAGATTCTAAGAAAATAAATTCCGTCTAAGGCTATATTTGGAAGTTATCCCCTCATCAGTAAACGTTAGCAATAATTACTTACGTAATTATCTGACTAAGTGTGAATTTTGTTGTTTTAGAAAAGTGTTGTTTTAGAAATGCTAAGCAAATAACGTTTTTCTTAATCATCCTTAGAAAAGCTTTACGTTCTCCAATAGTACATTCCACAAAGTTTCTCTCATACATATTACTGTGGGAAAGTTGTCAGTGATTCACAATAACAGTGTTTCAAAAATGTTCAATATAATGTGACTGTATTAATGGTGAATTAAATATTTCTACGTTTTTATCATTGATCTTTCAGTTCATGATTTCCACAATTTTGGAAAGCAGCATATATTTTAAAATGTTATATATATATATATATATATATATATATATATATATATATATATATATATATATATATATATATATATATATATATATATATATTAGCTCAAAGAAAAGCTTTTAGTTTTATTTTAAATGTCAACCCTTTTCTCTTTGGGCTTGCTTTGTCCGTTAAACGTGGCTTTACAGCATTGCATGGCTCATTAATTATTGTGGGCTCTCTGTTCCTTAGCTGCTGGCAGCACTGACAAGCTTGGAACTGGGATTTCAGTGGAAGCTTCTAACCAGAATAGCAGTGCACCATTGGATAACCAGGAGACTGTTTCGCTGAAGGAAAGACTGGCCATGTATCAAGCAGCTGTCTCCAAGAAGGAGGCTGGCAGCCCCTCCAACCCAGTAAGATACTGCTTCTAATTCTAAAGCTGGCCAGGACCATGTAATTGCATTTTAAAAATAGACAGTCTGGAAATGTCTAAGATTTGTAAGTTAATTTACATTTTTAAATAAATATTTAGAGATATTCCTGATAAAGTAGCAGTCATATACCCATTCCCTAGTTCTTTTCATTATAAATCTTATACATAGGTTTTTTGGTTTGGGGACCAAGAATTAATTTAATTGACGTGGAGGTATCACTAAACAGAGTACCATAAAAAATAAAATAAAAAAAACAGCTGTGTCTGTTTTAATATTGAAAATCCCCTTCCATTCAAATCGATGTTGTTATTTGACTTCTTAGAGAGAGAGAGAGAGAGAGAGAGAGAGAGAGAGAGAGAGAGAGAGAGAGAGAGAGAGAGAGAGAGAGATAATAGATGAATGGGATTCAGTGAGTTACAGGAAAATAATTCCATCTAGGGTTTATGTGGCGTCATAAACCACGAAACCGTCAGTAATTTATAAACTGTCGCAGAAACTCCCTGAAGCCTATCTAATATTTGCTCAGGTTGCAAATATAGCCTTCATCATTGTATTATATATATATATATATATATAGAGAGAGAGAGAGAGAGAGAGAGAGAGAGAGAGAGAGAGAGAGAGAGAGAGTGTCTGTGCAGTTATTGTTTAAATAGAAAGTTAATCACTGAACCGTGTAATGGAGCAAAGCACTGAAAATGAATGGGAGTTTTTTTTTTTTCTTTAATATTCTGACGGCTCACTGGACAGAAAGATGCTTACTTGGCTACTGTCGAAGTGAGTTCCAGTATCACACACAAGTACGTCTAGTCTTCACTTCTCAAAATACACTAGCAGCAGCTCTTCTGCTACAGACAACAACAATACAACAAATTAAACCCACCAGTTTTGACAGAAATTCAGGGTCGCTGTAAGCCCATGAATCAAGCTAAGTATGATATTTTATTTTATTTATTTATTTTTTTTAAGGAGTAGGCTAATTATTTCTGTCCACAATCACATAAAAACAGATTAAAAACAGATATCCTATTCTGTTTTCTGATCTCTGTATGCTGCTGATCAAGCATGAACCGCACGTTTTATTGTTTTGGTTGTATTTGTAATTTCTGAATTATTGCCCCTAGTAAATTTTGGTGATGGTCTCAATGGGTACATTTCCTGGTTAAATAAATACATAAATAAATACATTTTAAATGATTTTATTTACAGTTAAGGACAATAATAATAGCTTAAGTAATAAAACGCATTTAAATTAGATGGCTGTAGTAATTGTATCAGTTTAATATGCGACTAAAACTGAGATTAACTAAGATAATTGTTTTAAATCTGGATAATTTTTTGACAGCCCTAACACACACACACACACACACACATATATAATGTATTGTGTGTGTGTGTGTGTTTGTGTGTGTGTGTGTGTGTGTGTGTGTGTGTGTGTGTGTGTGTGTGTGTGTGTGTGTGTTGTAGCAAAAAGCAGTGCTTGAGATAGAAATCTAGAAAGATAATACATTTTTCTGACTTCCTGGTGATTGTAAAAGCTCCACAGTAAATGGCAGACTCAGTGTGTCTCCAGGATGATTGACTCGATCAACCATCCAGGAAGGGTTCACGTTTAATCTGACCAGCCCCCGTCCACAGAGATTGTGTCATTTCAGACCTATCGTAGCTCAGCACCTCCATCGCCCAGTGTTGGCATATTCATCTAACTAAATTAAACTAAAATAAAATAGCACTCAATTCAGTAAATGACCTGTTAGTTTAAAGTTTATACAGAAACTGTCCCAACATATTCAACACAGTATTGGCTGTAGTACCGCTGGTAATTTACAGTAATGCATGGCACAGTATTTTATGTATTATATTAAAAGACTTGCTTCGGCTAACTTCAAATTACATTACATTTATTGTCAAATTGTTAAATTATAGTTACCTGTTAAATGTTGTGTCATTAATAAATGCTTGTAAAAAAATAGCATTAATACTAAGTGTTACTTTTAGTTGTTTTTCACTACAATTGCATATTAGAAAATGTGTTTTAGAATGTATTTGCATGTACTGTATGTGTTTTCAGAAGAGAAGTAAATTATCCTTTTGCATTATTTGTTAATAAACAGTATACTGTCGTGTTGGTTTCCATGTCAACTAAACTGTGTTAATTCTGGGTTTGACTGCTCTTCTGGAAAGAGGAATAAGCATTACTCACAAACAGTTGAAAAATAGACCATCATGTACTGTTTGTGCCCCCTGCAGGATAATCCCGGAAGCAATTATTCATACAAATAATCTGTCTGTCATCAACATGCTTCGGGAAGGACAGGAAATGTAGCGTATTTGGAGGGTGATACATGTAAATCTCATTGTAAACAGGATACCAAATGGAATACACTTAGTATTTAACAGAAATACCTGTAAAAAGTATAATCAAAGGTACTAGATGCTGACTTGTTAAACCGCTTGTTTAATTTTAATAAATGTCGGAAAACCCAGACAAAAAAGTTCTATCAGTTTGTTTCTCGTTCCATTTAAAGTGACAGTTCTAATGTTCTTTTCACTGCTTCATTAGGCTGTTGAGGAGTCTGAAGTTTGTTCTATGCCTGGAGGCCTAGCCAGCGTGAAGAAACAATTTGAGAGTCAAGAAATGTCATCTTCGCACAACACAGTCACCCAATACCATTACCAGCACAAATCTGTCCAGGTAATTAACCATATTGTAATGCAAATGATACAACTAGTGGTTGAAATGTAAGCAGTAGACCAATAAACAGATAGGAATGGTAATATATGGGCCATCTTTACACCCAGTCATCCACTCTTCCATCAACTGTGTTCTTGAGTTATTTCGTTAATTCATTCATTTTCCTGCATATTTATAAGTACTTTGTCATTCTATTTTTACAAGCAACAGACAGAAATATGCAGAAAGATTAAACTGACAAAGCTTTTCCATGGCTTTCAATCTATTGAAGTGTCTTTGTAAAAAAAAAAAAAAAAGCAGTTATTACATTATGGATACATCAGTTAATGTACTGTGTCCTGTGTTTCAGAACTAAATGAATGATTTTGTATTGTTAACATTATTCTCTGTTTTACGGTACCAGATCATTAAACAGAAAAGAAATAATATACACATAGACATTTCAGGGTGCAGAATGTGTTGCTAGATTAGAAATATAAATGATACATCTTTTAGTATTAACAACGTTTCAGTATTCATGTCTTTATGTTTGATGTTACATTCTGGTGCTCTCAGTTATTGTCTATTGCCTACTTATGTAAAAGGAAAACCAGGGTGACTACACTTTCTTTCACAGAAGTTTCTAATATTCTTACAGTGCCTCGACAAGACTAAACTCTTTTTAAACAGCACTGGGAATATTAGTCATGCAGCTATCAATTCAAAAATAAAAAAAAAATCACTGAAGCATGTTAACTTTCACTGTTAGAACATTAATTAATCCCAGTAGTATGGCTAATAAATTTCTTCTGTCAGAAACATTGATATAAACAAATGAATCTCTACAAATTGTGATAGCTCATCTTTACTCTCACAGGAAGTGTCAAGTACAGAGGAGAGCAGTACCAGAAGGGCTAACAAAAAAGAAAATGTCCCTTCATCGCAGCAGGTTTCATCTAATAAAGTTGAAAAGGTAATACATCTTAAATAAAGAAACCTGTTCATGAATATGAAATGGTCATCCAGACATACTATATTAAATGAACAGAAAACTAAAATAAGATGTACTGTCTAGTTTAAATGTGTTTTGCGCAATCATTTTACCAGTATAAAATGGTGGGATTGTTTTCGTCAGTGTTGAAGAATAAGACTGTACAATTACAGCAGATAAATACTGTTTGTGTCACCCCGCAATTCTAGGGTGCGAGGTAATCTTTCAAAACAACAATTCTAGACAAACTTAAAATAACAGAAGAATGAGGATTGAAAAAAACTATGTAGTTATGTTATTAGCCAGCGTTACGCCTTATATTTTTAGTTTTAAGTGGCTTGCTTTTTGTTCATATGGAGTGTTTTTGGTCAGATGGGAGAATATTGATGAGAAAATAACATATTACAGGTCACACATGATGAGAGCAAGACCTCCAGCTTTGAAAACCACTATGATGAAACAGGTATGACTTTCTTATATACCCTACATACTTTTTTGGGGGCAGGAATTACAGAAGATAATGTACGGTGGCGGAAGATTTAAGATAAGATTTGAGATTTTTTTACATGCCTTATCATATCACACCCATAAAAAATAATGTAAAAAAATATATGTTTTTATTTATTTATTTATTTATTTATTTATTTATTTATTTATTTGTATTGATAGTAAAAATAATCACAGGAGAAGAGCTACCAAAGGTTTCAACCCAGGTATTGAAGCAGCAGTTTGAAAAAACAGTTCAAGAAAACACCCAAACAGAGGTCCCTCCAAGCAAGCATATCAAGGTATTGTCAGATGTATAAGCATTCTAATTTCAAAACAAAGATACAACTTAGAATGTACACATTTCAGAATGTAAAGAAAATATGTGTTTGTTTTTATTATGTACATTTGAAATCTTATCCATATTGTGTTCTTGTTTGCTCTGTTTTAGACAACTGAAACTTGGCATATAATTGATTTTATAAGCCTGAAAAGAAAGGCACATCTCTCAACTTGCAGTTTCAATGACAAAACTAAGCATAATTAAGCTAATTCTCAAATCTGATTTTGCAGTAAGAAATTAAAATGAGTCCCATTTAAAAAAAAAAGAAGAAACATTTAGACAATTGTATACACGTCTGCTTATAATAATGAAGATTTAAATTCTGTTCTATTTCAACACATCATGTCACAGCAAGATTTAACTTAACATCCTGGATAACACTGGAGTATTCATTATGTAAATTAGATGAGTTTTAGACTTTAATTAGGAATAACGAATACAAAGATAGAGCTTGTTTTTAACTTCTTTATAATTCTGCTTTAAAAATAAATAAATAATGCATCTGTTTTTTCTCTGCTGCAAACTTTCACTTTCTTTTTACTGTCATCTGCCAAAGACTTTCTATTCCACTTTCTTGTTGATTTTTTCTTTTTGGCTTATCATACATCACATAATCAAACTAGATATATAAATGAATCACCAGGAGCACATGACATCAGGAATTGTTGTTTAAGGTAAGAACTTTCTATCATTTTAATTATATGTTAAATATATAAACACAGTTGCAGCAGAGAAAATGTAAATTGTATAAAGAAAGTGTAAAAATAAATACATAAAGTAATTCAATTACAGTTGTTGTGTTTGTTCTAAAATGCAGATACATTGGTGCTTTAAATATGTATTTGTATTTTATATATCCTCATCCCATTCCCCCCCCCCAAAGATTGATCATGATTTCAATCAAATGCAATGGTCTCCATATCTCAATACTTCCAACAAAACCGAAACCGGCAGGATTTGTGAAACATCAACAAACCAGAAAGTAGAAGGTGCTTCCGCTGCCTTTGTTTCTGTTTCTGCCGGTGCTAATACGTTTGGAAGCATGGAAGATTTCCCTCCTCCCCCACCAGACCTACTACAGATTCCATCAAAAATGACAGAACCTTCCTCTTCCCCCAAACCCTCAATGCATCAGAGCAAGCATGCACCCCCCAAAGAGCAATATTCAAAGCAACGGAACCTCTTTGAACTAAAACGTCTCTATAAACACATTCACCCTGAAGTCAGAAAGAACCTAGAAAGAGATTATTTTAGTGATGTCACTGAGCTAGAAACAAGTCAGGTAGAGACTGACCAAGACATCAGGGGGGATGTCCAGCAGGCCAGATATGTGTTCGAGCACACAGGCCATAGCCCCAATAAGTGTATGAGCCCGGAACGAGAATATCTTGAATGGGATGAAATTCTAAAAGGGGAAGTGCAGTCCACGCGCTGGATGTTTGAAAACCAGCCACTGGATTCGATTAAAGATGAAACCCCAGACCAGGACAATATAACAAACATCTCACAGCAAGAAACCATTGCAGGAGGGGATGTCAAGTACACTACATGGATGTTTGAGACACAACCTATTGATGCACTAGGCACAGACACCCCAGACTTAACAGAACAATCAGCTCCTGAATTGGCAAGAGGAGATGTTCGCACTGCAACCTGGCTTTTTGAAACACAACCATTAGATATACTGAATACAATTTACCAAGAGGAAGAGCAATCCAAAGAGATACATGTTGTTAATGATATAACTGGAGGGGATGTCAGAACTGCCAGATACTTGTTTGAAACTCGCCATCTAGATGCTCTAGGGCACACCGACACAGTAGACGAAAGAAACTTCTTGCAGCTTAAATCAGAACTTGAAGAAATTAAAGGTGATGTGAAAACGACAACTAGACTTTTCGAAACACAGCCAATGTGTGTTATTAGGGGCACCTCAGGTGAGATGTTAGAGATTACAACTGTTCGTAGAGAAGAAATAGAAAGAGGAGATGTAAGAACATCACACTGGCTGTTTGAAACCCAGCCTCTAGACATGATTAATAAAGATGCCACACAAATAAAAGTTATTTGTGGTGTTTCTATGGAAGATAACATTCAAGGTGGTGTGAACAGGGGGAAGTGGTTATTTGAGACACAACCCTTGGATACCATTAAGGAACAATCAGAAACGACTACTATTCAAAAGGAAGAGATCATTGGTGCAGATGTTAGTAAACAGTGCTGGATATTTGAAACACAACCCATGGCTGCTTTAAAAGATGACTCAAACACAAGGCCTGTGCCCACAGAAGAAATTGTGGGAGGTGATGTACAAAAAGCCAGGCATTTATTTGAAACAGTCCCAATGGATTATTTGAAAGAGAGCCAAGAAGTAGGCAAACTCCAAAAGGTAGTTGCCTCTGAAGAAGAAAAAGGTGATGTAAGGCATCAAAAGTGGGTTTTTGAGAGTCAACCACTTGAACATATTAGAGACGAGAAGAAAGAATACATTCGAACTGTAAATCTTGAAGAACTTGATAAAGGGGATGTTAGCAGCTGTAAGAAGGTATTTGAAACCATGGATTTAAGTACATGTGATGAATCTCAGAAAATACAAGTAGAGGGAGTTACCAGTGGTTCTGTAAAGTCAAACAAAGTTCTGTTTGAATCTATTCCACTATATGCTGTTCAAGATAGTTTTGGACAGTACCACGAGGTCAAAACGGTCAGAAGAGAAGAAATAGTAAAAGGCGATGTCAGAAGCTGCAAATGGATGTTTGAAACACGTCCCATTGACCAGTTTGATGAAAGTATTCAAAAGTTCCAAATAATTAAAGGGATATCCAAACAGGAGATAGAATCAGGTGATGTCAAAACAGCCAAATGGTTGTTTGAAACACAGCCTCTTGATGCCATTAAGTATTTCAGTAATGTAGATGATGGAGAAAGTCAAGTAAAAGAAAGTGCTGACATTGTGAAAGGTGATGTTAAGACCTGCAGGTGGCTGTTTGAGACTCAACCAATGGATGGCCTTTACAAAAAAGCTGATAAGAGAAATGAAACAGAGGAAATTCAAAAAGGTGATGTTAAAACCTGTACATGGCTTTTTGAAACACAGGCGCTTGATACAATCAGAGATGAGTCAGAAACTATTATACAAACATGCACTGTAAGACAGGAAGATATCCAGGGAAGAGATGTTCGAATGGCGCGTTTTCTATTTGAGACAGAGAACCTTGAAAACATAAAAGGAGAAGAAGGGAGAGGATTCAGAAGGGTGACTGAAATAGATGTTCAATCTGGAGATGTATCAAGAATGAAATGTATATTTGAGAATCAGACTTCAGATATGATCAGTTCTACCTCAGAAGAAACATTTAAACAACTTAAGTCAATGCAGGCTGAGGACATCCAAAAGGGTAATGTTGTAAACTGTACCAGGCTCTTTGAAAACCAACCTATTGATTCCATTAGAGAAAGTTCTGAAGAAAGTAAGGATACCCGCACAGTTACTGATGTACAAGGAGGTAATGTCAACCAAGGACGTTTCATTTTTGAAACTTTTTCTTTGGATAAGATTCAGGATGAGTCTTCAGAGATGGAAAAACACATTCAGACAATCAGACAGGAAGATATAGAAAAAGGAGATGTGAAAAACTACACAATGCTGTTTGAAACTCAACCACTTTATGCTATTAGAGACAAAGAAGGTTATTTCCATGAAGTTACCACAGTCACAAAAGAAGAAGTAATGAGAGGAGATGTAGTAGGAGCTAGATGGTTGTTTGAAACAAAACCACTAGATTCAATAAAAGATTCTGATGAAGTGTATGTTATTAAAGCTGTCACCCAGGAAGATGTTCAAAAAGGAGATGTAAGCTCTGCTAGATGGCGGTTTGAAACACAACCACTGGATACAATTGCAGAAGACAGGAAAGTAGTAATTCGAACAGTTGATGATGTTCAAGGCGGAGATGTAAAGATCAACAAGCAACTTTTTGAGTCTAATGAGGTGGATGAGAAACAGTATGTGAGGACAGTAAGTGTTAGTGAAATCCAGCAAGGGGATGTAAGAACAGCCACTTGGCTTTTTGAGACACACACAATGGATGAAATACGAGGTGAAGGGTCTGAATACAACAAGATCAAGACAGTTCAAAGGGAAGATGTATTGCAGGGAGATGTCAAACAATCTGTATGGCTTTTTGAAAAGCAACCTCTTGATAGCATAAATGAAACTGACGAAACAGATGTCATTGTTGCCCGTGAGGAATTTCCACAAGCTGATGTAAAGACCACCACTTGGCTTTTTGAAACAACCCCCTTCCACGAGTTTAATGAAAGCATCACTCAGAAGCAAGAAATCATGGGCAAAAGTATCAAAGAAACTCTACAGGAACTGTACAGTCACAAGGTTGTTGATTCTCATGGAATACTTCTAGAAACTGATGAGATTGGAGATGTAAGGATGGCAAAATTCAACCTCATGAATCAGGAAGCCCCGGAAATCCAAAAGGAAGAAATCATAAGAGGAGATCTACAAAGTATAATGATGAATCTGTTGAAAAAACAAAAATGTACTGAGAAGGGGATCGTAATAGATGACGAGGAAAAGGGACATATAAACACAACTGTAGCTCAGCTGTTTAACAAGACAACAGGTATCAATGTAGAAAAAGAAGAAGTAGTCAGGGGTGATATCCAGGAAGCCATTAACAACCTTTTCAAGGAAGATAGTTCAATGAAACGTGGGATTTTGATTCAAGAGGATGAAAGGGGAGATGTTAGAATGACAATATACTCTCTGCTTAATAAAAAAGACAATGTGTTTGTTAAGAATGAAGATGTAGTAAGGGGTAATATAAAAGGTACCATTCAGAACCTTCTTTCCTCTCCAGACAGTCCTGAACTTTCTCAAAAGATAAAAGTAAATGAACTTGAAAGAGGGAATGTAAGCTTTTACTCAACATGTATAGAATCTGGGGCACTGGATTACCTAAAAATGCTTCAGAAAGAGCCTGAGGAAGCTATTGCAGAACCAAATCAAAAAGAGGAAATACTTGGTGGTGATGTTGAAATGACAAAACAAGTTTTAAGGAAAACACAAATGCAAATTGAACGCACAGTTGCTGAAGAGGATATTGTTCCTGGTGATGTGTATAATACAGTTCAGGTGTTTATGACTGAACCTGAAAACACACTGACTAATTTTCAGAAGGAAGAAATTGTAAGGGGGGATTTAAAAGCAACCTTAAAGTCATTAAGTCAGGCCATAAACCAGACAAGCATGGTAGAAAAGGAAGAGGTTGTAAAAGGGGACATACCTGCAGCCTTAAAATCTCTTGAAGAAGCACAATATCAAAACAAAGAAACTGAAAAACCAGAAGTCATTCCAGGTAACATTAGATGTGCACTTGAGTCCTTGGAAAAATCTGTAAGCACCAAAGTTGAAGCCAAAACAGAAGACTTGGTGTATGCTGACATCAAGGGCACGTTGAAATCATTGGAAGAAGCACAGCATGTAGTAAAAGAGGTAGAAAAAGAAAAAATAATGAGAGGAGATATTCAGACTGCAATTCAAAATCTGATAGAGGCATCTTCTGAAAAGAAACTTTTACAGCAACAAGTAAGTGTACAAGGCGATGTAAAAGGCACCATTCAGATATTATTAGAACCTACACCACAGCAAACAATGCAGCGGATGCCTAATATGGAAGAAGACGTGCGAAATACTATAAAATCACTCTATGACATGCATGAGCAAAACCACATGGAAAAGGAGGAGACTGTGGTACAAGGAGATGTGCAAGGCACAATAAAGAACCTTCTGGAAGGGAAACAGCAAAGCAATGTTGAGTATTGTACTGGTGTTTCTGAAAATGTCAAAGGAGCATTGAAAACTAATTTTCCTTCTCAGCAAGACATCCAAGAATATTCTGTTGTGAATAGGTACGAACAGGAGAGAGCAAAGCAAGTTCCAGCTGCTAAAAAGCAGGTTCAGAAAATAGAATGTAATGCTGGCAGTGAGATTCAGAAACCTGGAAGCAGCAGCAAATCAGTAAATATCAAGTCCTTAACACAGGACGCTGCTTTACGCACTGATCACTCCAATCAGACTAAAATGGGAGTGACTCATAAGGTTCAAAATTCAAAGGAAACAATTACCAGCGAACAATCACTGATACAAAAGTCTACCACAGCAGCCAATTCTTTAATTAAAATAAAAACAAACATGACTAATCAAGACACTGAAATACCAACAATTGCAATATCTAAAACACCGAATGTAATAAAAAGGAGTTCACCGTCAAAATCAACCAGTATGAAACTTACAGGAGAAGAAAAGACAGTAAAGGGGGTGCATGAGACAGTAGTGGAACAGAAAAATTATGTGCAGAAGCGTGATTTGTCACCGAAGTCTAATAAGACTTCCAAGGCTGATTTTAAAAGTTATCAGTCAGGAAAAAAGGCCCTTCACTTGGAGACGATAGACAAAAAGAAAATGAAACCAGAAATACATTTTCCAGCACCACCACCACCTCCTCCACCCTCTGTGCAGTCATCTGATGCTGAATTTCCTCTGCCTCCACCTCCTCCATTGGTGATGGAATCCGACAATCAAATATTCCCCCCTCCACCACCTTCTGTGCTGAAGAAAGACAATGATCTACTCCCCCCTCCTCCACCACCACCTCATCCTCCTGTTGAATCTACAAGGTCTGAGGATGAGCATTTCCCTCCACCTCCTTCCCCACCCCCCCTGGTCAAGATTAAACTAGACCAAAGACAACTACCACCTCCACCAGCACAGCAGGAATTAGAGTATATGTCTTCTCATCAATCTTCTGCAGCAGCAAGAAAAATGACTATCAAACCAGTGAAGGCACCCGCTGTGTACAAAGTTGCAAAACACGACCCACCAAAGCAAAGAGAAGAACCAAAACACAAAGAGCAGCATAAACACATACCTCCAGTATCAAAACCAAGTACCCTAAAAACATCACACACTCAGGTCCAACAGGCCTTAACTTCTACCACAGTCACGGCTACAACCACAACAAATGCTTCTTCCACAAAGACTACAGAAGTTAATTTACTTAAAAAGGCAAAGCAAAGTGAGGAAGATGTAAAAAGACAAATCCAAATTGAGACTGAAGTATTATCATTATCTCAGCCTTTGGCAGGAAGAATCCTGCCAAAGGTACAAAACGAAGAAACTCCTTCACCATCAGTGAAACAGGTTTTTGTGCCCACGATGAAGCTACCTCCACCCACTGTCAAATCTCCACCAACAAAAGCTAAGCCATATGTGAGAAAATTCAAAACCCCACTCATGATTGCAGAGGAGAAATATCGTATGCAAAGAGAGGAAACTGAGAAAATGAAAGGAGGAAAACCATCCCCCAGTACATCATCAAGTCAAGAGGAAACAAAGGAATTAATCCAACTGGAATCGGAAAAGACTGTAGAAAGTATAAGAAAGGAACAACCAGAGAAAACTTCATTAGCTATAAGTAAAGAGCAATTAAAAAATGCCAACTCAACTGTAATTAAAGAACAATTGGAAAAGGCTTCATCAGCTCTAAGTAAAGAACAGTCCCTGAACAAGCAACATATTTCCTTGAAGGAAACTGTATCCTCCACTGATAATCAGAGAAGGTTAGCTGAATCAACAGCTGTTTCTTCTACTCACACGTCTTCTCTTTCTTCTACTGAACATCACACTTCTGCTGTTTCGTCTACTAGACATCAGAGCATGACTGTTTCCTCCAGTGAACATCAGACTACTTCTGACATTGAAAAGCATCCTTCTACAACACTGGTTGTATCATCTGCTGCTGAGCAACTGGAAAATATCTTAAACACCTGTTCGGATGGCCAAATCACTAAGCAAGAGATATTGCATGACTTTAAAGAACTTAGTCAGAATGAGAGTTCCAAGATAACCAGTAGTGCTAATAAAGAGGAAAAGGTTCAAGTTTCTAGTCAGCCATCAAAAATACCCAAAGTAACTCCTAGATTTAAAGTAAAAACTTTCAAGATGCCAAAGGATGAACATGATGAAACTAATATTAAGGAGAAAAGCACACAAAAAACGCATCAACATAAAGGTGTCACTATAGCTAATGTTCCTGAAGATGCACATTTGACAACAAGCATAAAGCAACATGTGGAGAGTGAAATCTATATGAAAAATGTAGAACAATTTAAAAACTCTGAACAACACTCAACCACAAGAGAGCACAGACAAGGTCACCAGCCTCAGGAGTTGGCAGAGAAACCAAAGCGTGAAGAACCAGTTCACATTAGTGTCAAAGTGATCCCAAAAGAAACAAAACCACCTGTTTCAGGAAAACCAACTCAAGACCATGAAGAAGTAGTGAAGCAAAAGTCTTTTAACGTACTCCAAAAGGAACATGAAGTCCATGAACAGACAAAAATCACTGAAAGCAAGGTCCAGAGAGGGTTTCAGCAACACAACACCATTCACCTTCAGAAGCAATTAAACACCTCTGAAAAACTGAAACAAAAAGATGAACCAAACAGAGAAGGGGATATACATGTTAAGTCAAAACCTGCAAATGAAGAGACCAGGGTAATTCCAATTAAATTGACAGAAAAACAAATCCATAAAAGAGAGGAGGTTAAACCTGTAACAGATATCACAGATGCTTTAAGAAAACGTGAGGAAGTTAAACAAATACTATTTCACATTACAGCTCTGGAGATAGAAAAAATTGATCTAAATGCAGCAAAGGTGTTTCTGAGTAAAGTTCCTGAATGGTTAGTAGGTCAGACAGGAAAGGACGTTTTAGAAAAAGTTAGAGCAGAGGGTAATTTGCAAAAAGTAAAAGAAGCAATTGTATACATACAAAATCAAGCTTATGCAAAGCTTGTATATTTTGATAGCAGTATACACGCAACGCCTGTGAAGCCTGTTAGTGATAAGGACTCAATCAGTGGGGCAACGCCAAAAATATCTAAAATAAGTATTGGTTCAAGCAAGTTTGATACTCATAGAAAAACTGAAACTGTAGAAGAAAAGACATGGCATGGAAGTGTGAAGCAAGAATTCTGTGAAGCAAAAACTGTAGATCAAAGAATTCCCTCTCCTTTAGTTAGAATACGTTCCCCATCACCTTCATACATAACAATCGAATCCACTGCACGGCAAACAGAATCCCCTCAAAGAGTCATCGCTTCTCCACCACCTCTAATGCAAAGAGTAGCTACACCCCCTGTGCCTCCTCCACGGAGAACAGAGACACCAACTTCTAGGATTAGCAGAGCATCTGCCACACCATCACCACCTATAAGTCGAGCTGAAAAACTTGCAAAGCTAAAAGATACCACTGCAAAACTGCATCAAGGAGTTTCACAGCCTCAACTTGCCCCACCTGTGCTGGTCACTGAGAAGAAATCTGAAATCATTGTTTCTCCAGCATCTCTCCATAGGCAATTAAAGATTGAGACTCATGTTATGGAGACCACCACCTCCAATGTCGTGTCAGAGTCTTCAGTAATGTCTGGCACCATCAAGGATATGAGAGAGTTCTATGAAGAAGCTGTAAAAGCAGACAAACATAAAATCTACTCTCGCAAGGGTCCCATTGACATTCCTGTGCATTTGGGTCCAGATGCAAAGCTAAAGGATGACCTCCCTAAGGTAGATTTATCAGAACTTCTTCACAGGTTTGAAACACCAGTGGAGAAAGTTTATGTTAGAAAGGAGCCAATTGTAATAGCTGAGAGACTCGGAAGTGACAATGAAGAGGAAGCTGAAAAGAAAACGCTTCAAATAGAGGACATGCCAGCTCTTGATGTTAAAGCCATTAAGACCGTGTTTGAAAGTGGTGCACAAAGTTACCATGTCAAAGAGGAGAAGCTTAAATCTGGCAAAATTGAGTCAGGATTGATGTCTGGTGAAAATGGCTCAAAGGAAAATTCCCCACCGCCAATTCAGAAAGAAGTCTGTCAAGAGAAATCATGTGAGCCAACATCATACCATGAAACAAAGTCAATGAAAGAACAGTTTTCAGGGGTTGATGAATTTGGCAACAGAATAACAGGGTTGAAAAGTGCCACCACTGTGTCTCAACATTCTGAAAGCATTAAAACTCGACGTGCACCCCCGACATATTCAGATGTACTTAAAGGGAATATATCAGCACTAGATGTTCCTGTTAATGCATCACCCGAAGAACTGCTTAAGAATTTTCAAAAGACGTGGCAAGAAAGTGAAAGAGTATTCAAAAGCCTGGGATACAATGTCTCAGAGACCGAAGAGAGTACATCACAGACTGTCATGCATCAAGAAGGGACATTTGTGACTGGTAACTTAAATAAACAGCATGGAGTCTTTTTACATAACATGGGTGTGGTTTGCTTAATATTGTAATGTACACATTTAATGCACACATTTGGACTAATATGCTCTTTTCTTTACTATTTTCTTGCTTTTGCTTCTCTTTTGTTTGACGATTAACAATTAAGACCTACAAATTGTGAACCTTTTATCCTTACTAATATTATATTTAGATGCTTCGTACTTAAATAAGAGATTTTCTTTAGATGCATTGCTACGTTCATTAGTTATCCATTAAACATGTAACTTCACAGTAATGTTCTCCAACGATAAGCACATGTTGTAAAGCTATAGCCCTGTTTGTGCTGCAACATTTAAATTCAGCACACACAAACCATTGCAAACCAAAGCGTTTTCGCATGCATATCAACTTGTAACTACTGAATACAAAGACATCAGCATCAGTGCAGTTTCTCTACAGCTATTAAATATCATTAAGTATGCTTTACAACTCACAAAGTACAGCAGTCCTGGCCTCTGCCCTTTTCCGATGTTAAGGATACGAATGGCATGTGTCACTGATAATATCTGTTCTGAACAACTACCAGGAGATGCTATCAAGGTGCAAGTTAGAACCACACAATTAGTGTATCAGCTCACCACTGTATGTATTCATGTTTTAAGGATAGACACCAAGGGCATTTTCAGTGTGGGGTGTGTGGCAATGTGCCCCGCCCCTGTGTGCATGTGTGAGTTATATGTTGTATGTTGCGTGTGTTAATGTTGGTGTATAGAGATGGC
Organism: Acipenser oxyrinchus oxyrinchus; assembly: GCA_030684275.1. NCBI lineage: Eukaryota > Metazoa > Chordata > Actinopteri > Acipenseriformes > Acipenseridae > Acipenser > Acipenser oxyrinchus. Next base: position 11,854,013 of record CM060257.1, read on the forward strand.
TGCACTGGATATAAATGGGTGTGTGCAGCACGAGTTATTTAAGATGTAATTGTATTTAGGCACGGGATTGCACATCACTTCACGTGCATTTAAAGTATTTAATATGTGAGCACGAGGTTGCACGTAATTAATTCAATGTGGGGCACATTGCCACAGGTGACACAGGACATGTCTAACAAACATGCACCACATTAAAAAAAATATATATATATATATATTGTATTGTTTGACTGGCTTCAAACATAGAATTAGGAGAATCACATGGGAGGTCGTAACACAGCTTCAATCTTGTCTACAATATTGATCTACTGCGGTGACAAAATCCATTCTCTTAATTACTTAAAAGAGTTCTGTGTGTTCTACCCAATTTAATAATTAAATTAACAATGAGGTCCAGTGACTTCACATATACATGTTTCCTGAATATTACAGAAAAATCCTTATACTACAACTTTATTGATATTAAATGATTTCAGTTTAAAAAGCAGGTTTAATTTTTTAATTACTTTTTTGTTGAACAATTAAAAAATGTTTGACACAATTTATTAATCAACCCATTCACCCCTTTACCACTGCTAATTCAGATCACGTTGTTACAGCAATCATTTTTCAATCATTTATACATTTAGCCTAAAAATGTATTATTACCTCCATTTACTATTTAGTGCTGTCATAAGCCCTACAATTTAAATGAATAGAGAAAGCTGATATTTGATGATTTGGATATTTGATGAGACTGTATGCTGTACATTATTGAGGTTATTAAGCCCTTTACCTTATGGTGGGGAGCGTTTTATCTTCATGAACTCTAACCTGTCAATTTAATCTATAAACTTACTTTTAGTCAATTTCACTTATTGCTTTTCACTATAATGTATTGCTTCAAATTTGTTCTCTATTCAACAAAAAGGACTGTTCTTTTGGAATGAGAATGTTCTGCTGTATTGTTCACATGTATCAAGTTTGAGCTACCGATCACAATATAAAGATGTCTGTCCATCATTGTGGTACATTTGTTCTCCTATAATTAGAAAGTACTTAACCATGCAGTCCATGGAACAATTTCATTTAGTAACAACAATTTCATTTTTACAATACCAATCCTGTATTGCCGGTCAAAATCACCAAAAAAATATTACACTTTTACTGTATGTTACCCTGAATATGCCCATTGGTTGTTTGTTTGGATCCACTTATATTTCCCTAAGCATTTTTTTTTTTAAGATTTAAGATACGGTGGAGTTTATTATAAGAAGAACACATTGGTAATACAGCTAGAGTCCAAATAAATGTATAATACTAATAGTAATAATAATAATAGATACAGTATTCCTGTTTGTGTGTGATTATATTATAAGTTCCACTAAGCTTAACAAAAGCATGTTCTGAGAGATGCCATTAATGTGTGAATAAACTTTTTTTTTGTGGTCTATTCAGTTGGTCCAAAAGGGGCAATATAAAGCACTGCCCTTGAGGTTTTCAATGTGTGTGTGCGTGTGTGCGTGTGTGTGCGTGTGTGTGTGTGCGTGTGTGTATGTGTGTGTGTGTGCTGAAGAAGGACTTGTAGTCCAAGACAATATATATATTTAGCCATGGTACAAAAATGTATATTGTCTCTGGAGCATATTCAGATCCATCACGCTTTAGACCAATTGAATGGACTGCCATGGTCTCTAACATAGATTAGTGTGCTACTTTATATCTGTACACTTTAACATTTGTAAGTTTAACATTATTGTACTTTCATCTAGAAAATAAAAGTTCCGGAGCTGGAGACATGCACCGTTTGTCAAAAGAAAGTTTATCCAATGGAGTGCCTGATCGCAGACAAACACACGTTTCATAATTCCTGTTTCCGCTGCCAACACTGCAATAGCAAATTAAGGTAACAATTGTCTTTCATGTATGAAATCTTTCTGTAAAGATATGTGACACATGCCAAAGTAATGTTCCCCAGGTCAGGGATCAAATGATGGTCTAATAGTATGTACCATTATACAAGTGAGGGTGGTTGTAAGGATAACACAATTTAACATTAGTTACAGTGAGGTCCTCAGATAGCAACCAAAATGTCATGGAGAGCCACAAAACACAAAACCGCTACTCTGAGAAAACATGCATTTTTTTATTGAAGCCAATGGGCAAAGCTACACTCATTAAACTGACAAGAAAAGAACTGACAAGAAAAGAACAAACAAGAAGGATTATTATTATTTAGCAGACACCTTTATCCAAGGTGACTTACAGAGACTAGGGTGTGAACTATGCATCAGCTGCAAAGTCACTTACAACTACGTCTCACCCGAAAGACAGAGCACAAGTGACTTGCTCAGGGTCACACGATGAGTCAGTGGTTGAGGTGGGATTTGAACTGGGGACCTCCTGGTTACAAGCCCCTTTCTTTAACCACTGGACCACACAGCCTCCAGTTTAACTTGAAGATAGTGTAGTCTGCAGAATAGTGAGTTATGGAGCAGCTGCATTGATTTAGGCATGATTGGATTTGTGAAAGAATAAGATTACACAAGGCTTTAAAACTTTTTTGTATCAGGTTTATTTACTGGACAATTAATTCCTTCTGTTTGTTCTACCAGCCTAGGGAATTATGCCTCTCTCCATGGACAAATGTACTGCAAGCCTCATTTTAAACAGCTCTTCAAGTCCAAAGGTAATTACGATGAAGGATTTGGACACAAACCACATAAAGAATTATGGAGTTCTAAAAACGAGAGCAACACTGCAAAAAAAGCCACTGTAAACTCCTCACCTGAAAAAGCCACTGTAAACTCCTCACCTGAAAAAGCCACTGTTGGCAAGACTAATTACAATATCGAAAACAAACCAAGTGAAGAGAAACAGGTGACAGTTACAGAACAAAATAACTCACCTGACCATAAGAAGAAATCTGCAAATAAAATATCAATTAATTGGCCTCCCTCTGCAGATACACCCAAGAAAACATTTCTCATTGAAGAAGATGTTAAGATAGCAAAGCCAAACTGGCCTCCAGAAGCAGCAAGCTCAAATACAACCAGTGATAAAAAGCTGTCAAAAGCACCATCACTGGAAAAAAATAGTAATGCAAATGGCCAAACCAATCGTCAACAAAATGATAAAAATGAAATGAAGGCAGAAGCCATGGAAATTGAACAGGGAAATGGTGAACCAACACCAACTGTTGGTTTGGAACCTGTAGAAAGTGAGAAAGAAGATGAAAAAGAGTTTGAGAAGGATTCTGACCAGGGTGAATTGTTGAAAGAAAAGGAGGAGGAAAATAAGAAGGTGACAGAGGAAGTAAATGAAACCGAAGAAGAGGAATGCTTGCAAGTGGATGGAATAGATGGGAATGAATGTGAGAGCGTTGAAAGTGTGTGTGAAAAAGCAGAGCAGCAAGAAGGGAATGAGAATGAACCAGGCACAGAGTCAGTGCAAGTCACTGTAATTGATGATGAAGAAACAGAGAGCAGTCAGAAAAACTTAAATTCCAACAACAATAACAATAACCACCAATATTCATTTGAAAATGAGGTGTGTAGCACACACGAAACCAAAGACAGTAAAGAAGCATTCAAACAAATAGGAGATAACCTAATAACAACAAGCAAAGACTCTAGCACAGCAGTAACAGAGGCATTGGATTCGACTGCAACAGATGATCTTTTAATGCAAACTGATCAAGTCACTTCTCCCCTACCATCTGGTGCCAAATGCTTGGGAGATAGTTCCAAGGACAGCATTAATACAGCAGCATTATTTATAGATCCTTCTGAGAGAAATCCCTTTGCATGGGGGAATGAGCCAAATAAGGAGTCATCCAGCTTTCTTGAAGATATATTTTCAGGGCTAGCCAATAATTCCATCTTGTATTCTGATTTCCAAGGATCTGCAATTGAAAAGCCCTTTGGTTCTTTGTTGGATGAGCTTTTGGATTTTGGGATTAAGGGAAATGAAACCACTCAGATCAATGCAAGTAAATCAGAAGATGTAGTACAGAATGATACACTTCTCGACTTCTTAGGCACAGATTGTTTCAGTGTGTCAGGGCAAAACAGCATTCTTTGTAATGATGAACCAGAGAAGCTCACTGTAGAAGAGCAGATTAAGAGGAATCGATGTTACGATGATGAAGATTGAGATGTTTTGACCCAAGGAGGACTGATTGTATGCTGTCCATATAAATGTAACTTGCATATCATCAGGAATCTATTTTTTATTATTTTCCTATCCTATTTTCTGTTTATTATCTTTATTGTATTATTTGAAGTTTGTAGACCATCTTGCCTGTAAAAGCACCTGGAGTGCAAACTAGAAAAAAAATTATCCAGGCAATATTATCAGCTGTTCTTTCTAATGCATATACTACAACTGATTGATATTATTATTTTAATGTATCTATTTTCTTTTTAAACGTAAACTATTTAGCAATTTATTCAAAGTACAAGTAGCACGTTTTTTAGATTAGGAAGCATTGCAATTCAGTTTGAAACTAGATTTACTTTGTTTTTCCAGCTTTCATATTTGTAGACTGGCTTGGTACCAGTAATGCTTATTATTTTGTCACTGAGTTATGCAAAATAAAAAGCACTTTTTAAAGTATGGATTGGATTTTTTTTTTGGTTAGATATGTAAGTACCTACATACTTTACACATTGAATTGTTAAAGCTGAGAACAAGATAATCAAATAACATAACCAACAAGCAAGTTTTTGTTATTCATTGATTTAAATTATTATATTATTCTTATTTCTCAAAACTAGTTCATTAATTTAATTTGACTGAAAAGTGACCTTTCTTGATCTTAGCACTGTACTACCCTCCTGGCAGATGATTGACGCACTCCCTACATAGCCAATAGGTCCTTTCCCCCCACAATAGGTCTCACTACTCATGATTGCCATTTGCCATAGGGGTCAAGGTAATCAGCAAGTGACCAACACAGGCGAATACTGCTGCAGACTCCTTGGATTAGAGTTTTATTGATTCTATTAGCTAAAGTGCCCACCATCCATAGCGAGACTTGCAGAATCACCTCAAATACCAATGTCAGCATTATGAGTGTCTTCCATATTTATCAATTGCGTCACAAACCTTGGAATAACAAGGACTATAAACCACCCAGACCAGTTCAGCCAAGGTCATTATCTTAACACTAGTTTTGAGCACTTTAATTCAAGCCACTACAAAAATCATACACAAAATTGCAGTGGGCATTATCGATATGAATCATTACTGCTGTTTATTATCTAGCAGTTAATGGTAGCTGCAGAATATATTATGGCTGAACATGAATTATTAAAACCCTGTCTTTTGGCTAATCATTTGTTGCGTCTATCAGGGCCTTTTCTAAAGTGATATTTAACAAATTACAATTTAAAAAAAAAATCCATGAAATGGCTATATTAAAAATCAGTTAGCATTTGCAATCACCAAGGAATTGTTCAGAATAACAACAAACTTGATAAAAAGAAATATGATCAAAGGCTGTAGCTAATTGTTCCTCAACCTACTAATGTTTTTACTTTGTTTATATTTTGTTTCATTCTGCCTGGTTTTATTTACTGCACAGCACAGCGAAACAAAACACACAGTAAATAAAACACAGAACTACATAACAGGGAGCAAAGACAGTGATTTAAATTTAAAAAGTATATTCTTATTCCTTTGACTGTCCACATCATAATAGAATTAAAAACCTTATGAATATAAACCTTTGGCATCAGAAAACAAATGGCATTTCATGTAATGTATCTTACTGTAGTGCCCACTGTGGGTATTCATGCTTTAATCAGTTCCAGCTGACAGCTATAATAGACCAAATGTGATCTGTGTTAAGTACTTTCACAACCCATTGCCTGGGATATATTCTGTCTTTTTTTTTAAAAGCACTTCAATTGGGCACTGTGACATTATAAACCATTAGAAACAGCTGAATGAAAAAAAGTCCACATTCATGAGGTTTGATGTACCTTCTAAATCTAAAGAATAGTGTCAGACATACAGTACTGTGCAAAAGTTTTAGGCAGGTGTGAAAAAATGCTGTAAAGTAAGAATGCTTTCAAAAATAGACATGTTAATAGATTATATTTATCAAATAACTAAATGCAAAGTGAGTGAACAGAAGAAAAATCTAAATCAAATCCATATTTGGTGTGACAACCCTTTGCCTTCAAAACAGCATCAATTCTTCTAGGTACACTTGCACAAAGTCAGGGATTTTGTAGGCATATAGTCAGGTGTATGATTAAACAATTATACCAAACAGGTGCTAATGATCATCAATTCAATATGTAGGTTGAAACACAATCATTAACTGAAACAGAAACAGCTGTGTAGGAGGAATAAAACTGGGTGAGGAACAGCCAAACTCAGCTAACAAGGTGAGGTTGCTGAAGACAGTTTACTGTCAAAAGTCATACACCATGGCAAGACTGAGCACAGCAACAAGACACAAGGTAGTTATACTGCATCAGCAAGGTCTCTCCCAGGCAGAAATTTCAAGGCAGACAGGGGTTTCCAGATGTGCTGTCCAAGCTCTTTTGAAGAAGCACAAAGAAACGACAGCGTTGAGGACCATAGGCAGTGGTCGGCCAAGGAAACTTACTGCAGCAGATGAAAGACACATCATGCTTACTTCCCTTCGCAATCGGAAGATGTCCAGCAGTGCCATCAGCTCAGAACTGGCAGAAAACAGTGGGACCCTGGTACACCCATCTACTGTCGGAGAAGTCTGGTCAGAAGCGGCCTTCATGGAAGACTTGCGGCCAAAAAGCCATACCTCCGGCGTGGAAACAAGGCCAGCGACTCAACTATGCACGAAAACATAGGAACTGGGGTGCAGAAAAATGGCAGCAGGTGCTCTGGACTGATGAGTCAAAATTTGAAATATTTGGCTGTAGCAGAAGGCAGTTTGTTAAGCGAAGGGCTGGACAGCGTGCGAATGAGTGTCTGCAGGCAACAGTGAAGCATGGTGGAGGTTCCTTGCAAGTTTGGGGCTGCATTTCTGCAAATGGAGTTGGAGATTTGGTCAGAATTAATGGTCTCCTCAATGCTGAGAAGTACAGGCAGATACTTATCCATCATGCAATACCATCAGGAGGCATCTGATTGACCCCAAATTTATTCTGCAGCATGACAATGACCCTAAACATACAGCGAAAGTCATTAAGAACTATCTTCAGCGTAAAGAAGAACAAGGAGTCCTGGAAGTGATGGTATGGCCCCACAGAGCCCTGATCTCAACATCATCAAGTCTGTCTGGGATTACATGAAGAGAGAAGCAACTGAGGCTGCCTAAATCCACAGAAGAACTGTGGTTAGTTCTCCAAGATGTTTGGGCCAACCTACCTGCCGAGTTCCTTCAAAAACTGTGTGCAAGTGTACCTAGAAGAATTGATGCTTGATGCTGTTTTGAAGGCAAAGGGTGGTCACACCAAATATGGATTTGATTTAGATTTTTCTTCTGTTCACTCACTTTTGCATTTAGTTAATTGATAAATATAATCTATTAACATGTCTATTTTTGAAAGCATTCTTACTTTACAGCATTTTTTCACACCTGCCTAAAACTTTTGCACAGTACTGTATGTATCGTGTTAAATGATTCTCTCAAATGTAATATAAATCAGGGAACATGCATTAAGCAGCCTCCTAACTGAATAGCACATCGCAATAGATAGAAGTTGTATTATAATCATTTTTTTAGGTTTCTTTTTTTGGTTACATCATATTACCACGTTTACAGTAATGACTTAATTATCTGAACAAAGTGATTTTACAAACACTCTTTTTACCAACAAACTGACTTTACTGTAGGACTGCTACTAATAGTAATAGTAGTGATGGTATTTGTATAAAGTCATAGCTAAAGGCAGTTGTATGAAACAATTAGTTTGGCACTTATACATAGTTTCAATTGGATCTAATTTCTATTGCATCCACATACAAAATGTTAATACAAAAAAACAATTGTAATGGAACTATTAAATCTAGCCTGGGGAAGAAAATGTCATTATTGGAAGACATTCCAACATTCTTACAGACTTTGTGCTTCGCTTTCCTTGGTTATCCACTAGAGTCACAACAAAACTGTTATTTAAATTAGCCTGTAAGGAAAAAGACAGTGAGAAAAAATAGCATTTTTATTAATTGGGGAATTCACCTGTACATTTCAACTTTTTATCAAAAAGATATAAATATTGTCTTCTTTACAATACAGTCACAATATAGAACATAGTTTCACATTTCACAGTTCACAGTTCACAAACAAATGTCAACTGCTAAATCCTATCACAAGTCACCTCTCATGTAACACTACACTCGCCTTGATGGTTTTGTAGCAACTGACTCCCACCCCTTTGCTGGTGGAATTCACCTGCTTTTATACCTGCCCACTTTGTCACGTGACCTAAAATCCATTAAAAAAAAGAAAAAAAGGATGTCATTTTACATCTTCTACAACAAACATAGTTGTGTTTAATTAAAATAAACCCAATATAATGTATTTTAAACAATATATACATAATCCAAAAGTAGCCCCTATTAAATCTACAAGAAATATCATCCTAAACTTACAATCACCAAGAACATTGGTATACTTATATTTATTTATTTTTCTCACCAACATGTGATCTCACCAACGATTCTTTCTACCAGAAAACTCCAAACAAAACAGCAAATTAAATCAGTAAATTAATAAAGTAATGCTGAATGAGTAGTCTCTTCATTCTTAAACAAAAAAGCAAAGACAATATTAACGTATAATCATGCATACTGGTACTGTATATAACACTATTACCATACACAGAATACATTATATTATACTGTAATTGGTCAGGTATTCTGTGACCTGGATTTGGAAGACAAAGAGCTATCCTTACACTGTATGTTTTGTGTGTGTCAATGACATTCTTGTCTCACTGAGCTTGTGAGCTACGAAGCGTGAAGGATGGACAGACAGATGGAAAGCACCATTTTAGTACTAGTTCAAACTGTTCTAACTAAACAAGAAAATCTGGAATTCAGTTAAATGTATTAGATTAAATACACCACTGACCGCTGTTTGTTTTAGAATGTTTAATATGTAAATAAACAAACAAACACATAAATAAATAAATAAATAAATAAATATAAGGACTCGAGATTAGGGTAGGCAAAATATACCACATTTTTTGAATCCATCACAAATCTAGATAAAGTATGACAATCTTGTGACTATCAGGAATGGCAGTGTTCTAGATTAACCCATTACATTATATATGAATAATTTTGAGGTTCTTTGTTTTCTAAACAATGACACAGACATAACAGATGGATCATAACTGTTTCTGCCCAATACAGCATAATGCATTAAAAGAAAGCCACTACAGACTTTGAAGCCTGTGAATGAACAATTAATAAACCGAGGGATACGTAACACAAATAGAATGTGTTATGAAACCCATTATTATGTACGACTGTATTGCATTTTAAAAGTCAATCAGTGGTAATTTTACTTAAAATCTCTGTTGTCCTCTAAAGTGCTCACACAGTCCTGTAGCTTTCGACTAGCTTTGTAATACTTAGGGTCTAAAGGTGGGCGTTTTATACAAGCATATATCACTGGCAGTTATAACGGTTGCAGCAACAGACAAATAAACGAAGAAGGACAAACTAATCTGAATACACATTTTCAAGAACTCTGTAGAACAGTCACATTTAACTGCACTTAGGGAGTAAAAGGAGCTAATCGACCAAGCTCATTTGTGATGTTTGTACAGAAATGCCCAAGTGTGGTACTGCTATTTAAGAAAATGATTGTTGGACAGATGTCTGATCCACGGACAGATAAATATCTCCATTCCTATAGTGAATAACGAGTTCTCTCGTTTTCACAGACAGTCTACCGTGCTGCACATACTTGCAGCCATTTCTTAGAAGGATTGGCTATGATGCTAAATGCTGTGACTCTGATTGGACAGCTTCCTTGTCAAGTCTAGCTATCACGTTTCTTTGAGACCGATATAGTCTCTTGTCCAGAGATGCTGAGCTGGGGACACTCGTAGCATTACAGCCACACCACTAGTCTCTGCGGGATGGCTACAATAATCAAACCGGTACGTGCAAGATATTTATTCCTAACGCTATGGTTCGTCCATTATTTTTTACGCTCCAGCATTGCTGATTAAATATTTTTACTGCAAAACTACCATAGCTTCCCAGCTGTAACGATGCATGCTTTGTAACCTTCACAGAGGATATGTACAGTGCTGCCACTTAACCGCTGATTATCGGGGTTTTTTTTGCAAGTCTTCGGTAATAATATTTTTTTGGATGCACTTGTCCCCTAATACTAGGACAGTCACTGTACTAGACACTGTACTTGTGTCTTTCTTGCTGAGATTGATATTAAACTTGGTTTCAAAATTTTATTCGCAGTTTTAAATTTTTTTTTTTTTTACTGAAAGATAAGAAAAGAAAGCTTTTGGAGTTAGCATCCCAAACAGAATTGAATTCATTCTGTAAAGACTGATTTTAAAGGGTGTTCGCTTTTATAGTATGGTTTTGTTGTTTTCTGATTTCTTTTAATAGCAGTTTGGCTGCCGGACACACACATCAGCCGATTAGTTATATTCAAAAATCTACTGTTCATTTCATTGAATGCAACAAGACCAATATTGTAAACTAAACTAAGGCATGTACCACATAAGCAGTATATTGTTATTGCAATTTGCAACGCATATAACTTAATTAAACGGCTGTGTTAAAACCTAAACAATTAAAAACGACAACGTTTTCTATGTGGATTTTTGTTCATGTTAGTTTTAACTCTGGTGCATTTAGTGATTTAGACCAGCCTAAGTGACATATACGACAGAACTTCATTAAAGGTACCTTTAATCATCAAGCCATACACAGATCGACCATACTGCAGATTAAGTTTTATGGCACATCGCCTGTGCCGTTTTAGTGATACAGTATAATGGCCATTTGGGGTCCAGCAGCGTATCATGGATGTTAGTATATATAGCCGATGTTTGGATATTATTAAAGCTGGTGTTTTATTCATCCGGTGAGTTTTGTGTTATGCATAATCAAAGCAAGACGTTATTGTGTACAGACATCTAAAATCTCAGTTTGTCATTTTTAACGCTAGTCTTTAATCAAATATTTCCTTTGCTTACAGTTTCAGTGGATGTTATTAATTGTGTGCACCTTACAGTCACATGAACTGACGCTCAAAAGCAAGACGTTATTGTGTACAGACATCTAAAATCTCAGTTTGTCATTTTTAACGCTAGTCTTTAATCAAATATTTCCTTTGCTTACAGTTTCAGTGGATGTTATTAATTGTGTGCACCTTACAGTCACATGAACTGACGCTCATTTTTTTTATTTTTTTTTTATTTTAACAGCTTTGTGTGTAAGATTGCCATTATGACGTGGTGCCGCGTATTATCACTGATGTACATAGAACATTTCCCCACCTCATATTACAGGAAAAACCATTATGACTTAGGATGTTATTTCAAGATCAAATGGAGACCTTAATTCCAATGCTTTTATGTAATCAAAATGTCAGCTTGTAAATAAACCACATTGCGTAAAACTACGAACAAATATTACTTTTGTGACATACAAAACGTTTTTGAAGGCAACTCAGTTCTTTGATGGCCTCTGAATCTTGCAAACATCTTTTTAATTTGATTTAGGCTGTCTTCGAACTTGATTTTCAAATCATTGATTTTTCTCAAGCCCTGGGGAAGAGTCCGTTGATATTTCTTGCTTCAAAGTTGTATTCATCAATGAATTGATTTTTTTTTTTTTTAAGCAGGGTACACAATGACAGTGAGCCATAAATATTTGGAATGCCTTTAACCTTTTTTGTTCTCAGAAAACAAAATCCAGCCATAGATTTTATGCTACATACATTAGATGTGTCTACATACTTCAGGTAGTTTACTACTATGCTGTAAATGTTCAGCTTTGCCTAAACACAGACATCAGTCACAATATTTGCATCACAGTCTATAGTTAATTACGCAATTTTGGAATGTTAATTTTTAGTACTTCTTTGTGAATTTAGCACAGTCAATAAGTGTAAGTGTAAATGATACCGTTTAAGAATCTGATGGCATGCTTATAATGTAGCACAGAAAGACTTCTTCTAATGAATATTTCTAATTAAAACATTCCTAATCTTATGGAGACCATTTTCAAACAGCAACATGTCATCTGCAACCATTTCATTAGAAGAAAGAGGGGTATGGGTTTGGTTTAAGATTAGCCAGGCAAGAAGATGAATAATGAAGTACAATTCCCTAAAGGGTAGAGGTTTTCATTTTGACCTGGGGGAAATACTGTACTGTATGTGGCTTTCAAATATCTCAGGTATTAGTTACTTGACAGAGAAGAGAACATGGAATTAGTGTACACTGGCTGTTAAGGGTTGGTCTAATAGATGCAGTGAGAGAATTCAATGTTGAACCTTTTAAATTGCTGTGATAAAGAATGTGAAGTGGCAATCACTTAGTCATTGATTATAGTATATTCTGTCGTAAGTTATGCACTATAAGTATACAAGCTCTTTGGTCCCTGGTTTCTGTGAGATAAATGGTTTAATTCAACCTGGTTGGTTCAGATAACTGTGTTGCCTGAGAACAAACTCATATTTTAACATGTTTTTATAGATGGCAACCTTTTTCATGGCTTTTCACTTGTTACTTCTTCAAAAGAAACTTTACATGTTTGTCTTATACTGTATAAAATACTCCTAGCACATAGGAGGAATGAAAGAGGCAAATTTTTTGCGAACCCATTCTGTTTGTGTTACAGTAGCAATTGCACTGTAAGTATAAGTATAAGATGTGTAAGTATAATGGCAAAAGCATTTGAATGCAGTTATAATATTAGACTATTTTCATAGCATTCAAAGTTTCAAAATGTGATTTTTTTTGTGTGTTTTTTGTTAGTTTTTTAATAGGTTTCAAATTGACCTATTCAAATGGATAGTAAAAAAATGCATTGAAATAGCCAAGTCTTTATTGCTAGTTACTCACAAAAGTATAAAAGCATAGCATACTTTGTAGTGCCAGGAACTGAGAGGACACACACATAATGTCCTGAAGCGACATCTCTTCCTCTGTGTACAATAATGGAAGATAATTTGTAATTCCAGTTGTGGACATTAATTGTACTCTTGTGCACACCAGTAAACTTCACATCTTGTCACTTTGTAATATTCCTGTTTGGTTTGGTTTGCCAAAGCATAAGCTGGACTGTAAGCAATGTTCCTGCTGACTCAAGGACTTTGCGTTTTAAGCAGTGTAGATTTTTGGCAGTGGTCACATCTGCCACCATCAGTGGGTGCCCACTTGTGCTCCATATTAATTAATTGTTCCAAACACATGGAATGTGAACCATCAGGCACATGCAGAGAGTAAACATGCCCCACCTCTTGATTTGATGGGTGGTACCAACATTGTGTACCTAGCATGTCGTGCCTTGTGGTAACTGAAACCAGATCACATATTTCTGGGCAAGTTTGACACAGTTTGGTGAGAAACTCAACGACATCTTGCTGCTGAACTGTACTGAAGGGTTCTCCTAAGAAGTGACAAATGTTCACAGTACTGAGAGATGTCGTGGATGGCAACTGATCATAGTTGGTAACAAAAGTCCTGAGTGCTTGTAGTTCACTCTGCTTTAATGACTCTCAGAAGCTGGCAGCGAAGAAGACATTGTACCATGGTGTTTGCATATCAGGAGGTGAGATGAGTGTTGCTCAAGCCTCTGATTGAATGTGCGACTGCAGCTGCTCCCTCAGAATGTGGCTTTTGTTGTTCCTGAACGTTGGTGATGGCTTCACATACAAAATACACACAATCCCTCCCTTGTGCGTGTAGGTCTCCTTTAAGCTTATCAACTCAGGGCAGTAAAAACTTGTCAGCCTGCTGTACTCTGCAACTGCAGATGGAAGTGCTTTAACCACCCAGCTGCCCCTTTATTCTAGCAATTTCCATGTTAAAAATGTTCTTTTTTTTTTTTTTTTGCAGATTTTTCATTCTTAGCCCTCAAATGAGCAATTCGGACAGTTTTCAAAACAGTTTTTGCTATGTTTTTTAAAATGCACACTTTATTATTGTTATTATGAAAAACAGAAATACAGTATTTCAATAGAACTTAAATAACAAAATAACAACAATGTGTTTACAATTGTAGCATTATAATATAGATCACAACATAACATATTTTTTGTTCCAATGGCAGCATTATATAAGTATAAATAACATATTTTTTTTACAATTGCAGCATTATAATAACATTATAATACTTGTGCAGGCATATCAGTTTTTTTTAGGAATTATTTTTAGTGTGATAGATTTCAAAGCAGACACACTTCAAACCTTCATCAATGCTAACGTCTTTATCTAGCACATACACATCAGAAAACTTCCATCGCAAATTTACAATCGCGTCATATACTGAATCTAGGCATGGGTGTATAGCGCTCTTATATGCATGATTATCTGTGAAGTGTAGGTACAATAAATAAATAGGTAGTTTTGACCAGTAGCAATCCTGACAAGGCTTCCTTACAACCTGTAACAAATAAATAAATACCTGCATTTCATTCTCCTTACATAGACACAAGCATCTATTTTTCACTCTCAGCACGTCAAAAAGATGTGTTAAACTTTGCAGATGCACATATAACCCCCTGCACGCTATTCTCACAGGAGTGACAAATTTGGACCCGTTTGCGCTCCATGTGAAAATCGTGGGATAAGCAGCTGGGTGGTTAATGCAGGTGGGGTCAAAGTTTATATGGTTGACGCCACTTAAGGAAGTAACTCTAGAAAGTGTCACAAAACTTTGGCCACAGGAGAAAATGGAGTTACCAAAGTCCAACATCAATGTTTTGAGTGTCATGCCCTGGCATTTATGAAGGAGCACCGATGACTGGAAACTGCTCTCGAACAATGTAGGCCCTGGCCATGACTTCAAACTTTGACCTTGAGTGTTCAAAGGTATGTGTGTGTCCATTGTTAAAATGGATGGTTATGGTTTTGACCATCATGGGGTTTTCTAGAGAATAGCAAACAGCTTGAGGTTTCCCTATTGCACCATTGATGAGACCAGTGGCAATGTCGATATTTTTTCCGAATCATCAGCTTACAGCCTATTTTCACTCATATGCTAGTTTGCAGTCCAGCTGTATGACTGCAGTCAGCCTTTCAATTTTTTCAGCACATTTTTCTGGAGGGAAAGAAGGCAGTCTGCAGTATCCATTGCCACAAGATGAATGTCCTTGACAGGCATACTATCAAGCATAGCAATCTGTATCTGGTTACAGGTGTCTACTGTAGGCATGAGACAGGTTGAACTTCCATCTTTGTCATCTAAATGTTTCATGTGTTGGATAATTTCTTTTTTGCAGCTGTTAAAATCTTTCCCTTGATTGGTATCCGTCATTTACTCAACAAAATGTGATCAGTTTTGTTGGTGGCTCCGAGTCTGGCATGGTTAAGCAGATTGGCATAAACCTGGCGCATATTACTTGTGAGTTCATCATACGTGAACAATTTCCACAGGTCCACAGATCCCATAGAGCCAGTTCATTTGTGCAATTCCTTGAGTAAGTGGCACACAAGGTGGTTTCTCATACACAGGTGGAAGCTGCAGCAAATCCCCCAGAAGTAAGATGTTGATTTTTCCAAACCAGCCATTGTCTTTGTTGGCAGTGTGGAAAATCTCACATAGGCGAAACAAGGTGACATTGGAAATCATAGACACCACATCAATAATGATGGATAAGGGCATCTGCTAAGCAAATAAATTAATAATAAGAAGATGAATAAATAATAATAATAATAATAATAATAATAATAATAATAATAATAATAATAATAATAATAATAATAATAATAATTGAAAACACTTTAGGAGCGTTGGTTTGTTTCAGTAGAATAATAATTAATCATTTACCAGACACTTTTATCCAAAGCAACTTCTAGAGATTAGGCTGGGTGAACTATGCATTAACAACTGCTGCTGCAGGTTTTACGCCTCATCCGAAGGACGGAGCACAAGGAGGTTAAGAGACTTGCTCATCAGGAACGCACACAGTGAGTTAGTGACTGAGCCGGGATTTGAGCCGGGCTCCTGGTATAAAGCCCCTTTCCTTAAGCACTGTCCCTCAGTGTTACAGCATGTTTAACAAAATGTTGTGTAACATAACATTGCAATATCAGATTGGAATGCATCAAAGTAAAAACGTATCATTATTTGTACTTACTGTACGACTGGCCCAATTGGTTTGGAGGGCCGTTCCTCGTCGAATTTGTGTGCAATTCAAACTTTACGAAGTGTGCATTAATCCCATAGAAGATTCAGTGATCATTTGTAATGTAATCCAGTGGACAGATTTGTGACAGACTGAATGAAACAAGTATGTTCTTAAAACAATAGTTGGTGTAAAATAAAATCAAACAAAACATAATAGCAGTACAAAGAACTGTCGTTATGTCTGGTAAAATGGCATTCTCAAGCAGAGCTGGAGAAGTGACTTGATAAATGATGTGAAATGCAGAAGCAATAAGCTGTTCTAACACGTGACTGATAATAACACACACATTACTGGAATAGCAAAATTGTTCAACCTATATTGAGGCAATGTATTGTCGTTTGGATAGGGTAAATGTAAATAGTAGCCTAATCTGCTGAAAGGGTTAAGATGTGAATCTGTGTAGCGTAGTGGTGATGTAGTTGGAGTGAAAGTATGACTAGTTAGGGTTCAAATCCTGCCTTATATGCACGTTAAAGTTATGTGTATAAAAGTGTGTATGTTCAGTGAAAGTGTTATTCATATCAGCTACATTTTTTCACATTAAAAATGTAATAAAATGTATTTTTAATGTGAAAAAAATAAAATGCATTTAATTTTTTTAAAAGTTTGCAATATAAACCCTGTGTGGGAATCAAACCCGAGACATGCTTCCAGTGCAGTTTGCAATGCAGACACCCTAGCTTTCACGCCACAAGGTTTTTCCTTCCAGTTAACAACATTTGCAAGTAGTATAGCAGTAAAGTTTTTAACAAGTAACGAGACAAGATTTTGTAAATAATGATTATGTATTATCCTGATTGTATTGAAAGCTTTCATCTGATTTTGCAAACTATCATAATAAGCTTGATCCGTTCATGTAGTATATTAGTGCTCGAGTCCTGGCGGAACGCACCGGAATGCCATTCCGCCATTTTTTTTTTTGAACCTTTTTGAAAATAAATTAAAATCTTTTCCATCAAACTATGTTTAAATTTGACCACACACGTGTGAAAATGTATCAAAGAATATCGCCGTCGCCTCGTTCTGGACGTTGAGACAGCAAACCCCGCTGTCTGAGTGTAGTCGCGGACTCACGTCAAGCTCTCTGCGTGCTTATTGGAAAAGACATTAACGGAGGGTGGGCAATAACAATCAATCTGTTCTTGTTTATTTGTTCAATCTATCTGTTCAACGCCACCAAACTTTAATTTACCGTGACACCACTGATAGTAATGTCTGATAAAAAGCGTAATGGGATACTGTCCTACTTTTCTGTCGTTAACAAGAAGCCTAAAAACAACTTTGAAAGGTAAGTTATATTTCCACGTAAGTCTACAATACTGTATTAACAATAAATACATAAAAACAGCAGGGGTGTAACTGTTACAGTATGTACATTTTAGCATGTTTGTTATATAAATTCACGAAGACCTTTTTATTTTTAGTTAATATATGTTTGAAACATTAGTCTTACCATATATTCAAGTTAAGAAAAGTAACATTTATTTTGGGTTCGTGACCACTGGTTTATATACACAATATTTAGAAATTACTAAAGCAAATGTAAAAAAACATAAAATATAAATTTATTTAATTTATTTCAGGTTCTTAGTTATCTGCTTGTGCTGGCTCCGGGGTTTCGTGCCTAGTAATGGTTGGTAGCTGTATGCAGACCTTTGCCTAGCCATGTTATATAATCTTCAATTTTGAACAATAACAGTTTTTTTTTAATTCAGTAAAAACGTTTTACGTTGTATGAAAAGACAGTTAAAATAGTAAATGTGAATTTATTGATAAGAAATGTAAGTTACATATTACAGGTGGAGCCCTAGTTGGAACCCTAGAACCCTACTGTGCTTTGAGTGTGAATGTAGAAGCCTTTAGGCGACTTTCACGTGATTTGATTGGCCCTTGTAATGCTGAAATTTGCATATTTCCCAATAACCCATTTTTCTCTGTTCATTGCTTTCATTCCCCTTAACATTAGAGCTACTTGTTTTTACAAGCTGTTAAGAAAGACGTGATACTGTATTGTCACTTATTTAATTTGAAACTTTATAAACTATGTTCGTTGTTGTTTTGGGGGAAATATCCACACCAATGTAAGAGTAAAACTGTAGGACCAGCAACAATATGGAATACAGCCTGCTGTTTTGAGAATAGTATTGAAACTTGTTTTCAGTACTGTATTCAATTTATAATTTTTCCTTTTTTAACGTTTAAAAAAAATGTGAAAGCAAGGAATTGATATGTTGATATGTAAAAATAATGTGTAAAAAATAATGTGATATATTGTAACAATTGTAAGTAGCCCTGGATAAGGGTGTCTGCTAAGAAATTAATAATAATATGTATGTCCTGTAGCGGACAGTGCAGTCAAATGAAGGTATGGCTGGATACTGAAATGCACAGTTTGAAATCATTTGCAAAACATTTGACCTTACTTTGGTGACTTATTTCTCTTACTGTATGACAGGTACTTTTTTTCTACATTTCACCTAAGAGTGTTGGGAACTACAAATTAAAAGTGCTTTTGGCTAATTTACTTTTGCTGCGCCAATACCCTGAAAACACGTTAATTATCCTTGCTGTATAGAGAGTCTCTGACAGTTCTTGCACTTCGCTGATAACTTGGCGCGAGGGACTACTGTTCCTCTCAATTTATTTTTAGGCTTAAGGAATTATTATTATTATTATTATTATTATTATTATTATTATTATTATTATTATTATTATTATTATTAGTATTATTAAAGCACAAAAAAATAACCATATGTCTTCAGAAAACACCTTCTAGTTAATAGTATGATCTTTTGCTCATTCATTAAGGCGCTACTCATTTGCTCTCACTTTCATTTCTCTATGTTGTTTTTATATGCATTTCTAGAAGCACTTTAGAGGTGGGGCATGACTCTTATTATTTTATATACTTTCCAAAAATACTTTGCACAATCTCCAATATTTGCATTCATCAGCAAGCACAGACTGAATGGAAAAGTGTGAGGGTGTGACAGCAAAGGTACTGTTGAATTAAACAGTGCCTCTGCTCTGCAGCATTTTAGACTGCCATCTTTTATATAATTTAACATCAGAATCCAGAATGATGGCTGTCATGAGACACATATGTTTATAACATGATTGCTGCTCTGTCACGAGAAGAAATATCCCAGGAGATGTTATGTAAAATGAATCTTTATTCAAAAAGTAATCTTTGGTTCACAAAGCAAGGTATTGTATGTTTCTTGAGACTTGCCTTGTGACCCAGGCTTTAGAAGTCACTGACTGGCAGTTTTGGCAGTGTGATGCCCCTTTCATCTTTAAAGCAAAACAAGGGGGAGATTAAAAATATAAGGATATTTAGACTGTGGCAGTACAGGCATTTCTTTTTCCCATGTATCCATTTATACTCAAGCAGCTATTTCTCTTACCAGCATGCACAGAACTACTTTATTAATAGTCCCTCTGGCCAATTTGCACATGCTGTACATTAACTGTGGGGCTACAGGGTTTTGTTCATAGAGAAATGATGTGCTGGGAAGAATTTGAAATTCTCGGTTTTTGCTTCTGTTTTCCTCCCTCAAAGCTTCTCGTTGCCTCAGTAAAGTTGCCGCTTCGGTACTTTCAGGATTGTATTTCCTTTTATACTTGGTATTCATCGCCCGATAGAGGCATTCTCGGAGTCACTCAGTTGCCACTTGAGAATTGTTGAACTCCCTGCTGTATTGGTGAGCATACTGTACCTATAGGGGGCTTGGACATGGACCATCTTAAAGCCTGTATCTCTCCTACAGTCACTATCCTTCTCGCAGCGCCCCCCCTGGGTTTCCCATAGCAATTCTTCAGAGCAGCTACTGCCAACCCTTTTTCTCTTTCCTTTTCATAAAAGAAATAACAATTTGGTGGTTACTGAGCACAGTGCAAACTATTAATTATTTATTTTGTTCTTCACAGAAACTGGGCATTTGCGATCACAGTGGTGCATGGTAAACATGCAGCAGAAGTGTAGAAATAGTACATTAGTGCCTGCAGCCCCTCCATTCACAGTAGCACCTTCCACTTCTGTGCTGTATGAGTTATAACCTAGAGTGTCACTAGAGAATATCATTAGAAACTAGAAATCTTGAGTTACTTTGCAGCGTTTGTTTTGATGGCTGTGCCACATTAAAATGATGCTTAAAATGATCATTTCATTTGTGACTTTGCAACACCTGCCGCAGTTCCTAAACTGTACCTTTTAGCATGTAAATGATTTACCAGATGAAACTGATTCTTTTTTTTTTTTTAAAAGAATAAATAACAAAAAATAAATTATAATTGATTCTTGTCCCAACCCCACCCAGTTGCAGTCTGTACAACCCTATTCACACACTCCAGAAGAATGCCATAACATGTAGACCCCCATCTCCCTCAGCCCTTAGTTGGCACACACTGGGAAGTTTTGGCTTTAAAACATGCAGTGCCCATCATAATATTCTGACATTACAATTTACCAGTCAGATTCTAGCACCAATGGTCAATTGACTTCGAATGTAAGAAATTCTAAAGTGAAATAAGGTTAGGATTAAAGCTCAGGTATAACACCCATCAGAATTCGACTTAGTCAAAATAGTATAATCTTCTGTTTTAGTTATGGTATCCAAACCACATTATTTATAACAGACCTGAGCCCATCATCCCTCTCACTCCATCGCTCTGGGGTGGAAGGCAGTGCAGCACGTCTAGAAATATTCTGCTAAATGAAAAATAAATATATTTATTGACAACAATTATCAAGTATGTGTTTGTCAGAGGTACAAGGACAGGCATTAATATACATTAGCCACCAGGTTTTATATGTAATGTGCTATCATTTGTGAGATATTTCGGTAATACAGTGTTATACTAGTATTATACATTTTTGTCAGCTTGTAAAAAAATTATAAATATTAGAACATGAAAAATCTTCATAACACAAATGTTAAATATTAAAAAGATGTATAAGAAATATAGATGTACTGTATTTCCACCACAGCGATATATTTTAAAATGATAAAATAGTAAAGATTGTCAATACAGCATTTGGCTTGACTCTTTTTCGTGATTCTGTGAAAGCCTTCCATAAGCGTTACATCCTGGTTTATTTTATGCTGATATCATGAACTGTATAGGGTTATCAGCTTATGTAGCCAAATCAGAGCACGTTATCCCTATTGAATTGGACTGAATAACATTTGTATAAAGTACACACAGCTTTAAACATCAGAGATCTAGAAAATTGAATCTCCGAAGACCTTGTCAAGGGTTGTTTATGCTAGCGAGACAGGTGATTTTTCAAAGTTACATACAACCAGCCGTGAAGTTACAGCAATTATGTGATGTTTTCAATATACCTGTGACAGTCAACAGGACTGGAGACCAGCCAATTACACATTTTAACACTATAAAGGTGTTTTTGGCAGTTTGATTTACTATTTAAAAAGAAAGATCAAGATAAAGCATAGGCCAGATCAAAGTAACGTACAGTTATCTACGAGAAAAGTATTTTTTAAATTATTTTGTTAATTATATAGACAGCTATTTTGAAAGTGCACGTCTGTGTCAGTTTCGTTGAAATGATAGGCAGGCCTTTGAACATCCCGGTGTAATTTCAGTAGAGGATAGAAGCTGAGTGGTGCTGAGGTTTAAAAAGTAAAGCCTTTATGACGTTGGGTTTATAACAGCAATACTAATTCTGTAGTGAGTTACTGTAGTATATACCTTATACCAGAACTATAAGTGATGCAGTCTATTCTCTTGTCTCTCTGTTGCAAGTCCCAGTGCCTCCAGGCTACCTTCTTTGTTTATTCATTTTGCTCATTATCACAACATACATGGTTGATTGGTGGTGGCCCTCACTAACAATGTGTGGACAGCCACTTAGAAACTGTACCATAGTTTATTCATCCTTACTCCCCAAACATGTAAATTACAGTTTATCGCTTATTTCTAGTACAAAAGTCATTGCATGTTGCCTCCTTCATGCTTCAGATTTATAGGCTAGTTAAAGTGGTTACTGGTGGGATCTGAAAGCTAGACAAAAATACTCTAACAGTAGGGCCAGCATTTGGGTCCCCCCAGGAAAAAACAAAAAACAAAAATAAAAACACTACAGTGGTATTGGTTTTAGGACAGTAGTTAAGCAAATCTGTAAAACAAGCAATCACCTGGAATACACAATTATTCATGCCTGGAGATTCAACAGCGTCTCTGTGACATGAAAGGAGGGAAAAGTCATTGTATGCTACTGCTGCAGGAGAAGACAGGGCTAATGGTTTTACCGTGGCCTAATAGACTGCTCAGATTAAAGTCACACTTGTAATGTTAGGAAAAAGCAGCACATCTGTGAAACTGTAATGGTCTTCTCAGAAAATCACTTTAAGGGATTTGAACAGATACAAGCTGGTAAAAAAAATCTTTATTAAGAAATCAAATTTAGATTTAGGCAGAATTTATATGAGACATTGTCCCACTGGAGGTATTTCCTATATCCTAACATTAAAGCCTGATATCATTAAAAAAAAAAAAAACAACTAAGATTTATTTTGCAGACATTCTGTAAAATATTCTCTTTAAGCTCTTTTTGAGTAAAAAAAAATCTTTGTACAGTAATGGAAATGTCATAAATCTGCCTGAAATGTATCTTCTTATAAACATGAAACTGTGGTATAACACAGTACAAAAAATAGTTTAGAAATGCATAATGAAATGACTGTAAAACACACATTTATGCATGAAAAATAACACATAACTATGGTGAAGTATTACCAGGGTTAACATTTGCTACCATAGAGGCCAAGAGATGCTATTGTTCTTTGACAAATCACATTACAAATCACATTTATACAAACCTTAAAAGTCTTATTTACCATCCATCAAAGTCAGTTGTCTGGTACAGGGAGATCATTCTGTTCAATGTCCTGTTAAACAGATGGATTGTGTGCTGAAGAATCATGAGAGGTCGTGGAACAATTTGTGTGTCCTGTGAATATCACACAAATTACATTTAAAAAAAAAGAACAGATCAAATTCCTATTGAATTCCAGATTCTAAAGAGGTATGTACAGTATTTTAGCATTTCAAAGACTTGGCTTATTGACATAAAACAAAAAGTCACGAAAGCATAATAATGTTGCACACAACCTTAAACAAAAGGAGTAAGTTAATGATAATGGATGGATGGATGGATGGACAACCTTAAACATCTTGCCACAGTGTTGCTTAAGTTTTCTTTCTTTGACTTGCTCAATCTTACAGTAGTTTATTCGGAAGGCTTGTGTCATATTTTCTAGTCCAGTTTTTTCCATGAGTTTTTCACTGGATAAATTCACCTTGTTTTTTTGGCAGCTGACACCCTATCCCAGCACCCCTGCTCATCCCTTTACTGTTCATGCTTGTAAACAGCCTCTTCACAAGCAGACAATCTGGATTTTGTCTGTATTTTTGTAGACTTTGCACATCTGTGCTGTTCAGTTAAACTTGAGCAAACTGAAAAGCAGTAAGTAAATACTTTGATGAAAAAAAAAACTGTTGGGATAGAAGATTTATCTAACTGATTAAGTGTTTATATGATCTTATGCAATCTTTTCTCCCCTGGAGTTGACCAATAATTAAGCCAATGACTTAATTTAGTCTCTGATTTCAGTATTACCATTTGAGTAAATGTTGAAGCCTGTTCTTTTCATTATAATCCTGGTAAGTCATTATTTATTTTAAGTACTTTGGGAGAGACTAAGTATGCTTCTGACACAAAGTTCTTTTTTAAGGACATTAAAAGGTTGTTTAACCTTATGTGAGGAACTTCCAGCACATCTAGCACTTATCATTTCATAGAATTCAAGTTTCCTGAGTGATCATTTAATTAGAACAAAACTGTATTCTATAATGATCACAGAAACCAAACAAAACAAAAAAAGCTGTAAAATTTAGTTTGTACTTTTTCGGCTGCTGGCTACGTTAGTAAAGCTAGAGTTACTAAAGTTAATGGGAAAAAAGTCTCTTAGTTGCAAGGCAACTAAGAGACAATTTAGAGAGGCCAATCCACCTAGCCAGCATGCCTTTGGACTGTGGGAGGAAACTGGAGAACCCGAAGAAAACCCATGCATACATGGGGAGAACATGTAAACTCCACACAGACAGACCCCTGTGGCCAGAATCGAACCCAGGACCCTGGAGCTGTGAGGCAGCAGCGCTAACCACAACACCACCGTGCCACCCAAGTAGTAGTAGTAGTAGTAGTAGTAGTAGTAGTAGTAGTAGTAGTAGTAGTAGTAGTAGTAGTAGTAGTAGTAGTAGTAGTAGTAGTAGTAGTAGTAGTAGTAGTAGTAGTAGTAGTAGTAGTAGTAGTTATAAACCCCGCTTAAAGCAGGGAATCAATCGGGTGAGTTTATGTTTATCAATCAGTGAAAGTTTCACGGCGTATTGCACACTGTACACAAAATGGATCGTTTTGTGGTGCGCGGAGGAAGAAAAAAATGACTCCCTTTCAAACACTGATAACACAGTGTTTTTTGCAATACCAAGCAAGCCCAAATTTCCCTTCGACTGCATCAGCAGCACTGTTATACTGTATATTGTAACGCTCCATGAAAATAAACAAGTTTACACAGGCAGTATTCGTCCAACATGTTTATTGTGAACACAGGTAAAAGAAATAAAAAGAAAAGGACCGCTGTCAGCCGCGGATATTTTCTAATAATAAAATGTCTATTCTCAGTCTCTCACTTGCTCTCCGCTTCACAGCGGTGTTTCAAAATGATTATGCCAGAGAATACCTTCTTGTGTGAGTATATATTTATATTAAACATGTTCCTTCATATAAAGCTACAGATTATTATTTTTATTTTCAAAACAGGTAGTTAATCATGGGTATGTCAAACTGTATAATACAGCAAGCGTAGTAATAAAATAGGTCTTTAAAAAAGTAGTCTGCCGAGGCTGTCGTTAGTTTAGACTTGACTGTAGAAAGCGTTCAATAACTCCTACTTATCAACAGCATTTTGCTGTCATTCACTCTTATGAATAGCAGGTTGACGCTCAGGACCTATGAAAACTTTATGCTAATGAGGTAATCGTTAACCTTTCTCTCAATTCATTAAAAACATGCCTTCATAGACGATAATCGTTGGGGCTTAACGATGCATCTGAATTAATTGCAGCTGTTAAATAGGCGGCTATGGACGAAATCTGATCATGTACTCCTCTTTTTGACAGGCGTTAACCCTTTATGAATAGGCCCTAATAACACTACAGCTGTGCTTTTCCAGTGTTGCAGGAGAAAGTCTGAGCCAGTGATAGATAATGTTTTGAGACTGAAGCTGTCTATCTGCTGCCCAGGTTATACTGTAGATACACAGGGGGACTTGAAGCTTGTCTACTCTTCTGTGGCCTGTCTCTGTGACTTAATTGTTACCGCAAGGGTTGAGCACTCACAATGTGCACAGGGCATTTGTGACAAACATACTGAGAACTTGCTGGATTCAGTCTTTGGTCTTGAGCACTGCAGCAATCCTTAATCCCAGTCGCTGGTATAATTAAAAAAAAAAAAAAAGTTTTATAATAATGACTGTATTAGTATAATAATACTGGACATTTGTGTTAATGTGTCTAATTGGTTGAACTCCAGATACTGTACAGTAGGGTAATTTACTTTACTTTATCACCATACAGAAACACACAATGACCTTCGAAAGGTTTCGTTTTCTCTAAGTTGTATTCCGGATGCTGACTTTTTTCCCGAAGGAGTAAACAGGATAGAGCAGCTTCCAAAGATATACAGATAAGTGGCATATGAAAATAATGTGATGTATTGATTGTATTGAAGGGAATTTGGCCCGAGATTAACGTGGGTGATATAATTTGTTATCTGTGCCAGTGACTGTACATGTCAGGAATCCAATCAATGCCGATAGAGCACAGGGTGGTGCTTTAGAAATGGAAAACATCTTTGCTGGCAGGTTCACTATTCATTTCTGACACCTTACTGGTACAATATTGAGTACTTTAATGTATTGGGGGTGGTAGCTGCTGCAGGCTCTTTAAATAAAAGGCAATAAGTCCTCATGTTCAGAACCTGCAGCAGCTATTTTCTCATACTCCTTTTGAAGATGCCTGTTTAACACTAGAAGGACCGAAGACATACTCATACCTAGAAGCCCCGCAGCAGTCTTTCTGATGGCTGTATTCAAAACACTGTAAATAGTATAACGAACGGAGAAACAGTCGGATGTAATCGTTTTTTTTGTTTTTTTTACTGAGTATGTTACATAAACATCTGAAAAACCAAAGCATATTATATATATATATATATATACACACACACACACACACATATATATATATACACACATACATACACACCCACATATACATATATATATATATATATATATATATATATATATATATATATATATATATATATATATATATATATATATATATATATACAGTACTACAAAAGTTTTAGGCAGGTGTGAAAAAATGCTGTAAAGTAAGAATGCTTTCAAAATAGACATGTTAATAGATTATATTTATCAATTAACTAAATGCAAAGTGAGTGAACAGAAGAAAAATCTAAATCAAATCCATATTTGGTGTGACCACCCTTTGCCTTCAAAACAGCATCAAGCATCAATTCTTCTAGGGTCACTTGCACACAGTTTTTGAAGGAACTCGGCAGGTAGGTTAGCCCAAACATCTTGGAGAACTAACCACAGTTCTTCTGTGGATTTAGGCAGCCTCAGTTGCTTCTCTCTCTTCATGTAATCCCAGACAGAGTCGATGATGTTGAGATCAGGGCTCTGTGGGGGCCATACCATCACTTCCAGGACTCCTTGTTCTTCTTTACGCTGAAGATAGTTCTTAATGACTTTCGCTGTATGTTTGGGGTCGTTGTCATGCTGCAGAATAAATTTGGGGCCAATCAGATGCCTCCCTGATGGTATTGCATGATGGATAAGTATCTGCCTGTACTTCTCAGCATTGAGGAGACCATTAATTCTGACCAAATCCCCAACTCCATTTGCAGAAATGCAGCCCCAAACTTGCAAGGAACCTCCACCATGCTTCACTGTTGCCTGCAGACACTCATTCGTGTACGCTCTCCAGCCCTTCGGCGAACAAACTGCCTTCTGCTACAGCCAGATATTTCAAATTTTGACTCATCAGTCCAGAGCACCTGCTGCCATTTTTCTGCACCCCAGTTCCTGTGTTTTCGTGCATAGTTGAGTTGCTTGGCCTTGTTTCCACGTCGGAGGTATGGCTTTTTGGCCGCAAGTCTTCCATGAAGGCCACTTCTGACCAGACTTCTTCGGACAGTAGATGGGTGTACCTGGGTCCCACTGTTTTCTGCCAGTTCTGAGCTGATGGCACTGCTGGACATCTTCCGATTGCGAAGGGAAGTAAGCATGATGTGTCTTTCATCTGCTGCAGTAAGTTTCCTTGGCCGACCACTGCGTCTACGGTCCTCAACGTTGCCCGTTTCTTTGTGCTTCTTCAAAGAGCTTGGACAGCACATCTGGAAACCCCTGTCTGCCTTGAAATTTCTGCCTGGGAGAGACCTTGCTGATGCAGTATAACTACCTTGTGTCTTGTTGCTGTGCTCAGTCTTGCCATGGTGTATGACTTTTGACAGTAAACTGTCTTCAGCAACCTCACCTTGTTAGCTGAGTTTGGCTGTTCCTCACCCAGTTTTATTCCTCCTACACAGCTGTTTCTGTTTCAGTTAATGATTGTGTTTCAACCTACATATTGAATTGATGATCATTAGCACCTGTTTGGTATAATTGTTTAATCATACACCTGACTATATGCCTACAAAATCCCTGACTTTGTGCAAGTGTACCTAGAAGAATTGATGCTGTTTTGAAGGCAAAGGGTGGTCACACCAAATATGGATTTGATTTAGATTTTTCTTCTGTTCACTCACTTTGCATTTAGTTAATTGATAAATATAATCTATTAACATGTCTATTTTTGAAAGCATTCTTACTTTACAGCATTTTTTCACACCCGCCTAAAACCTTTGCACAGTACTGTATATATATGTGCAAACTGTTTATATTTATAACTGCGCTGAAACCGCAACTTTAATATACAGTGGCCTCAACTTCTTGATAAAAAAAAATCACGATTTTCTTACAGCCTTAGTTATCACATAATCATGCAAGCACTTGTCAAAATGATTCCTGATTTGGAAAAGTCAGTGAGCATCACATGCTGGGTCTAAACCTAACTAACTAGGCTAGGGTTAGAAGCCAGCATGTGAGCAAACATAAGCATTTTGTATTAGATGTCTTTTGAAAATAATGAGGGTCATTATCCTAGAATGCCCTCTATTTGCAAGTGCTTGTTGCTAAGCAATGTGCCATTATTATTATTATTATTATTATTATTATTATTATTATTATTATTATTATTATTATTATTATTTATTTATTAATTAATATTATTAAGTGAGCCATTCAAGTGTACCAATACTGTCTGACTGTGGACTGTGGACTATTACAGCTCAATATGGTAACCATTCATCGGAAGGAGGCTACCATTCTTGAGAAAACCAGAAAGACTTAAAAGTGCACCATTTACCTTGGGGAAGTGTTTGTTTATATGCGTTTGTTTAATATGATAGTGGTCTACAGGGCTTCTCAGGTTGTTGAACAATAAAATGACCACTGTTACCACTCATTGCAGGTCCAGCTATGATGCAACATCTAATCCTGACCCAACCAACATGTGCTTCCCTTGGGATTTACTCACAACAAACTCACAAAGCAAACAAACCTGCCGGAGATTCAGTATAGCATGGGCCTAACCCAAGTTATGCAACCCATATTACACCTACACAGCTAGGCCAGAGGCCTGGTGCACAAGTGCGCAGCCCAACTCATTTAGCTGCTACGACAGGAGAGAGACCACCTGGCTGGCTTCAATACAGTACATTCCATTTCAAAATAGAATTGGGTAACAGTGCTGTAATGACGAAGTGTTTCATTTGTATTGAAATTTGAATGACAGGTCATATAGAAGAGTCAGAGAGATGTATTATTATTGAAGGCACAATGCTTTGTGCACATCTGGTTCATAGCACAGCAGTATGCCTAGCTAAAACCAAACTTATATTAATCAACAGTGCAGCACTGGGTAACAATGCATGTGGTTGGTTAGTGGTTCTTATTTAAGGGTTTTTACCCTATAAAGCCAGATTTTTACCCCCTGAAAATTGTGTAAGCCTTAAAAACAGAAGCCTACAAAAAAAATGTGTGTGGGAATATGAACATGCACAGCAACTGTAAAAGAAAAATACATTTTGTATCGCAGCATTAAACCTACTGTAAGACCAGTGCTTTATAAATAAGAGGGGTTAAAGGGTCCAACAGATTATAGACTGTATTGAGATAATGGGTTTTATAAATATGCATTATCGGATAATGTATTCAGAGTGTGCTTATCATGCACAGTGTTCTATAGCCAGTAATCAATGTGAGTGCAACAAAGCAATAGAGCTGCTGTGTTAGACAAGACAAAAATCCATATACTTTTTGCCAGGATGGTTAACAGTACTTTTTACTCCTTAATATTTTACTGTAATTACTGGTTTAATGTTTAGTGTGTTTGGAAAGAGGGGCATGAAAAAAAGGGCAACGCTTAAATTAAAACAAAAAGGTTATGAACGTTGATTTAGAAGCCCATTGATTTCGTAGTAAAGGTACGGTAGGTGTATTTAGGAAGGAAACTTGGAATATTGAAGCAGAAGTGACAGCAATATAATAAATAATAATAATAATAATAATAATAAATACATTTTATTTATAGAGTGTTTTTCTCAGTCCCAAAGCACTACACAAGAACAACAATACAAACATACATTATACAAAGGTACAGATAAAATATCAGTTTAATAAAACAAATCAAAAGTTAAAATAAATCAGCAAAAGCTATCTTTAAAAGGTGCCTTTAACAAGATTTAAAAATATCCACAGACTCAGAATCTCGAATAGATCTGGGCAGCATGTTCCATAGTCGTGGGGCAGCACTACAAAAACCTCGGTCTCCCATAGTACGGAGCAGAGTCCGAGGTTGAATAAGACACCCGACAATATGAATGTGGCTACTGTTGCAGCATCCACTGCAGTCAAAGCCGAAGATAAAAAATAAAGAAATAGAATGTATTAACACATGAGTTACACGTACGTATATATAAAGAATGTTTTTCGAAGTGTTTTAATGGATTAAATAAGGTTTACTGTTCATGTTACTGTTTTAGACTGTTGTTGGTTCATTTAACATCCATCAAGAACAGTTTTAAGAAAGTAACACGCTCTTAATAAAAATACACTTACTGTATACAGTAAGTTCAAGTTTTTTCAATTGGGGACAGAACCCTTTATTCCCTCCGTCTTTCTGAATGAGGCTTACTGCAATATCACAGCTCCTCCTACTGTACTGACTAAACTGTACCGCTGTAATATAATGAATCACGTAACTTTACAAATCTGTCTTGACCAGTTTGCTGGCATAATGTTACATTTTTCAGTTTCAGGCTTATGCATATAAATGCTGGGAGTCTGTACAGGCTGTTTCTTTGATTATAATACAAATTTGATAAAAAAAAATCATACTCTCGAGTGCAGTAAAAATATAGGCAGGGCGGTTAACAGTAAACCAATTTATTTTTTATTACAGCCTTACATAGTGAATAATGCAGTACATGACTCTGAGAAGACATTGGGCTCCAAAAAACTTCTGTAATCCATATTTTTCTGGCAGGAACATCTGGCAAGCTTAAAACAGCATTCACTAGATACCATAAAACATCCTCAAGTGACATTATTGTCTAGAAATGCGTTTTGCTCAGCTTGTGCTGTGTCGCACAGAACATTGTGTAGCTGTAGCAGGTACAGTACAGAACAGCTGATTAAAATTCAGTGTGGGGATCTGTGGCAAAGTGGTTAACAGTGTGCTGGTGCAGGTGATCAATGAACAGACATACAATTATAATCCAGGTGCAATGTTTTTTAATGATTTGTAATTCCAGTGCCTGATGGCAAAACAAACAGTAAACAATAAATGATGCTAAGTCATACAGCGGCGTATATTACTTTATTTATAATCCCCGGTTTGTCCCGAAATAATAGTCCCGTTCTTTATACACCCACACGAAACACAAAACACATACACAAGTCCATTAGTGAGTGAATTAGTGCTCGTGGTGCAATACAGTTCGCCGTGATACAAGTGCAGTGATGTTGTCTGGGTTTGGTGCTGGCCTATGGCGACAGCTCCGGATCGTGTTAGCCATCTAATCACAATAAACAAACAGTTTTTAGACACGACAGTACAAACAAACAAAACACTCACATTTTCACCAGTCTCCTTTTAGGTTTGTTCTAACCATTTACAAAGGAACAGATCACATCACTGCATCCCCTTTTTATACCATCACCATGACCCCTTGGTCAAGGAGCGCATCCGCTCCTCCAATCCACAGATGCCACGCCGTTTCCCGTCCGGGTCATTGGTTCCATGTGCTGTAGCTCCGCCCCCTTTCTAGATGGCCGACTTCTGCCTAACCCTGGGAATGAACTGTCGTGCCATCCAGTCCAGGGTATTCTGTTCCCTTTACACAGCGCCCTCGCAGGTCTGGAGGGATATCTAACACCAAGAATCATTTGATTTCTGTCACAGGATCCGATTGTGCTCCGTTGTCATTACCATGCAGTCCATTCTCTTGGTTAACACCATGGCCAGCTGTATCTGTGGCTCAGGAATCGATATGTAAGGTTGCACTGATAACACAGGGTATGCACTCACATGTCAGGTGGATGTACAAAGCAAAACTGTACTATATAGCATATTCCACATTATGAGTTTTTTTTGTAACTAAAATAAACTGGAAAACAAGTATGTAGTTAAATAGAATTTTTTTTTGCATTGTATTTCAAAACCACAAACCACTATAATCCGTCCCATACAGAAAGGTGCTTCTTTTAGGCCTTGTTGCTGCTATTGAATCTCGTATAATGACACTTGAAATGAAATTAAGTACAACAGCAATATCTGTAATACCCATATTTGGATCCACAACTAGAGGCTTGTTCAATCCTTATTTTCTTCATTTAATATTTATGAATTATCAGCCAATCTGGCAGTATATTTATGGAACTGTGCTTTGTATTAGCTGCGAAAGGGGGCGGTATGGGATGGTGAGAATAATGCTTCCTGAATGTAACCCCAGCTCTCACCCAGAGACTTTGCATTAATGCTGCTTTTTATCTAGTTTTTTTCCCCTTTAAAGTCTAGAATAGAGTTCTTGCTGCACCCGCATGTTGCTGTTTTGCAGCACGGGATATTTTAGAGAGAGTTGGTCTGCTCTAGATCATTAAGGCCTCTTCTGCAGGTTTGGACAAGTACATGGCAGATGAGAACATGTGCTGTTGGAAGTTTCGCACCTGGGCTGTCAATTGCTTTTTGAAGTAGTTCCCGGTTGTGCACCTTCCTGTAAATTGAAGCTCAAAGACTGATATTTGTCCACTACATATAGAGGGAACTCTACTGCATGGTATTTCACTCTCTCTTCCTTGGACAGGAGCACGTGTCGCTTCATAAGTGTTGTTCCACCCCAAAATACAACTTGTGGAGCTTATTATTAGTTGAATAGTGCTTCCAAGAATACATTCTGATTTAACCCAGAACCCAGAGTGGACCCTGTTTATTAATTTCTGAACTGTGCCCAGGAGTTGTCTACATGCAGCCATTAAGGGAAAAGGCTGTGATACATTACCTGCAGACCACAGTAACTTGTATGCATACATCAACACCATTAAGCGATTTTCATGATCATTTGTTATAGTTTTTAATTTTAAAGGGTACAGCAAATATTATAAGGCTTGAATATGTTATATTGAATGTGTTGTTTTATAAATAAAGAAGAAATGAATGCACATTGAATTGTTTAAAAATGTAAGTGTAAGAGGTAGTTTAAGTTTAACGGCTGGTTTCATAGATCCTGATTAGCACTAACCTGGCACTACTTTACCTAAGGTTATATTGCATAGTCCCTGATTAGTGCTGATCGGGGTCTATGAAACCAGCTATACAAGTGCAATATCGTACTGCAGACGTACTGTGCCATCCATTAGAATGCTCCAAATGTCTAACCTAGTGGAATCTAATTTGTGGACGTTAAAAATAAATAAATAAATAAATAAAAATAACATGCCACTGTGTGGAACTGGGGTCTCCTAACAAGTTAAAATCCTGTCATCTGGCTAATTTAATTGCAATAGAGTCTTCACATCCCCAACCCCATTACTGGGGGCACAATATCCCTGGGTGTCAGATACTGAATATCTACCCAGTGTAATTAATGATGTAATGAAATCTATTTGACACAGTATGAATAAAGGCTGAGCAGGTCCAGTGTGGAGAGTGATCAGATGCTCCCAGTCTAGACACAGATGTACTCATGCATACATCATAAGCTATCCTGACATCCGGTGCTCATTTGGCATAATATTCAAATGAAGGTAGTTAAAACCGGTGTAGGGTTGTTTTTTTTAAACGATAAGATGGCTGATGCTCTATGAAAGTCATTTGATAATATCATTTAAACAACAAAACAAGGGCAATATCTTTTTTAAAAAATCCATTGCGAAATCTCCTAAAGCATTCAAATGTAATTCAAGAGTTTGAAGCTTATGTATTCAACTGGGGGTCTGAGAGAGCTATAGGAGATAAATAGATAAGTGTACCATCTTCCAGTGCATGACGGTTTTAACGCTCCACGGTATTATACTGCACATTTGTTTCTCATTTTACTCCCTAGTTTAACCGATTTTGAAATATACAGTAAAGATACACAACGTGAAAAAATATATTTATTTTAGTAAGCTTTGTATTTTATTGCAAGGTTGTCTCTAAAAAAATAATTCCATAATGTCCTTTGATGTTCTAAGATGTGCAGTTTAAAAAAAAAACTGTTATAGCATGCATTTATTTTCATTGTAAATATATGTAATGAAACTGGAAGTGTGATAAAGTACCTACAACGTACCTTCCTGGCAGGCAAGATCTGTGGAATTATGTTTTTTGCTGCAGCAACTTTAACATCACGAATACATGAGAGCACTAATACCTGCCTTTCAGACATCCGTGACATATAGTTATTACTGCTAGGCTTACATCAATATTATTAATGTTAAACATACAATCTATGTTATGTTCAGCTACAGTATGTGTACAGTGTTGACATGGAACATGAAATTCCTGACACTTGATTGATAACAGTGGTTTAAAAAATGTAAACATTAATAACCCTGGGAAAAGCTACAGTTAAACAAAAATAATTGTAACCATGGCAGCGTTTACATGCACAAGTCATGACAGTTTTCCTCACGACCTGTTTGCCATACTTTTTAGGAAATGTGTTACTATACAGTTCTGATTTGGGGAAATAAAATCATCTGTACCAATGCAGATTACTCAATTCATAGTCATTTAGGGGAGGGTATATTTAAATGTCCGTGTCTGCTTACTAAGTAGGAAAAGAACGACTGAATATCGTGAGGAGAGATTCATGAGTTGCCATGAAGATAAAAACATTTAACAAGAGAAATGAATTCACGTGTTGTCACGCACATTCTGAATTACGCCACACATTAGCTACTTGTTTGTCTGATTACCTTTTCAACATACACAAACACACACAAACACAACATTATATAAAATATAATTTCTACAAGTTTTACTACTTAGAATTTATATTTGTGTGTTTGTGGAACAACTAAAAGTTACATTTCATTAACGCTAAAACCACCTTTTAAATACATGTTTTTATTTTGAATATAACCTACAATATTCAATTATATAACGAATCAATATAAGAATTTGTTTTGTTTTGTACAAGCCTGTTGTTATCTCTACTGGACCTGGCAGCCATCAATTCCTTCGTTTTGTACAAGGTAGGAGAGATTTAATCTTGAAGCTAGCCGCAGCTCTTCAGCAGAAACATTTCGATCAGAAAACTGCAAAGCTGCAGGCTGTAGCAGCTCAATTGACCTGGATTCTGTGCTGCGAGTGACACACGCAGGATAAATCATATGTCACTTTCGTTTTAGATTAAAAACTACTTTTGTTTTTATAGTTTTGTATGTGCATATACCTGTTTACACACTAGTTTCTTTGGAAATGTTTATTTTATTATAGTTTTTCATTTTTTGAAGTAGTGCTTTATATGTGGTAAGTTAGGAAATAAACCCTTTTATGTTTAATTGTTCATTTAAATATGGTGTTTCGGCTGTGTAGATGTTTGATAGGATGTGCTTGAATAAAACTTTTCAGTTGTATCTGATAGTTTGTCTTTCATTTTAATATTGATGATGTTTAAAATGTACCGTCATACCGTCGGTGGTTGTAGGTATGAGTATAACTGCGGCGGTTCTAGTGTTGAAGTAGTCAAGTGCATGTGAACCAAGCCTATGTCAATCATTCCAAAATGTCTTGCAGATTGGAAGTTCAATGCTAATTAAGTTCGACCAGTATTTCCATTAAACCAATAAAAAAAGTTAAGGCATTAACTAATAATTCCTTCACAATAAACATGAGACGAATATTGTCACATAAGTGATGCTGTACATGTAAAATGAATGAAATATTGAATTCACAGAACGTTCCAATGTATGTATAAATCTATAAATGTAGATTAATGAAGAATAGTATCCCCACATAGTATCCTGGGCCATAAATCTGATCAAAATTGAGGAGAACCATAACAAGAATGAGTTACCCTTGTATTTTGGGGGTTTCTATGACAAGACCAAGGTGGAGTTCAGAATCCTTTTCAAAATTTATCTAACACCCAGCGTTGTAACCAGAATTGACATTCTACTGAGGTCAAACTTAGGTTTCAAGCTATATTTGGCAGTATTTATATGACTGCTTGGTATTTACTGTTCAACCTCCAAATCTATGTTACATGGCAAACCAACATAGAAAATGAAGGAGCCTTTTGTACTTTACCAACATTTTTACATGAGCATCAGCACTGATGATACAAAAAAACAAAACAACCAAGGGCACGACCTCTGTGTCCTCATCATAGCTAGTTACAGCCATGCTAACACCCTTCCACACTACAGTATATTCTGGGCAATATGGCTACTGTAGGCGAGAAAAGCTTGCTGTTTTGCTGTACCTATCGACCCATTAGACACCCAGGTAATTCATTAGGAAGATGTGCCCTCTTTTTATGTATTAGTTATTATGGTTGGTCTGTGGGACATAACAGCTCAGTAGGTTTACATAATATATTAATGCTGTGCTACACTGGCTTAAGTGCTTTCAGAGAGTCTTTTCCATTCTTTATCTTAATTGTTTAATAACCTGATAAACGTCCTGGAGGCTGTGTGTAGTTATAAAGCGATAATTCAGCAGTGTGGAGTAGTAGTTAGGGCTCTGGACTCTTGACCGGAGGGTCGTGGGTTCAATCCCCAGTGGGGGACACTGCTGCTGTACCCTTGAGCAAGGTACTTTACCTTGATTGCTCCAGTAAAAACCCAACTGTGTATGAATGGGTAATTGTATGTAAAAAAGTAATGTGATATATGTATAATGTGATATCTTGTAACAATTGTAAGTTGCCCTGGATAAGGGCGTCTGCTAAGAAATAAATAATAATAATAATAATTCCTTTAGATAAACATCTTTAAAAAATGCTCCCTTGCATAATAATCCTATTATTGACTTTTCCTGTAAATCCACACCTATTGATATTCAAAATCCTATGTAAAAAGAAAATCAGGGAAGGAAAATGTAGTCCTGATGGGAACATTATTATTATTTGTTTATTTAGCATTTCTGATGGTCTAAGCTGACCAGCTGAACTACATTTCCCAGAATGCCTGGACTAGAAGGGGCCAGTCTGCAATTACCCAGGGTTAAGTAATTGGTTTCACCTGTATTAAAAGGTTGGTATTTAAGCAAGGCTAAAAACCCTGTTCAGGTCTCTCTCGTTGGGTGCTAGACAAAAGTTGAGGTGTTGAAAGGACCACCTGGGACTTTGTATAAGGTAACCATTATATTTAACGAATCAATTTAAGAATTTGTTGTGTTTTGAAGAAGCTGGTAAGCAGCTTAGCTGCCCGGTCGTTAGACAGTGAAACGTCACAGTTTAGTTAGTAACTCCAAGACAGGGCTAGGCTTTTGTTTTGTTTTGTTTGCTGTTTTTTGTTAAACTTTTGTGAATAAAGATACAGGCAGTGACCTGTTTAAACGACAATACTATGACTGACATCTTTTTACACTAGAGGACTGGACTAAAAGTCCTGAACGAGACTGACACTCTGTCAAACAGTGCCAGAGTTGTCACAATATATATATATATATATATATATATATATATATATATATATATATATATATATATATATATATATATATATATATATATATATATATATATATAGTGTATATAGTGTATATTTTATGCAGTTTATTCTATTTTTTATTTATGAGTGACTTAACAATACCTTAGCTTTGATATACAGTATGCACTGATACATTTTTTTCAGCAGGGCATCAATGAAATGCACTACCAGTATCCCAGCATTTCCTATATCTGAAACATACACTGTGAATACCCTGAATATTGCACATAGGCTAAGTCACAAATAAATAAAAATTTAAAAAAGTAGGTCACAATAACATGTAGAAAGTGGCAAATTACAACTATTTCCAGAAAGAAGATATAAAAATTGTGGTTTAACTTAAGTCAGTCACCATTGCAATAGAGGAATGGTCTGAAATGTAATCCAATGAACTGATTGAAAAAAATGATGCAGTGTTATTTATATTGAATTGTGGGTAAAAGCAGATGGCAAACGGTAAATTGAAATGAAATCCATATGACACACAAACTGAGATGGGGGGGGGAGGGGTTGGAAGGTCTTG
This sequence comes from Acipenser oxyrinchus oxyrinchus, assembly GCA_030684275.1. Classification (NCBI taxonomy): domain Eukaryota; kingdom Metazoa; phylum Chordata; class Actinopteri; order Acipenseriformes; family Acipenseridae; genus Acipenser; species Acipenser oxyrinchus. Next base: position 11,892,279 of record CM060257.1, read on the forward strand.
TACTTTAAATCCAAACTCAGTCTCTCAGAACAAAAAGAATGAAATTGTATTGTACCCTTTGCTGGCAGCAATATGGATGGTTCCAAGCACCATGTCTCCCAGCAAGTACCCCTGCAATCGAAAAGAGATGACAAATCACTGCACTAACACTTTTGGTTTATAATCCATTCAAAAATGTAACTTTCTAAAGTATATTTATCATAGCAATGAGTAGTTAGCCATTTATTTCACAACTTTTACAATTCAGTGTGACCTTACAAATCACTGTGTTTAAAAATTCAACATAACATCGGCAAAACAGATTAGTTTTTTCAGTGAACAATGTTGATTTAAATATGTTACTGATTTGCTTCAGCGAGTCTCTGTGGGTCCTCCCTTGCCATGTTCATGATCACAGTCTGGAGCTTCCTTTCTGCTGTAGGTATATGTTACAGTTTAATCATATGTGTATACGTTTGGTCGAAGCATACATTTTTTATTAGAATTATAACTGGCTGAAAAAAGTGAGTTAATATTTAGGAAAAAATAATGAATGACATCTGTATGCACAGCACTGAGTTTGTAGCATATGTTGTAGCATGGTTGCTATATCACACTGAAAATTTAACATTTTATCATAAATGTTTTGTAGTTATTCCATTATGAATGAATAACTCCCAAAGAGTTTGAGAGGGATGTTTACAATAAACACACAACTCCATACCGAGAGAAACTGCTAGTACAGTGCCTACTCTTGACAGCAGTCTTAATGAATAACACAGACACATCACCATGTTTGAATATTTTAACTGCAGTAAACTAATGCTATGTTGATGTTTTAGAAGAAGCTATAGTATGCAGTCTTTTTTTTCTACAATGGTAAAAATTGCATCTTGCATTATTATTAATAAACAGTCCTGTGTGTTATGCTTACTGTTATTGCATACTGCTATTTTGTTCAGCAATTGTTAATTTATGGAGTTTCAAAATTGGACAGCCTAGCAGTTCATTGTAAATTGGATTGTTATGTAGAAACAGATGAAAATAGTTATGCTTTATTCTTTAGGGGTTTTTTTGGCGTGATTTATCATACGATAGCGAGACTTATGCTATGATTTTTTTAAATGGTGGAATTATAATCTATATTATGTAACAAGTGCAGTGTATTATAAAGAAAGCATGTTTAAACCTAAATGACTTTCCTTTGATCAATCTGTGCACCTGCTTACCAATGCGCTATAATTTAGAACGGTGCAATTTGCCCAGTCGTTGAATTTGAATTAATGCAAAGTAGATTCCAGTTATAACTCAGGGATTAGATCTCTCTTTTTCAATAGCATATCAACCAATTTAACTTTTATTTACTTCAGTTTTCTATAAGACTTTTCTACTTATTTTAAGATTTGTAAATTCACAAATCATTCTGTGCTGAGAATCTGTGGACATGCTGCTGCAGATCTGCACAGATGTTTTGATGTTGATGCCTTTGTGTTTGTCACTGCACAGCTTCTCATCTTGGCTTGTTTCTGGTTAATTGGAACTTTTTTCGAGTCAGGCTTTTTAGCTCTTAGGCAGATTTGGTGACAGAAAACGAAAGCATCATGATTTGTGCATACAAAAAAAATTGTGGTTTGCATGCTTTTTAGCTTTTGCTTGCTGTTGGTAATGCATAGCCTTCTTTTAATTATACATCTAGCCAGGTGCCCTTCCATTCTGGCTGAGAGAGGAATTACATTTTAGAAAGTTAAACGGAGCTGAAATGGAAGCAGTTCTCACACTGATTCTGCAAATTAAATACGTTACTTATATTTAGGGCTTCTGATTTTCTTTTTTAACTGATAAAACCTGATAAAACACCCAATACAAAAAAATGAAATTGGTGGATAGCCAATAAACACCGGAAAACACTGAAAAAAACTGTGGAAATGGTTAATCAATTCACGTTGACTTTACCCTTTTCCCATTACGAAATAAAACCTACTACAAAAATAATAATAAATACATTTCCCAGTGCTGCTGGACAATGTCCCGCCTTCCTGACTTGCATCTATCATTGATTTGTTCTCAATACTTTAAACCCGCCCCAACTACTGAGTGACAGCACATTCCTACATTTCTATTCGAGACTCTGCTTGCCAGATTTAAAAAGAGATTACAATCAGGATGGAGGCTTGTTAGCAGGATTTAAAGCTGTATTACAGTTAAGATACGGAGGATTTAAAACAGAATTGTGGCGAAATGTACAAAAATGCCTACACACAAAAAACCCAGAAGAATGTGCCCGTGACCATAGGGATTTCATTGTGGCAGACAGCAAAGGAAAGAAGGTACAACTTAAGTGTGCAAGTACTGTCGAGTTACTATACTTATTTTGACACACACACAAAAAAAACGCTCAAGCATTTTGGAAAGTAACCGAAAACACTAATTTCATACAGTGTATCAAAAACGAAAGCCCCGAAAAAAAAACGATTTACAGAAAACTCGAAAAATAGCTAAAAATAAGCACCGAAAAATACAATTAATAAAATCTGAAAAACAGAAGGCCTACTTATATTTTAACATTCCATTCTTAAACTCAGTGAAACATGTTGAAACAGTATAAAGCCATATAGATAAATACAATAAGGACATGCATTAATAAGTTATAAAACTGTTTGTTTAATATTATAGGCACCTTTTTTTAGCGGTTGCCTCTAACAATAGTTGGATTTGTAGCTGGACTGGGGTGTTTATGCTTCAACCTGTGTAGCTTGTAATTTTTCTTATTCTTACTGCGATAGGCTCCAAAGACAACAGGGCTAACCAGAGATTGGATGATGTTTGTTGGACTGGTTCCTAGTATAGTTTCCTAGTAACTGGAGACATTGTATTCTGGGAGATGTAGTTCTTAGTGGGAGTTTTAGGGGAGGCAGTCAAGCTGTGCATATTTTTACACATTAAATTTAAATTTAGTGTGTATTTTGGATTTTTTTTGGAATAGTGCAAAACGTAAAAGTTAGAACATTTATGGAAAAGGTTTTAGTGCAGGCAGGGATACCAGTCAGGCCTAGCTGCAATGCAAGATGCTGTCACAGAAAACGTCACAATTTAAAAAAAACAAAACAAAACAAAAAAACACATACTTCTGGGTATGTTATTTGAACTCCTGTGAAGTTCTTTACACCCACAGCTTCATCTAATACTATTGATGCCCAAGTGGGAATTGGGGTGGAAAAAATTGAAATAATTTAGTTAGTTGAACATAAACACATGGGAACTGTTGCCGTGACTCCACAATTGTCACCCTACCTAGGGCAATCTGCAGAGCAGGCAGCTTAACAAGTAGAGGCCAATAAATAGAAAGACTTTGGCACAACAGCCGTCGAATGCTAGGGTCAGAGGTTTCAATTTCTTTTAGATGGGGCTTTGAACCAATAATCATTTCCTGAGTTGAACTGGACAGGGAGGCTCTTCATCCAGGATTTTAATATTTGCCATGAACGAGGACAGCACAGAGACACTCTCTGGGGGTCAAAGGAATTGGTAATTTGAATGTTGTCAGAATATAAATGAAGCCTGAAGCCATAACAGTGAATAATGTTGCCAAGGTGCAGCATATAATAGTTAATCATAAGCAGTGACTCAAGAATGGAGCCTTGAGTTATGCCTGGCTTTAACTCAGTCATGGTAGGAGATAAAAATAAAAAAAAACTGAAATTAACATGGCGCTGTAAAATAAAATGAGATTTGAAAACTAGTTCAGAACTGTGCAGCTGACACTGGATCATTTCTTTAATACAGCCAACTCTCATTTAATACGAATTTCAAGGGACCAGCAAAAAAAAAAAATCTTATCAGTACATTTTTTAGTCAGAAGTCTAAGCCAAATGCATACTGTCAGTTTTTATTGAAGTTGCATGTGCAGCTATGGTCATATGTTTTGCATCTCCCTATAGAATTAACACATTGTGCTTCATAAAGTTGAATGAAACCTGCTGAATAATGTACGTTAACATATTTAATTGCATACCGCTTTGTAGTATACTTAACGAAAAACTGACAAACATGGAAAAACTTGATATTTCGAAATCTAACATGAAATACTGTAGTACTATTATGGCTTTCGGTAGACTTTTGCGATGTGATTTTGTAGTTTCTTTGATTACGTGATAAATAAAATATCTAAATTTATATTGTTCATATATTTTTTTTTATTTTAAATTGTCTCAAATTCTAGGTGATGCAAAACTTTTGACCATAGTTGTACAGTAACACTAAGATCAAATTACAGTACAAAGAAAAGTGCATTTTATTGAATTGTAAATTGACTTTTTAAAAGCATACATTGCAAATTAACTGCACTTGAAATCTGCATGTCCCATTCGGATCACAGGCATTTTTAAAACACAAAAGCAAGGTGTCCTCAACATCAGGTATCGAGCAAATCAGAAACACTGATGGCTTGCATTCGCATGCTGTTCATAGGCCTGTATAATTGTATCCTGGTTTTTCAGAATGGTTGACAAAATGACTGCGGGAATGTTATAATCTTCAGCAACATCTCTCTTTTTCTTGTACTTGTGTGGATTATCCACTGCTTTCAACACCTCCACTTTTGTCTGTAAAGATAATTCACATTTGTGCACTGCTTAATGGAAATGGCATTGATGCGTGAGCACTGTGGCAACTTGGATTCTGTGTCTATGGCAACTCGAAATACATCAAAGATCAGTAGTGCCAAAACAGCACTAAAATACAGAACAGAGGCACTAATCTGGATGCAAGTTAGTACATTTCCCAATGTCCTTTTCACTCAGCTGTTCGAACTATTGCAATATGCACCAACAGGAAATTTGTATTTAAGTTCATTTGTATTATAAGAAGTAATTTACCATTAGCGACTGATCAAAGCACAGTGGGGGAGTAGGGTTACAACCAATAAGGATTCAGCATTCCCTTTAAGAGGACTTGTGCGTCTGCGATTGCGAACGGATGGTATTTTGTAACCAAAAATAAAAAGAAGGAAGAAGACACAAGTGCCTCAAGTAAGGCTACATTTCTTTAGTAGTCTGGGGTGGGAGCACAGTGAATACTTATGAAATAAAAAATCTATATGCAAAATTAAGTTACATAAATATTTTTTTCTGTTTCACTTGCTGAGTGAGCAGTGGGGGGAGAGGGGGTGGGGAGCAAAAAATTTAGAATCAGGAGTTTTCCTTAAGTTAGGCACGTATAGCTCACCTTTGAACTGTGAGCACCGTTGCTGCCTTTTATTATAAATGCTTTCCTGTTAAATATACTGATGGTACGCATTTGCGTCTTATACAACAATAACAGAGTCTGCATTTTTTTTATTGGTCCGCATGCGTACCTGTGAACCCCTGTCTGAAAGGCTTTGTCTGACCTGCCTGGCACTTGCAGCATCTGCAACCTCCAATGCTAGCGCTTCAAGTTCAGAATCTGCTTCCATCAAACCCTGTAATCTTTCCTCTGTAAATTCAACATCCATTACGGAGAGCTATGTTGTGTAAAACACAAGAAGCCAGGATGATGTTGCTAACCTTCTGAGGAGTGCACTGTAGTGTTCCGCCACAGACATCGGAATCAGATTCTGAGGATTCCAAATGTTCACTCAATTACAATACGAGCACATTTAAAGGTACGGTTATACCTTCGGCAGGGGTCGTGGGGTTGAGCAGCGGTCTCAGTAGCCACCGCTTCAGTGGATAGCCGTTGTCCCCTATCAACCAGCCTCTCAGGCTGCCATACCACTGAAACGCAGCTGCCACCTGCGAATAACAAGTCATGAGCGGAGCAACGATAGTTTGCATACACATTTGTGATGTAGTTGTTTGCATCACAGATCACACACTACTTGCACGTTGACAGAATAGGTCCCCTTACAATTTACATAGAAGTGCCTATTCAGTGTTGGTGCGTGTACTTTAGTGCTACAAGCAAAACAACCAAAACGATCAGTATAAAATGACACATGGTGATTGACAGTGATGCCTCACTGGTTTGAGATATTGAACTGATTCCCCAATGTTGTTCATAATTTCTTTATTTGAAAAAAATATTTTTTTTCTTCATATTCTAAGGGTCTTGTTTATACATATAAAGACAATTATTAATGACTAATAGCATGCTCAATAGCCTCATATTGACAATGCAATGACATTTAGATAAATAAATATTAGAAATGTCAAATTTGTCATTAATTATGGTCCTGCAAAAAATGTATACAGTAGTACTTTTAAATGAAGTAACAAACAAACCACCCAACAAGGAAAATATCATAATGACACAAACTTTGGACACATACAGTAACAGAAAACCATCAAGCCTTTTGCAGCTTTTCTGTTACTCTTGGTGCAGTGGGGGTTTATTACAGCATGGCAGAAGCCTGGGATGTATTTGGTGTGTTCTGTAGTTTGTTCATAAACCCAAGGTTATCTCATTGATGTCAAACTGGTCACCCATGGGTCTGTCTGTATCTCTAAAAACCCCTTGGTAATCACAGTCCCTCAGCAGAAGCAGAACAATTTAACCATTTATACTGTATGCTGCATGTTTTTATTTACCTTATGCAAAGAGTGTGCAGTGAAAATTGTACAGTAAACCTTACCCATCATTTGCTGACTAGGAGCCATCATCATTAACAAATATAGTTGAACATCTTTTATTGGAAAAACACTACTCCGTAAACACTACAACCAGTATTGGGACAGTAATGGTTGTTGTAAATACAAGCATGTCTATATATCTAGATCTATCTATATAATATCTGTGTGTGTGTGTCTGCGTGTCTGCGAGTGTTTCAGATTTCTGCTGCAGTAATATTTTGTATTCGTGATTGTGTAAGGTGTGTGATGATTTTGGTTTCTATTCATGATTGTGTGAGGTGTGCGATGATTTTAGTTTGGATTTGTGATTGTGTGTGATGATTTTGGTTTCTATTCATGATTGTGTGTGATGATTTTGGTTTCTATTCGTGATTGTGTAGGTGTGTGATGATTTTAGTTTGGATTCGTGATTGTGTGAGGTGTGTAATGATTTTGGTTGTGGCATGATAAGATTTCCACCTCTTTCCAGCTGCTTGGTTCATGGAAGAATCCAACTGATTTCAATTGCTGTTACTGTAAGGTACAATTGAAGATCACAAGGGCAATGCTCGGTAGGGCACTGGCTAATGTCCATCTTTAGAAAAGTAAAGGAACCTTTTTCCCAGTAGAGCAAGTTAAAGATATTTTGGACAACATTTTTTTTCTGCAGTAACTCTACCAGCGGACCTCATAAAATACTATAATGGTTGTGATAAACTGATATGTAGCTTTTATTCAACCTGTTACCACTTATAAAGTGATAGTTTGGGCAGCTGTAATCTTACTCTTCCTACTACTTCCCTTTGTTACCTTCTACTGGCTAATATGGTATAGAGTGTGGCCACCAATAAGTGTAGTACACTCTGCAGCCACAGTCTTTTTGTTTGAGAACCACTGATCTACTGAAAATCAGTAGTTTGTGTTTTGAAGGAAGTGTTACCTTATTATAATGGCTTTCTGGTTGACAATACAGTAGATGAATACAGAAAGAGTGGAATGTAAAGTGATTTTATGAAATCTCAGAGATAGAGAGAAATACAACGTATGGCATCCACTGTAATTCACTAAGGCTTAGCTTGTCCACCCCCAGCTGTTTTGGATTGAACAAAATGTGTTTCCAAACCAATTTCCGTGTGCCTTTGGTAACCATGTTTGTTCTTCATTTCCGCAATTTATCAGATCTTCATATACCAATAAGATTTCGAATGGAACTCACTGTGCCTTATACAGTAGGTTAACCAGTCAACTTCAGTAATTTTCCAAGAGGTTTGTAGAATGCTATCCTGAAGTGTGCACTTTGAAAATAGTACCAAATTCTAAAAATAAAACAGGGAAATTGCATTAACTTTAACACTAGACATGATTTTTTTTTTTTAAAAAGAGGGAGATGACTCTAAAAGTGGATTTCAAATTCAACGGATCAACATCGGCAACAGTCTCTTTGCTGGTTGTCTTATTATTTTCTCTGTATGTGTGATTTGTTTTCTGATTGGTTGGGCTATTGGGGACCTACAAGGTTAAGGTGTAAACAGCATAGGTCAGTAAGTTCCAGAATGTTCCTGTAATTCCAATTGATTCAGTGTATTGCAGAGTCTCTGAAATAATTCTAAAAGAAAACAGTTGACAAATAGACAAGCATTGAGAAGCTGTAACAAGAACTGTGTGGGCTCAGTTTTCAGAATGTGTTTGCACATTGTAGCCCAATTCACAAAACACATGAGGTAATAGCAGGATTGTACAATGTACAGATTACATTATTGAAGAATGCAAGTAAATAAAAAAAAATGATACCAAAGGATTACATTTTAAGGTGCAAAATTGAACATGATGTCACTACTGCTTTAAATAAACTGCACCTTGTCTTCATAGTACGCATGTCAAGTCCTTTTACATAACAATGTCTTGTATTAGCTGTATTGCTGAGCTGATATCTTGCGGTGCACTACTTTGTCAACACTTTGCAGTAGCTAGTTTAGGAGCTCACCGTGGGAAACTTATGGGAGGGGTTCAATATAGGATGTTAAACAAGATTGTATTACTAGTAGTTCCCATTAAAGTACATTTATATAGAGAATAACATCCTACAGAGCTTGATACATAAAATAGCTACTTTTCCATATCAGGATCACTAGGGTGTGCTACTAAAGTAAAGGACATATCTGAAACTTAAACCGGAGCTACCAGACAAGCCTTTCTTATAATGCATATTTAAAATGCATTTACTGCATATTGATACCAACACTAGAGTGGTTGTAGTGCTTCAGTAAAATATGTACTGAATACCTAGTGTACAAGACAGTGTAAGAGGAGTGCTGTGGTAGAATATGTTTGAAACATACAAAATATATGATAACACTAATAATCTGAATTTCGAAAACTGAGCACCATCCTCTCCTCCCTAAACAATGTGTATTTTTATTTGTATTTAAATTATAAAAATATGATTACTGTTCTATATAACACATTTTTAAACTAAATGTTTTATTCCATTTATATGGATTACCTGTAAAATAATAGGATTTTCAATCAGATATAAACGAGTAGCTGTGGTGACGTCACCAGTAAATTATGCAAATTAGTGCCATCAAAGGTTCGATCCTTCCTTCGGTAATGTGTTACGAACCTTCGAAGGTCAAAATGTTCCCTTCGTTGCAGCCCTACTATCTAATGCTGTTTTCATTCCCTGAGTTCTCTGAATGGTATTCTTTCATTATTTCTCAGTTGTTTCTTGAAGAATGTTTCAGTGTCTGTATGGGAGATGGATACAGGAGAAGTGAATTGGAACAGAGACTAATGGAATGAAAGGAACGAAATTGAATGATGAAGTATACTGCATGCCATAAGGGCAGTGCAATGAATTAGGAAAGCAAGGGTTCGATAACTTAATCTTTTGAAAATTCAATGACCATACTGGGAAAGGAGACATTGAGCTGGCTGTTCTGAATAGAGTGTGTGTGCTCGTTTTATAGTGCATGCTTGGTCTAAGAGACCAAGTCCCTGTAATGCTTAAACAGATATTTGAAATATAAACATGCAGCAGTATTTGCTTTAGCCTCTTTAACTTTCATTATCGTATTGTTGTGTTGAAAGAACACTGGGAACATCATAAGCTTTTTTAAATGGTTCAGAATAGCTGGAGCCTTGTGGGAAGCTTAATAGTATTAGACAGGATGTAGGAAGGTGTCAAGGCTGCAGCAAGCAAGATATGTTCAAAAACTTAAAATTAAAACTATTTCCTGGGGTCTCGTATTCATACGGTATACTCATCTGAAAGAAGATCTCAACGAAGGCTGACATTTTGATTATAAGGTGAAACTGGTGAAAATGTAGAGGAAGAAATTATTGTAAAAAATGATTACCAAGCCTTGTGAGTCCAGGTCTATCCACTCAAATAAAGAAAGTAGAATCTTATAGCTATGAAACTGAAAAAAGAATATTGTGCAAAGGAGTCTATGATCCTTAAACTCAATAGAACATGATGAGCAGAACTCTCATTAGTTAACCAGTAGTCAACAATGTTCTATTTTAATAGCCACCAAAGTGCCTATTCTATTCATACTGATTACTGACTTGTGTGGCAGCCAGCTGTTTAATTATTTCTGCTAGCCATATCAATCATTGCAAACCACATTAACAACTACAGTTACCTAATCAAATGTTTCTTTCAAGACTGTCACTTACACACAGTGTAAGTCACAGTAGCAGCAAGAGAAAAATAATAAAAGCAAAATACTGTCTGGGTTTTTTTTTTAAAATGGGTTTTCTGTGATAGAACTAAGATTGAGCCATTTACTAAGTTTTAAATCAAGCATGCAGCATTTGGATTGGTTGCAATTTAGTATTTAAATACATAGACATGCTCCTGTAAGTCTAGACCCTATGGGATATGTTTTTGGTTTAACTGTTAATAAATTATAATTTGTAAAATAAAACGTTATTTAATTATGTAGTATATGGTACTATAATGGAATAGCATGCCCAGTTAAACTGTTAATTTAATGCTGTCCTAATTTTAAAACGCCACATTAACTTTTTTTTTTATCATCCAACTTTGAAGATGTCTGCCCTAATGATCACTAACAGGCTTTGTTAGGTGAAGGTTTAAGAGAAGGTTAATCATTCTGTATTCCAGCATACCATTGAGTTGCAGGTTGTACCAGTGTGGTTTGAATTTCAAACAAGGAATCCAACTTTACCCATGTTCTTTGTTTAATGAGAATCCCAGTGACAAAATAGTCAATAATAAGTTACAAAGAAGAACAGTGATTGATGTTCCCAGTGATTACAGTCACTTAGACATAATCTTTTTGTCATTTGACAGTAGAGAAGGAAAGTAATTCATGGAAAAAGGAACAGCACCATAAATCTCAATAACACATTAAGTAAAGAAAAGACACAACTTGTACTGTAGCTATTCATACTGAAAATAAAGAACATAGAGCACGAGGACACCATATATTCATAATGAACTTCTTTATAGGGATTCTAATTATAAATAGGCCTATTCACGAATCCATCAGAATTCCATCATTATATTTTCAATAAATAAATACAAATAATATATAAATGTAATGCAATTTCTAGCACTTTTTTGTAATCAGTGCCATAGAGAACATGTTTTACCTGATGACAATTTGGAATCATGTTGCATTCAGGCAGAATGACTGCGCAACTTTTATGGAGTATGGAATATTTATGGAGTGTCCACAGTATCCGTCAAGACTGATGAAACCTGATAAGGGAATTGTGTAGCGCAAGTTATAATATCAGTTATTTATAGTAGCATGTAGGCTGTATTTCCTTTCGTCTGTCTGTTTGTCAAACTTACATTTTTACATATGTAGAAAAATGCTTGACCAGTTGTGTTGAAAATTGCTTAGGACATTCTGCTACTAACTTTCACTGACTCTTAAAAATGAAAGTATTTCAGTATGTTGTATTGCAGTTGGATATGGTGGTAGCACTAAGATGTGCTGTTCATTTTAAGCAGTTTGGGGGTGGGTCTGACGTATATTCCCTTCAAAACTGAAAATCAAGCGGTATTTTGATTACCAAAGAGATTGACCAGCTGGCATGGCATTACACACTTTCAGCTTGTTGTATTGATTAAAGGTTCAGACCAGAATCAGAATGGCAGTGCTGAGGGGGCTCCCGTGTGGCTCCGCGTGGAGTGCAGGATGCACCCTATAGCCTGGACGTCGCCGGACGTCGAGTCGACCGTGGACAGGAGCTCCCAGGGGGTGGCGCACAATTGCCTGAGGCCAGGGTGTCCTCGGCTCACCACGCACCAGCGACCCATGTAGTCTTGCTGGGCGCCTGCGGGCTTGCCTGTAAGCTGCCTGAGAGTTGCGTTGTCCTCCGACACTGTAGCTCTTGGGTGGCTGCATGGTGAGTCCATAGTATGAAAAAAAGCTGTCAGCTGTGTTCGTCTTCGCCCTCCCAAGTCAGCGCAGGGGTGGTAGCGGTGAGCTGAGCTTAAAAATAATTGGCCATTCAAAATTGGGAGAAAATAATAAAAATAATTGGCAACGATTAAATTAAAAAAAAAAAAAAAAATGAGCGACGACTACATTTAAAGAAAAAAAAAAAAAAGAATGGCAGCGCTGGGACACAACTGAGTTGCCCTGTGTCAACATTTCTTTCAATTACTGATTTATTAATACTTTGAGTCACTGTTAATAGCATGTCAATTCCATGTATTCCCTAGTGTAGGGAACATTTAGTGCCGCATTAGGTACTAAGCCTGTAAAACAGAAAATTGAGAATGGTTTTATAACGGTTAGGTGTTTTCTTTGTCATTTTTAGATTATATCATGAATTGTTGTATTTTATCAGATGTTAGTAAATGCTTTACAGAAAAAAAGTGTTTTCCATAAACTAATGAACTCTTTAACTCTTTACGGACCGGGATTGTGTTAACATGATCATACTGAAGTGGGGTCCTAGTTCCGTTATCCTGTAAACACGATAAAAAAAGCACTTTGTTTTGATGACTTACAGGACCACCGTACTTTGCAGTACAGACTTGAAACACATAGGGACTGACATTCAATTACTGATATTTTTTTTGTTCGTGTGACGTCACTGAGAGGGGCATTTAGTCTCTAAAGCCCGCACAGACAAAAGCAGAAACAAAACATCACAGGAACTTTAGAGCTAATAAAAAAAGGGGAAACACTGTAAATCTAATTATAGATTTCTAATTATATTAGACATTTTTTTCTGTCATGTGTTTTAATACATATATATACACACATATATATATATATATATATATATATATAGATATAGATATAGCTCGAGAGGAGTGATGACAGTAAATGTGATTCACTTAAGTCTCTAATTAGAGTTCCATTCCGCTGGCCAATGCTTGTCAAAAGCAATTAATAACGTAACAAAAACACATTCAATTGATTAAATGAAATAATGCATGATTTTGGGAATTTTACCACAGAAGCAACTTTAATTATTTAAAGTTTTTATTATGCCTTCAGTAAGGTTCTATGCACCAGTCATAGAAAGCACTGACAACAAGTGGCTGTTGTAAGTTCTAATGTTTTGATACCATTTGCATTTTTACCTCCAGAAGTGGATGGGGCTAAAACCGGAAGTTCTCTAAAAAACGAATAATGAGCTTTGTACTACTCTGAAAGATCGACACACTGTACTTGTTATGGATACTCAGTTATAATTGTTACTCATCACACCCCTAGTTTAAGTGGTATTCCAAGAGTCCTCCATAATAGTGTCATAATAAACAGTTAATACTGTCGTTGCTTTATTGAGTATATGTTCTACTGCAGCAGTCAATTGACCAAGTGACTTATATAGACATCCATAACTTTAAACATTGAATCAGAAGCTATACACCATAGTACTAAAAAAGCAATGTAATACTGTTACAGCATATAGTCATTGATAAAGATGTCTTATTGAAAAATATATTATGTACAACAGTACTTACTTTAGTACACCCAGTATGACAGCAAACACAAACACAGAATAATCTGATTTACTGTACAGACCAATTATTGACAACCTATGTTGACATTTACACAACAATTATGATGGCATCTGAAACAGTTGGTAAACTTGTATAAAATGATCCAGTGACAAGAGAAAGGGAGTCTTAGCTGATGTAGTACTGTTGGACATTATGTTCTGGTACTCTTTTTGAACACACACACACACACACACACACATTAATTACCTTTTTTAAATGACAAGAGCCGCCTTCTGTTTTTATTATTTTGCTGGTAGAATTTCAGGGATATAATTTGGTAACTTTGAAAAACTGAGCTTCCATGATGGTGCATTAATCCATTACAAAATACGACCTCTAAAATTCATTAGGAAACAAGCTGTATGACCTTTACTGCATGAAGCGGGTCTGAATGCTAATGTATAGTAAAATAGCATGCATCAGTACTTTTGGTTATTTAAACTTTGAAGAAGACAAACATTAAGAAGCTCATGCATCACTTAATTGAAAGAACAGGGTGACAGTTTTGGTGGTTAATGCTGTGTGATGGTCCAACTGATCAAACCAGTGGGCACTATCATTAGAATGATTTTTTTTTTCAGCTTCATATCCATTTTCTTTAAACATTTTCTTGAGTCTGACATGTCCTTATTTAAACATTTAGTGTAATCATGTTAATTCATTTGTACTACCTGCAATAAATGTAATTGCTTTATCGGTTTTATTATTAACAGAGATTTTTATAGTGCGCCTAGAGAGGAAAGCTTAAAATAGATAAGTTTATTTTCTGAAGGTAGAATGAAGTTCATAGTTATAAGATTTTTACTAGCAAACTCTTGTTTGAAGATGTGCTAAAAAATCAGTGAGTATTGACATTCTTTAGCTTACCATATACACACTCATCCAACTTTGAATAGGATGTTGTAATGGCTTCCAGTGGGCCACTAGGGAAAGCTACAGTATATCTTGCTTGCCCGAAAGTTGTGTTTGTTACAGTTTATTCCACATACTGTGATTGGATGCAGGTCACAGTGCTGAGTGACTGGGGTAAGGCAATATTTTATTGAAGCTGACATTTGTTAGGCGACGGTACAGTATCTGGCAAGCTGTGAAAGTAGATTATCGTGACCTACTTTGTTATGGTACTTTTGGCAGGGTTCACTTTTTTTTTGTTACTGACATACCTTTCACAAATTGCTGTAGAAGATACATGCAGGAAACAGAAACTGTTGACGTTTATATTTCTTCTAAACTACAGTGATACCTCGCTATAACATGTTATCTTAATATTCCCTTTTACATGATTTATTATGATAAGGTTTTGACCTAATATTAATGTATGTATAATGTTCATTCTGGTAATAAAAATGGTCTAATAATAGTCACCAACTTAGGAATCACCTCATATATACAGTAGACTTTTTATTTTTAACTGGTATTGCATTTCTTTCCTGTAATTCAGGACAAGCCTGTAAACAATCCTCTTGTCTCAGTGGGATGACAGTTTATCCATTATAATCTTATTTGAATTGACTTAACCCTGCTTTCACAAAGTTAAATTCACTTGAAAATAATTCAGTAAGACACATACTGATTTCATTATGTAAAAAGTCATATTTTATAGTTGTTACTGTTGCCCAAAATATATTTTAGACATCATTATTGGTAGTTGATGCTGTTTTTTATTTTATTTTTTACATTTATTCTAATATATAGAGATGAGTGTTAAACATAGTTATAAATTTAAATCAATGCATAGCAAGCTGTGGCACTTGTAAGAGTCTTCCAATGGGGTTTTGATGGACGCTGTTCAGTCCTTATCATGAATAAATGTGTAAACATGATTGTAGCAGGGCTGTAGAAAGCCCTGCTGTTTAAATGTATTGTTTATTTATTCTTAGAACAGGGTTTCCCCCTCTGCCCCGGTGTTATTTTGTATTTGTATTATGATTTATTTATGTTTGTAAATGTTGACGGAAGCCGTGTGTTTTGGTGTATGATTTATTATTTGTTGTAGTAGCATTATTATTGTTATGTGTAAATATGATGACAAGAGCCGTGCGCCGTGTCTGTTATTGTTTTGTTTATTTTTAAACGTGTTCTGGCAGAGGCGAGATTGGTGCTCGTTCTCTGCCAGGAATAATTAAAAAACCTTGTGCAGAAGGTGGCCATCTCCCAAGTTAATTAAGTGATTAATTTGTTGCTAATCGGGAGATGGTCACCTGTATATAAACCTGCAGCTCTCTACCCTCGGGGTGGGTGGTACAGAGGAGCATACGGGAGAGCGAGAGGAGAGTAATTTATTTAAATGTATACAGGAACAGTGACAGCGATTGCATAGCCTGACCTGTATTGTTTTGTGTTCGTGATTATTTTGTTTAAACTTCTATTTTGCTCTGTGAGCAGTGTTTTGTGTTAAAACCTTTTATTTGTTTTTATTATTTAAAGAAACGGCGCACGCTGCGTCCTTTTTATACTGCAGTACTGCCTTTGTGTGTTTGTTCCTGGTGCGGGCCTGACGTCACCACTCGTCCACCCTGTCAATTCAGGGAGCTGGTTGGTAAGATCATTAGGAATGCAAAACAACTACTGAGCTTGGTTGATTGTTTCAATGTTAAACAACTGAAATGTCATCTTTTCAAAAAGCTCAGTAATTATTCCTTTTAATTATGATTAATTGTGTCTTCTATTTGAGAAGCTAAGTAGCTGTATCTATCAGGCCAAATACTTCAATGAATTAACAATAGCATTTTAATTGCCTCTAAATAGCTCATTAATGAGTAAGGGTCAATTTGGAAAACAATGCATTTAAATGTCTTTACTGTACAAAGAATTGTGCATTCTGCTCGTCAAGATCACCTGTAACAAAGGGTTGTCACTGTGACAGCAAGGGCTTCCTATCTTTTTACTTTGTAGCATTTTAAACCTTGTTCAAAGATGTGCTGTCATATTTATCAATACCGAAGACTGAAAGAATATGATTGCATTTTAAATGTATAGTTACTCTTTGTTTATGTGATTATACACTAATACACCCTTGTAATATGCATAGCATACATACAGTAATACATTCTAATTTTTTAATGATATACAGACAGGGATAATTACAGTTAATACACATATATGAATTATTAAGTTGGTTTAGAGGATATGGTAGTGGCTAGGTACTGTAGTCTTGATCAGATGAGCAAGTGTGATTTTGACAGGTACAGCTATATCAGAACCTCCTGTCTGTCAGGCAAAATGGCATTTCATGTTACTGCTTTAATGCCAGGGCTTATACAATATTTGAAGTTCATTCAAATATGTTGAGCTCATTATTGTGAATCTTCCCTTTACTTTAAATTAATAATAGTCTGTTCACTGCAGGGTTATTTACATGGTGCGCAGGTTGGAATACAGAAATGGCTTTTGAATGGCTTGAGCAATGAATGTAAGATGTTATTTTTGATTTGGTTTGTTTTTATTAAACTAAAGATTTTGTAATGTGAAACCAATTTCCATTCTTGAATGAAGAGAAGAAATGTATTATTTTTTTACTCAAAGTTAAATTACCAACATGCCATGATTTTTGATTGTTAAAGCACCTAATGCACAAGGCGCAAGTTATTGTTTTCTGTAGAGTTTATGTGTGTTTCATTAATGCCAGTACAGTACTATGACATAACAGAGACGCATACATTTTAAATGCACCACAGAATTCAGCACACGTTTTAAAGGTTGAAACATGCTTAGATGACACAACTGATGAAGCCAGGAAGAAACTCAAAGTAATATAAAGATTGAACTCCCAAGGAGCAAGTGAAGATCAAAAGAAAAAAAAAAGGATCACTACAATCCATACGGAACAATGTCATAAACATATTACAATATTCACACAGAATTATAGGGCATGAAGCTTACCCTTCAGATTGGGCCCTGAAATGGAAAGAAGAAAAGCAATCCAATTTACATATCAAAGTGCTGGGAATCAATATCCATGTGTCCAAAAAAGTAGCACGCATTCTGTTATGACAATAAAACAAAACAAAATCATACATATGTTAAATATGTACTTTGTTCTTTTGAATACAGTTGTATGCTCCAAACACACATAGCAGAGTTTTGTACTTTTAATAATTATTGAACTTTGTGTATCCCTGTGGCAAAGTGGTTAACAGTGTACAGGTGCAGGAATGCAGCCGTGATCAATGAACAGATAGACAACGATAATCCAGGTGCAATGATATTTTATTTGTAGAACCAATGGTCTGACGACAAAACACAGTAAATAATAATGATAACGAGCAATACAGAGGTGTATATTGCTCAGTTGTAATCCACGGGTTGGTCCAGAAATAATAACAGTCCCGATCTTTTTACACCGACGCATAACACAAACACAATCACCAGTTGACAGTGCATGCTGTAGTGCTCGTGGTGCAAATACAGTTTATTGTGAAACAAAGTGCAGTGTTGTCCGGGTTTAGTGCTGGCCTTTGGTGACAGCTCCGGGTCGTGTTCATCTGTCTAATAATAACAGTAATTCTTTAGACACAACAGGACAAAACACTCACGATTACAATACATGGTCTCCTTCCGGTTCAGCTCTAACCATACAAAGGAACAGATTAGTTCGCTACACCACCTTTTGTACCGTCAATCATGACCCCTTGGTTAACTAGTGCAACCCCTCTTCCAATCCGCGGTTGCTACTTCGTTTCCCTTCGGGGTCGATGATTTAGTGTATCGTAGCTCCACCCCTTTCTAGATGACCGACTTCCTTCTTACCCTGGGAATGAATTGTCTTGCCATCCAGTCCAGGGCACTCTGTTCCCTTTACACAGCGCACTCACAGGTCGGGAAGGAGATGCATCACCAAGAATCATTCTGTCTCTGTCACAATCCCTCAAAAGTAGAATTACATTTTTTTTTTTTTTTAAATAACTCATGAAATAAAAAAAAAACATGCAAATGACCGAATATTTGTATACAAAATCATCAAGCAATGGATTCAAATAAGAACAAGTAGCAACCTGCAAACTGAAATATAATACAACCATGTCATAAATATAATACATGTCAGTACTGAAGCAGGAGAGTTTCGATTGTTGAAAGCACCTAATGTGCAACGTCAAAAAGTTCTTGTTTTCTGGCAGACTCACAGCTACTGTATCCCAACATCAGTAGACTTTTATGGAGAGCTTTGTGTGTTTTTCATGGGCTAATTATCTTTTTATGTTGGTGACTAATTTGGGTGCCATGCAATATTTGTTAATTATCTTGTTTTAAGGATGCAGAAGAGACTGATTGTATGCCTTCATCACATTATTCATACATGTTGACTCTTAATGAGAAAGCTATTGCCAGTACTATTATATAACAGTCACTTACATTTCAAATGCACCCTAGAATGCAGCAAACGTTTACAGCAATGTACAGTAATCAAAAAAATTCATTGCAATGCTTTCCCTGCTGGCTGCAAAACATAAAAATCCCTCCCAATTCAAAGAACGGGGGAAAAAAACAACTTCACAATAAATACTGCAATTTCTATTAAAACCTACTTGGGACCCTGATCAAAAAAGTTTACCACTGTTTTATACTGAGTGACAGATGCTAGGGAGATATGCATTCTGCTTCTCCTGATTGAAAATGGAATATTTAAAGGCTTTTGGTTCCAATACAGCTGACAAAGTGTCTCGGTTTGATGGACATGGTGGCAGTTTTATGTCTCACTGATTCTCTATAGACATCCATGACCACATACAGTATGGATTTCCAGTGACAAAGAATATAAATCCACTTACTGATGCTTAATGCAGTGAAGCATGGTTCTTTTTTTTGATAAAATGTCACAGCATATGAAATAATAATACTATACCAGGTCTTGTAAGGGCTAAATTAGATCTTATCATAAATCACAGGAAATCCTTTTTTAAAAAACATAAATGAGTTATGAAACACTGTTTTGTAGAGTATAGTGTGACATATTTAACAAGGTTAACATAATGGTAGTTGTAAATGTTTTGAATTTGAATGTGTTCAAAGTGTTATATTTAAATTATTTATTTCCTCATTAGGTAGTATTAGCTCTGTGGGGGAGATGGCTACTGCACAACTTGCTAAGATCTATATATCAGAAACCTGAACTTTTGAATCTGGAAACAGTCCAAGCTTGAGGCTTAAGATTTGGTTGCATGCTGTTTGTCCAGTCTGAGTTCAAATTACTGATCAGCCAGTCAATGTGCAGTGAAATCATTTTGATCTTAAAATATTTTTTTGTACTGCTTGTTAGTGGACACGATATTTGTACTTTATAAATGATTGATTGCTTAGTTTGTCTACTGTACACAATACTGTATAGCTATATGACTAAAACTGCAACCCGTTCGGTTTGTATTTGAATTCTGCTTCCTACGGTATGCTTTTTATTTTCTTCCATTAAATACAGGTTTAAACTGCTTTCTAAGAGAGCACTGTGTCACAAATGACATTCCTGGACCTGTGTCTAATCCAGGGATCTATAAGACTTAATAGAAGCGGAATTGCAAACGTGTTCAAAATAATCATGTCTGACAGTCCATTAGTTTGAACTGAACACAAGCCATGTGTGAATGTTATAAACCTTCCATTCAGCCGATTTGTAAAGGATTGGTTAATCCTCACTATTATTTTGAAGATATTCATCTCCTCAGTTATTTATTTTCATGTTTTTTCGTAATTGAAAAGGCACCCAAACACATGAATTGGTATAATAATACAGTGCATATTACACAGCAGTCATTTCCTGCCACCTGTCTCATTTATTACATTTGACTGCTGTGTCGCTGGAGGTGAAAATAAGCTTTGAATGTGGCACTGTATAAGTTGCCCAGCGCACAAATGACACAGGATATACATCATTGTCTTCTGTATGATACAAGGGGCAATAATCATTGATTTAGATGTTAAAGTTTTAGGAGAAGAAATGTTTCTTTTGGTGAACAGAATAAACAGTAATACATGTAGATGTCTAAAAATCTTTACAGAAATCAGCGGACCGCTTTTATTTTTTTCAAAATGAAAATTTCTTTCCTGGATTACCAATGAGGTGATATATTTACACCTCTACTTCAATTAGTAGCTCTACGTTTTTATTACATTTGAATATGAGACACCAACAGTTAGTAAAATATACTAACATCTCTTTCCTCCTTACATTTCCAAGTGGAACACATTGACAGTTATGGCAGCAGTAACCAGGTCTTCCTGTGATAGAAACACTTCAGATTTATATAGAGATAATCTTCCTGTGTTGCAATTCTAGATAATAAAATTGATGACGTGATTAATTCCTGTCATGCCTGAGGTAGCAGTGCCATCGTATATGCTCCATGAGCTCTGGAATTGCTGAGAAGGCATTTTCAACCAGTTCCTGACATGTTGTAGCCCCTTCTGAACTCCAATAAAACTATAAGAAATTCTAGAATTCTGGAATAGGACATCCCATGATTCTGCTTTTTGTTGTTGTTGTAGTGCCAATGTTCTTGCTCTCAGCCAGTGACTAATGATTACAGTACATTGCATCTCTAACTACGGTGTCATTTCATTACAATTACTATTGAATGAATATGTAACATGGGCCTGGTAATTGTGCTGCTGATGTATTTTACTTGAATGAATGCAGCACCGTTGTTTCATTGTGACATTAGGCATACATTACCTACAGTACTGATTCATTTATTTGTAACTGTCTTAAGTTTGCTTTGCTTTTAATTGCAGCTAGATAATGCTGTTATTTTCCTGCCAAAGAACCTGTTCAAAGGTGCTCAAGAAGACTCCCAATCATTAGCACTCACAATCATGTGTTTTACAGGTAGCCTACAAGTTGGGCTACTAATATTAGTAACATTTTATTGTATTGTATTGCACTGAATATGTTGTCATTACCTCTGATATATTATAATTTAGCTTTAGTGTCCACAGGTTAAACAGGCTCAGAGTCACATTCCAAAGAAGGCACATCCGTCAGCACAGTGACCCCTAATAAAATTCTGAGGTCTTAATTGAGTTCAAACTCACCAATGTGCCAACTAGGTCCAACACTAATGGATTTCTGTGCTTTGACGTTATCAAATATATTGGTGTGATTGCTTTACTCTTCTTCTGTTAGGCATTTTTGACATAAAGGTAATTGAAACATAAATGAGAAAGAATCACGTGCATCTATCTAGTCCTCATTACACCTGGCTAAAACTGAGATTGAAATGAGTGTCATTTTGAAAGAAGCACATCTGCTGTAGTTCTATTTGCTTTTCTGGTGCATGAATAAAATATCAGGTGGCAGACAATAATGTTTGTTACCCAATTGGAATGCTATTTTATTGAGCTGGTGCCATGTCATGATGCTTGTGTTATAAACTAAACTAAAGCCATAAATACATTTTATGTATTCATACTTCAGAAAGTTGAAAAAAAATACAGGAAAGCCTTATTCCCTGACTAGAAGCTGACACCATAAAGACAGAAGTACATTACAGTAATAATTACCATTTCCAGTAATAGCATATGCATGCTGCTACAAGGAACTGTTTTAGCGTGTGGATTTCTTAGCGATTATCATTTTAAAGACATAAGTATCCATCCTGCTTGATTTTTTTTGAGGATGCAACATCGACAATGGACAATTGCAAAGCATATGACATGGTTTATGTATTCACAAGACAATTTAGAAATCAGGAACAGCACTTTTATTGTTAACCAAACAGATGCAGATGTCTCTTTTGTGACTGCCTTCAAAACCCTGTTGGCTCAATTTTCGGTAACTATTGCGACAGTCCATAACTTAATAGCGGCGCTGTACTGCTGTTAGTTTTAAAACTGAACATAACAGCCATGCGAACAACAACAACAACAACGGTGGAATATGGCCAATATATGTGGCAAAGAATCCCACAGCATGATGTGCATTTCACATTAATAACTGTATTTAAACAGAGATTATTATTATTATTATTATTATTATTATTATTGTTATTATTTTGATGATTCCAGTAATGAAAAAGGTTATACAAGTCTACAGATCTGAAGGGACTAAATGTATGTGTACTATATAGTATATAGTATTTAAATATGTATCATGCACTTAAAACATTAGTATGTGATTTTTTTTTTTTTTTTTAAATTATTAGATCCGTGTATTTTTCATAGCGAGTACCTGGTTCTGGATTTTCTACACGTGCCGACCTCCAATATATATATATATAGTGAAAATGAAAACATATTAAAATGTCTGTGTTTAGAAAAACAATGCAAACAGCTAAATTAATATGACAGGTATAGTGTGTATGTATGTGTATATATATATATATATATATACACTATACAGTACTGGTGAACTTTGAGTTTAAATAATGTATGAAGTTACTGGGTAATGTATTATTATTGCAGAGTTAAAACTAAAAGTTGTACTTTGATCAGTAAAAAGAAAAGAAAGAAATGTTTTAATCTCTTTGATAAAGAAATATTTTAGAAAATCCACTTTAATGCAAACCATACTTTTTATTTATTTATTTTTAGAACTTTCTTTTTTTTTAGAACTGAAAAGATTAAAGCTGCTATGGGGTCTGTTCATAAAAGTACTTACCAATTGTCCTAAAATGTAGTCAATTTTCATACAGCGGCTTGTGCCACAATTTTGCACCGCTACTGTAATATTGTAGTTTTAGCATTCATGGACACATGCTTTAAAAAGATAGCGATTGCTCAGAAATTAAAATGGAATTACTTTCTAATGAAGAATGATGTCTGTGTGTAAGCTTAACTAAACTTCAATTAATGGCACTTTCTACTGAATTCAGAAATAAATCACAAAGATCGGTGTACTGTTAGCCCTGAACTACACAATGTAACTGTGCCATAACCTTTAAAAAAACCCCATCATTATCATCATTACTCTGCTTCTAAAACACATGTTTGTGTTTAACAATATTTTTAAAGTGGCTCACCCTAATGTGAACTTCTGAGAAACAAAGACCTGTTTGACTTCCTAGTTTGTTTAGATTCCCTAAAAGCATACAGACTCCTCCTTCATTGAAGCTTTCATGCCACTAATGGAAATGCTTATGCTTCCCCCTGCACTAGCAGGGGTTGTGAATATGCCGCTTGTAACCTTTCCTTTTTTCAAACCAGACCCTATTTTTTAAAACTGTCTTTGTTACACCTGCAGAGCTGATATTTAGGAGAGGGAATACTTGCATTTTGGTGGTTGCTGTGAACACCTGAGACAAAAAAAATATTTTAGGAATGAGTATCAGTGAAAAAATATATGCAACAGATGCAACAGAATTCTGTGGGAATTCGATTTTGTTTATGTAATTTACACTTGAATGATATGAACATCAGATAATGAATTCTGCTCACTTAATGGCAGTCTCGGTTTCATTTGAAATGTGTCACTAAAGGGGAGATTTGCATGTCTATAGAGCATCCCAGTTGTTGTGTGAGTAATTAAAAATGACAAAATGTGTTAATGATCTCTGTTAGAAGGCTTTTGTTCAATGTCTTTTTTTATGTACATGGAGTATTTAATGAAGATGGCTTCTTTCCAAATACAAAATATTTAGTTTTAATGTGACATGATTGCTCTAAATACTCATTATTTTCAAAAGAAGATAAGCACACTTAACATTGATGGGACAACTTGAATGTTTAAACCATTCCAGTCACTTTATCAATCCATCATTTAACTATAGTATTTCCAAGTGAATAATGGCTGTCAGTTTGATAATTGGTTTATGTAATTACACTGGAATAGGCAGAACATATTATGCAACAACCCTTTGAAGTACAGTGACTCATGAAATGCTATCTCTACATAGATTATTATTGGTTAAAGAAAAAAAAAATCATTCTGGGTTGGTAGTTGTTTCTAGATTTCTTTGGTTTATTAGCTGGAAAGAATCTAATTCGTTAAAATGATGATAACAACGTTGCGTTTGTTTAATACATTTCATGCTACACTTCCTTCTGGTTTGTACATCTACCCCTAAATGTTATAGGCACTTTGTGATACAGTAGGTATTGAGAAAGGCTGTTTTGCACATGCTGCCTACTGAATAAAATGGCTTTGCTAGTGGCAAATAAAGCTGTAATTAGATTAAACATAATGGTAATAGACTTTGGTGAATATAACAGAGGTGTGCCTGCTTCATCTCCTAAGTTGTATTAAGTTATATATATAAAGTCATGTTTCGACAACATTCTATAAACAGAATAACAGAATTGTGTGCTACAGAAGGACCTGCATTCAATAATGTAACACAGTGAAACTAAACTGGACTGCTGTTTGAGTGTTTATAATATATTACTTAAAGTGTTGACGTGGAATAAATAAGTGGCTTATTTTACGGCTTTCCTGGTCTAAAAATAGGAAAATAGGTATTTTAAGATATTTCAAGATTAACTATTAAATATAATATAATATCTATTAAAACGGGGAAAAAAATGCATTGTCACATTCAAAAAGGATTATGTTCTCTTGAGTTATTATACAACAAATGTTCCTAAATATTTAAATGCTTACCTGAAAATCAGTAAATGCTAAATTGTAGAATATTTAGTTTTTTTATGTCCACCTTTTAAAGACAGTCTATTTTCACCATCAGTGAATTATCAAGCAAAATAAAAACATAAATAAATGTAAAAATAACAACAGACACGTGAAATGTCCCCTTCTTGTACTGGTCAAAAAATTTCGATCTTTGATGAAGCTGGTGGGTTTTTTTTTTGTTGTTGAAATCATTTTAAAGAAATTGTGCAACTCTACGCAGTGTGTTCTATCATTAACCGAAGCAAACTAAACTGATTGCCAGATTCCTATGCAGTGTAACAGGTAGCATGTCAATAAGGCAAACGTTTACTGTATTTATTTTTATGTGATAAAAATGTTGTTTACACTATTCTTTCAGAAATGGGAATGTTCAAGTGGAACGACATAATGCTGACTCCTTTGTGGAAGTTGGCCCTTGTTGTAGCCATTACACATTTATATGGCTGATCACTCTATTATGCTTTGGCTGTGTTTTTTCTTGGCAGAGAGCTGGACTGTTTCCTGTTTCCATGCCACCAGGCTGCATTAGAACACATGTTAAAGTGGGTCAAGAGAGACACAAATCAAGTACAGTGCCATCTGTTTGTTAATGATTTTATCCACTCGAGCATATTTCATTGGTTTGGATGTTACAAACACTCCCTCAGTATCGGGATGAGAATTTGTTTTGCTGTTTCTCCCAGGCTAGCAAGTGAAAAAAATGTCCAAAGATACTTC
Organism: Acipenser oxyrinchus oxyrinchus; assembly: GCA_030684275.1. Classification (NCBI taxonomy): domain Eukaryota; kingdom Metazoa; phylum Chordata; class Actinopteri; order Acipenseriformes; family Acipenseridae; genus Acipenser; species Acipenser oxyrinchus. Next base: position 11,918,116 of record CM060257.1, read on the forward strand.
AAATATGTATAACAAAAACACTCAACTTAAAGCAGAACATTGAGTATTTGTAATGGCTTTTAAAGTCATATAGTACAGTATACCACATCGCTCTCCCTCTTTCCCTGTCAAGAATCCCTTGGCCACTCACACCTCCCAGAGACGATAACAAAAGGAAAGCACATCCCAAATCACAAAGAACCATAGCATGAAGGACGAGAGGGGCACAGAAAATCATTGACTTCTCTCTCTGTTTTATCTTTGCACACGCAAAGGGAATTTATTTATTTATTTTTTAAGGCTGGTCGGCCACTAGGAAAGTGACTTGACCACCACCAGTTTGAAATTAGTTTTAGTGAACTAGTGAGCTGCTGCGACAGAAATAGAATGATTCTTGGTGGTAAACAGAGTACCCTGGACTGGATGGACTGTCAATTCATTCCCAGGGTTAAAAGGAAGTTGGTCATCTAGAAAGGGGGCGGAGCTTCGTTGCACCAACTCATCGACTTGGATTGGAGGAGCTGCTGCAATCATTTACCAAGGGGTCATGTTTGGCGGTACAAATAGGGGATGAAGCGACGTGATCTGTTCCTTCGTTTATGGTTAAGGAATGACCCGGAAGGACCAGTGTTTATATATCGTACCGTGAGTGTTTTGTTTGTTTGTCTCTAATTTGTTACTTGTTATTTATTAGTAGGTGACTAACACGTTCCGGAGCTGTCGCCTGAGGCCAGCACTAACCCGGACATCAGTTCACCTGTATCACGATATAAATTCTGTTTGCACTATGAGCACTACAGCATGCACCCAGGACTGGTGACCGTGTTTGTATATTGTGTGTTTACTACTGGGATTATCATTTACATTCACCAGACCAGGATTATAAAAATAAACCTCCTTGCACTTCGGATTCTTGTTGTCTGCCTTTTCATTGATCACCACATCACTCCTGCACCTGCACACTGTTAACCAATTTGCCACATACGCCCATTAGATATGGTATGTAATAAAATCATTAAAACTTATGGCAGCCTGAAGATACTTTCTAGTATTGCATTGTTGTGAACAGAGCTTTTATGAGATTTTTAAAACAGTTTCTGAGGAATGAACAATCCATATTTATGCTGCCTTACCAAATGCTTCTTGGAAATCGACTTTCAATTTAAGGTTTCAGTCATGCCTCTGTCTTGCCGGTGCTCCAATTTAGGAAGCTTTTCTAATCATTTGATCATTCAACTGACTCAGCAGGAATCCAGATGTTATGGATTCAATTCCAACCACGCATACGCCCTCTCAAGTAAATTGATATTTGCTCTATGTTGCTATTATTGACATTTCTTGCAAGGCGGGATGCTTCATTTATACATCATAACCATCAGTAGGAAACACTGTCCGTGTTGACATTGAAGAGGAGCGCGTCCGCTCCATGGAGAGAGCTACTACACGAAACCCTTCCACTCCAAGACGGAGCTCGTGAAGGCATTGCCCAGTCGAGGCCGTTTGAAGAGGCAGGAGTCGCCGGGAGGATGCCGGGACTCCGGGAGCCCAGAAGTAGGTCAGTTTAGGGGATTTAATCCCAAACAGTATAGAGAGGGTTTGTGTAGTGTAGTAGGTTCCTGGAGCAGGACTAGTGGGACTAGCGCTAGCCACTTGTGCAGCAAACCTTTACTTTTAGCTTTGTTTTGTTTTCTGTTCTTTATTTAATCCTGCAGTATGATTACCATTGTTGGTACCCTAGCATCGGGGCCTGTGTTGTGATTAAATCTTTGTACTGCTAAACTCCTCCCTGTGATAAGTACGGCACCACGCTGTATCCAGTCACCGCACGCAATACAATAGAGCTGTTAAGCAGCCTTACAGCTAAACCCTTTCACCAAGATGGCCGACTTATTAAAGCCAAGATTTTCAATCAGACTTGTTGCTGTAATCAGGAGCGCCCCCAGAAATCTTTCACATGGTACACAAAACTGAACCACACCAGCATCCCTTCTCATGCCAATAATGACTCTGCAGCACCATGCTGTAAAGTGTTTCAGCCAATCAGAGTGTTGCATTTTTGTTCTTCCCTGAGTTTCACAGCACCTACACTCTGTGACCTGTACTATAGTCTTAAGGTTCTACATAATACTGTAAACTCCAGTAGTTCTAATATAATCTATAGGGCTGTAAACGGCTTCTACTGATGATGATAATAATAATAATGATAATAATAATAACAACACAACTTGGCAATTATGCGTTAATGATTAGGAAAATGTATTATAAGACACTGATAACATTTAAATGCAAATTCAACTTTAAATGTGCATTTACCATGCTCAATCCTGGGACTAGACTAGAACAATTCAGATCATGCAGTGATAACATTCAAAGCTGTTCTTGGTCTTTGAACTTGGGATTGATTTAATTCAGGGACAACTTAAATTTAAATAAATACATTTGGTATGTTCAATATATTTGTCTTATTTCAACATCTCACTTTATATATATATATATATATATATATATATATATATATATATATATATATATATATATATATATATATATATATATATATATATATATATATATATATATATATATATATATATATTTTAATGTATAAAAACTGAACAATTAAATGCTTTAGCCGTGTTATCAATTGAAAAAGACATGATGGCTGACATTCCTGACTTTAATAATAAAGTAATTGAAAAATTTGCCACAATAAGACACCGCAGAGCAAACTTTTTTGTATCAATAATATATCAAAAACAATAATGAAATATGCAATTAATTTAGCTTACTTACTTCAGGTAAAGCCCTGACTTGAGAGCAGTACCTTAATAGAAGAATGCAGCGCTTTACCATTTTTTGTTGCTGTCTTTTTTGCTTTCTTCTTCTCTATGTGATTACGACTGGTAATATGATCTTTAATGGTATTGACGCGTACATGATCAATCGAATGACAGTTTGTAGAATAGTACCCCACCATCCTCGTATAGATAATCAGAAAATGTTTTAGCTCTACCTTTTGCTGAAACATTGCTTTTTTTGTTTTTCATTGGTGCAGCCTCCATGTTGAGTTTCAGCAGAGACACGTGAGTGAAGTCACATGATTAATTAACTCAACTTGGCTGTGTGTAGTGCAAATAAACCCCAAAAAACACAGAAAACTGGAGTTGCGAGGAGAAAAATTCCATTCCCAAAATGCCTAATTCTGCGATTCCGTCCGAGATCGCGGAAAATGGTAGCCCTAAACATATTGTATGCTATGCGATAGCTAAACTTTTTAGAGCATTAAACAGCACTGGTGAATCACTATGGATTGCACCATAAAAAATGGTTGATTATTATTATTTATTTCTTAGCAGACACCCTTATCCAGGGCAACTTACAATTGTTACATACAATTACCCATTTATACAGTTGGGTTTTTACTGCAGCAATCTAGATAAAGTACCTTGCTCAAAGGTACAGCAGCAGTGTCCCTGACCTGGGATTGAACCAACAACCCTTCGGTCAAGAGTCCAGAGCCCTAACCACTACTCCACACTGCTGCCCTGATTTGATGCAATCCAAGTGAAAACAAATCCATCAGTGGCTTATCCTGGCAGGTATCCGTTAGTCAAATCAACCCCTAAGATTAATAAAAGATTTGCAGAAAGTCTAATACTCTAGGGGAGGAATGATGTTGTCCAGCTACCCGTTCAATGTGTATTTAATTTGTTATGCACAAAGTACGTTGTGTCAATAGATGGGGGTGTCTATTTACTTGATACTATTTAGATGATAAATCTCTGTACATACGGTAGGTGCTTTATAGATACATGTAAGCCTGTATAGATATTGTAACCAAATGATAACAGCTAATTTAGTGTATTTCAATTAGACTACCTCTAGGCAGGGAATGGCATGTTTGGTTTGTTAAAGTTTTAATCAGTAAAGTAATTTTGAATTTAGAGCCATTACATCAACTATCAGATTACTGCCTAGTGGTAGTGAATTATGGTGATCGCTCATTAAAACCTATTTCTCCAGCCTGAAATACAATCATAATAAAATCTGAAATCCAGTAAATGTAAAAAGTTTCCAATGTATTTACCATGCTTACAATCAAGAGAAGAATGAAATAGGAAACACAGTAAAAAAAAAAAGAGAACTAAAAAATGAATATTTTTTTTTTAATTTCATTAATTACAAGCACCATTCATTTTTGTTCCAGTTGCTACTTTATGTACCGTAAGGATAACAATTTACATAAGACTGAAGCTTATGCAAAATACTTAGGCCCCAGGCTTTTTGGCCTGCCAGCAGCCTTCTGTCTTTAAAAAAAAAAAAAAAAAAAAAAAAAAATCATTAAAAAAATCATTGTTCAGTACAGGATATTTCATTAGCCTTTCTTTCATGGAGACCTGGGTTTGAATATGACTCTAGTCATAACTAAAAATGAATTCAGTGGTCTCAGACAAGCCCCTGGTGGACAAGTTGACATGACAACACAACCACTGAGTCTATGCTTCAGGAAGGGCCCGTATACAATGGTGAAGCTCTTATGACCTGACTGTATCCAGTGCACAGTGACGCTGTGCTTTTGTATTAATTTACTTTCTTCCTCATGGGGGATCAACATGTTAGATTAGATATATCTCCAACACAAATCTACTAACTTGCTGCTACCAATATTAATAAGAATAATAAAAAGTGAAGTAATTAAGGAACTCAAATGAATTCAATTAAAAAAAGCAATATGTACCTAATGCCTGGGCCTTACTGAGGCTAGTAATTAATTAAAAGATCAATCAGGAAAACAATATTGCAGACACAAAAGAATAGGGAGAATTATTTTTTGTTCAGCGTATTAATTTGGGGTTCTGATAATCAAATGTGTCTCTTCAGTCCCTGCGGAAATTCCACAGTGGAAAAAGCCCAAGTGCAGAGCAAAGTCGCGAAGTTCAGTTTAAACGCCGTGCTGCTGCTGTGGTTATATGCTAGCATCAATCAAACTGTGGAATTAGTATAAATGTATTATCAGTAGCTCTGAGCTGCCTTTTAGGGGGAACACAGTATTTAAGTTTAAAAAAAGAGAAAAAACATTTATATACAGTACTTGAACATGTTGAAGGTTGTGTGCCTCTGGATACAAACATAATGTAGCAGGTTAATAAAGTATAATGTACAGCTGTTCACAAGAGCTGTTATTTCATTAAGCTTCAATTTGTGAATTCTGCTGTAGGTCAGGAGATCCCAAACTTTCATGACTCAGGGGCGCCCCATAACCTTTGCTATTCTGAGTGTGACTGCCATTCCCTCCCCCGACCTCAGTGAATCTATAGAAATTCAAATGTTATTCTCATTTTAAGTCACCACCTTTAGTTGTATAAGGGTATATACTGTTAAAGCCGGCATTGAAAATGGATTATAAAAGTACAACAGAGCTGAGGTTAAGACAGTACTGGGTAACTGACAAGGGATCCACTGATTAGGGCAAAAGTAAAGGGCTCCAGGGTGTGACTATTTTTCAGAAAGAATGCTTTCCAAAATGTTCTCAGAATATTCTTTGGTAGTTATGATAAAGGGCAGGTCAAAGTTTGAGAAGAATCATTTTAGATTTTTTTTTTCATTCTGGGAATGGAGAGTATATACAGTTAACAGAGTGATGGAGACCAAAAGTCTGACAGCCCTGAGAAGAAGCAGAGAAAGGGAATCCAATTTTGCTGTTGGCCTGACACCTCCAGGACCCTGAATCACTCACATTAACAGCCACTCAAACCTTTCCTTTAGCTTCTTCATTATAAGAGTTTCATTGTATGATAGATGAGATTCTTATTATTTGAAATATTATTATTATTTTTTATTTTTTTAATTTCCTACCTTAACTTAAGGAAAACTTTAAAATTAGCTACCATTACTTTTCGATGACTGCTCCAGTTTGGAATGATTTTCTGGACAAAAGCTGTACAATGTACTTCTAGTCAAGGCTTCATAAATAATGTGCAGAACTCATTAGATACCTCAGTCCATTCCTGTTAAGCTAGTGTGAGTTCTTTTTTTATACTTTGATGGACATAAACTATTATTTGATATATGGAGTGCTAGACGGTGCGAGAGGTACAGTTTGTGAACATTTAAAACATGTTAGAAACTCCAGTGTCAGTATCGTTTATGTCATCATATTTCATAAACAAAACATGTAGCCCTGATAACCTTTAAATATCACATTTAAATATTGTATCACATTGGACAGGTTTTACACACACACTTTTTCAATTGCCTGTATAACGTTCATTTTGTAATCAATACAGTGATGAAGGCATTAGCCAAAATGTTTGTCTGATTGACGTGTTACCACAGAATCATAGGCAGTGCATGTAAGAGGCTTGGGGAGGCTAAGCCTCCCCAAAATAAATTGCCCAAACCCTCACAAAAAATTGTTCTGACCAACACAAAACATATTTGTGAGAGAAGAAGATTGATTTTTTTTTTTCCCATAAGTGCACAAAGCAGGTCTAACAAACATATTTCTTGTTTTCCTACTGCACAACCGCCAGACCGCTAGGGCAGCTGGGATATCAAAGTCAATACTGTAGTACATTAGTTGCATTTTAATGTCATTGGAGGAGACAATGCTTGGCTGGTTTAGCGTCAATTCTTCCCCATTCCACTGCACAATTTCTACATTTATTCGAATTGCTGTTATCTATACAAACAGCTTGATCAGAATCTGATTTTACAGAACTTGTGGCAAAATATTTTTGTAGTCTACTGTATGTTTTCACAGTCAACCGTTTGTGTGAGAATTTGATAACTGTGACGCTACAGTCAGAACATACTTCCTTCGACTGTTTGAACCACCTTTCAGAACACTGTGGTGCCAGATTATGAATGTTTCTGAAGTTTTTTCTTTAGATATTTCCAGTCCCTCACTCTATTTTCAGTGAAAGCGGGTCTTTTGAACTTCTGAAAAACTGTCTGCAAGGAAAGCAGAAAACCGCATCTTCCAGCTTACTGTACTCTAAATATGAAAATATATTTTAATATTTTTATGAAAATGAATGGTTTTGCTTACCAAAGACAGTTTTCAGATACACAAGTAAACAAGGCTGTGACGGTCCTGTTTCAGTATCACAAAGGTCCAAAATACAGGATTTAGTTGCATTTCAGTGTCATTTGAGGAGACAATGCTTGCCTGGTTTAACATCCATTCTTCCCGCCAATATGAGCCCCATAGTTATTTTTTTTGCAAATATACCTTATGAAAAACGTTGAATGCCCCTTGATTATAAGTATGATAGTAAGTGTGTGTTTAGAAGCTTAATAGACAGTATTAATAATTGATTTAAATTAGTGTGAAGTGATGGAAATGGTGTTCGAAAATGGTGTAGGTACTGTAGGACTGCAGAACAGGTTAACGGATTTAAAGGTTTTAAAAAACAGTGCAGTTTGTTATCCTTACTGTTTTTCTAATTTGCTTAAATAGGCAGAACATGTTTTAAAGTACAAGCTAGTGCTATATTAAACTTCATTTATTTGGCCGCCTTATGTTGGGGAAAAAAAACAATGTCAAATATATATGTACCATCCCTGAGTGGTTTCGAGGTCTGTTTTGTGCTATAAATTATTACACAGTACAAGTTCTCAAAAAGACGCAGGAGAATGAATCCGGTTTACAACTTTTATTTGTGTCCATCAGTCTGACTATTTTTCAAACTCAATATAATGAATGAAACTTAGTATTCAGACTCACTAGTAATAGAGTAATAAAAAAATAATAATGTATATATATATATATATAATGTGTGTGTGTGTATCTTACTGTACATCATTGGGTTCAATAACTGCAGGGGGAAAAGTGTGGAATAGGCTCCCCAAACGAAAGACTCACACGCTGCCTATGCACAGAATGATATACAGTACCAGTTGTTTGAATTGTTCTTATAGTTTTACCTGATACTGTGAGAGTCATTTACTGATGTAGTCAATATATAGATAATGGGTCCTATTCACAACACTTTAACAGCTGTTTTTAAAGCCATTTTGAATAAATAAATCAAGTTTACAGTTTACAATACATTTTGATTTGCAATATATTTACAAATTATTTAGAGAAGGTTATTCCTAGTTTTCAAAGAAAAAACTAAAAGAAGGTTTGCAAAACACTCCAACAAACAATCCATAAATATTTTGTTAAAGGCCCAATTTGTGGATTTTTGTTGACATTTTTGTTTTGCTTCCTACAGTCTACAGTTTTGCTTTGTAGTTTACAGAAAGAAAAAATAGTAATTCAAAAAATTAGGTAAACCATGGAAGAATGTTTTGGGGAACCATATTTTAGCATAAAACTGAACACGATTGAAAGATACTGGAGCACAATCTTTCTTCACCCTTCAAACGTGTGATTTTGTCATTATAGAAGCCAAACAGTTACACAGTCCTGCTTCTTTTATTATTAAGTCTATGAATGTCATATACAAGGCCTCACAAGAAATGCTTTTATACTTTCACCATTGTCTCATAAGGTGACAGTCTTCTGAAAAATTGGCAAATTATTTAAAAACCGCAGGAGGCACCTATCACATCTGATTGGTACAATTAATAAAATAATTGATTTGGATGAACAAGCATGTAGCTTTGGCAACTGATTATTAGATACAAGAGCAATCATTTGCATCTATTTTCTTTGCAGTTTTTTTTTACCTTTCTCTCTATTCATTGTATTTTCAAATTTAAGGTATTTTTCTTTTGGTGCTTGCTGAGGCTTTAGCCACAGGAGACTTCAAGTCTTTCTACTACTCGTCATTAGTCTATCTGACTACTGTACATAACAACCCTTCTGGCTATGATGGTAGCCTGCTATTCTTTTGTTGGGGCAGTTTCGTGACATAGGTGATGGAAAAACTTGCTTTTACAAAAGAAAACCGCAGGAGGAAATGACTGAAAGCAGCCGAGTAACTTAGCATTTGAAATAAACATTTTTTAAAAATCAATAAAACTGTAGTAAACGTTTTAGAAACAGATTTTATTGCATATTCACTGCATTAAAGGCATGCTAACCAAGGTTTTAAAAATGTATTTTCTTACCTCTTATTAACGCTAGAGACCTCTTTTTTTCTGTTGAATATCTCATGGTTCGTTGATTTTATTTTAAACTGCAATTTGGAATATGCAGACATTTTAAAGAAAGTCCTATAGATTTAAAAATTTCGGCCCTTCCTGATACCTAATCACTTGATGTGTTGTAGTTCAAATGTACTCCAGTGGTGTCACAGCAGCCAGATTGTGTGGTGCCCAGCCAAGGTACCTGGAATGGATGCAGGAGTTTATCGATATTGTTGTATTTAAAATACATTATTTTCAAAATGTATGTACCTGAATCATGACCCATAAGATAACCGGTAGACAGGAAAGTAGTATTATTAGTTTTTAATAAAGCTAAATAGTAGGAAATTGTATATTGAAACATTGATTAGCACTCCATTAAGCATTGTGCGGTTCCTATAGTAAAGTTTTGATATTATTATTTATTTCTTAGCAGAAGCCTTTATCCAGGGCAACTTACAAGATATCACATTATTTTTACATACAATTACCCATTTATACAGTTGGGTTTTTACTGGAGCAATCTAGGTAAAGAACCTTGCTCAAGGGTACAACAGCAGTGTTCCCCACCTGGGATTGAACCCACGACCCTCCGGTCAAGAGTCCAGAGCCTAAACACTACTCCACACTGCTGCCCCGCATGTATCATGCTTACCACAACTGATCCCAAACTCTAACAAATTCCTAAAAGGTTCCAAACAGACAAACAAAGCCTTTCCCTCATCGTACAGCTTGGACTGAATAGATAAGAGAAGAACCTCATATTGTGTCTGTTGATCCGGAATATAGAGTAAGCCATGTTGTTTATCAACATTCTGCTGGAATATATTTTAGTTACCACAATTCTTACCATATTCCTATTCTCAATCAGTTTACGTGTCTATTATCATGACACATGCAGAGTGCTGTGCAGTGGGGGCCCCTTATTATCAATTCAAATTTAATTAAAAGATTCTGAAAGGACACTTTAGAAAATTCCCTGTAAGACCTTCATGCACCACTAAGCAGCAGAAAAACAGCAAACATGCCTTTTGAAATAGTGAGCAACAGGACTGCATCAGCAACCAGAAGCATTGCAAGCACAGATAAAAGAATAAAGCCCTCTCTTTTAATTAACTCCTGTATCCTTGCTCTGTTTTAATACGAATTGAAACTGCCTTCCGCCTTTCTGTATGAAACAACACTTTTTAAATCTCTTTTAAATCTCGTAAATACTTTTTTTCTTAAGTTAAATCACCTACAGAAGAAGTCTACTGGTTCTTAGAGTAATGGTGAGAAGAGTTTAGACTGTATTAAATGAATACTGTACAAGGCCTGAGATCCTCTGGTGTGGATTACTGTGGTGTGCGACAGGAAGCCAGAAAAAACTGCAAAAGCTTCTTAGACAAATGTGTCGTTTTCAGACAGTGTCAGACATTGAAAGTGACGACTGTAAAATAAACCATAGTAAAATAAAAGCTTTGTTGCCTGTTATTTTTTCAGGCCTGTTATATCCATATTAATACCAATGTTGTGCAAAATCTGGATAAAAAGTTGTGTTTTTTTTTTCTTAAATGTTGAGTGCTGTCATTTAAGCAATTACATGACGAGATATTATTTTTATTTAAAGCAACAAGAAATCAGCTGTGGTACCTGGAATTTTATACGGGTATGTGGCAAAGTGGTTTGCAGTGCACAGGTGTAGAAGTGATGCAATGCATAACAGATGACAGACAACAAAGTTCACAGTCCAAACAATGCTTACTGGGATCTGTTTTAATCCAGGTCATGGCGACCATAAATAATAATTGCAGGCAATGCACAGCAATGTGTATTTCACAGTTTTAAACCACGGGTTACAGTCCCAAAATAATAAACACAGTATAAACACACACAAAGACACAAACATGATCACAAGTCCAGAGAGAGCGCTAACGTGCAAGTGGTGAAATACAATTTATTCCTGCACAGTGGTAAAGTGTTGTCCGGGTTGGTGCTGGCCTTACGCGACAGCTTCCAGTACGAGTTAGCTGTCTAATAAGAACAAACGAGTACAATTAGAAACAACAAAGCAAACAAACATGAAACACTCACGGTTACTTTTTTACTCTCCTTCTGCAGTTCTCTCTTAAACATAACAAAGGAACAGATCGCTTAGCCACGCCCCCTTTTGTACCGTCAGCCACGCCCCGTTGGTTAGCGAGTTCAACCATTTTTTCTCCAGTTGCCACATCGCTGCCTGTTTGGGGCGATGACTTGGTGTACCGTGGCTCCGCCCCCTTTCTAGATGGTCGACTTCCACCTTTCCCTGGAATGAATTGTCAGACCATCCAGTCCGGGTCACACTGTTCCCTTTACACAGCGCCCTCACAGGTTGAGAGGGAGATTTATAACCAAGATTCATTCTTTCTCTGTCACAGGGTCTAAAAGCTGCCATTTTAAATAATCAGGGCCATTGCAATCTATTGGTAATAAACTGAATATGATATACACTGGAGTGATTTTAAAGACAAAACTGTACACATAACAAGACATAATTACATTGTTTTAAAATTACATTAACTGTCTAATGAGGCTATTTAAGCCAATTTAGTCAGAAATAGTCACAAGGCAGCAGAGGAGGTTTTCTGTAGTGTTCAGCTCCACTACCCAGGCTTTTCATTACAGCCTACTGCCAGTTTCCATAGGAACCGAATACCCCCATCTTTCACATAAGTAATAATTAGTTATAGTGTGTGTGTGTACTTGAGTGCAAATACATAGTTAGTCATTGTATGATTAAATAGCAAATGAAAAACAAGCCATTATTCAAGAGAACGACTACTGATTTTAATATCAAGTGGTTAAAATGGTTACCTGTTGTGGACTAAATCTTTAGTGTACAGAACACAGGTTTAGACGCCTTTTTGTTCATCTGACTGAAATATGAAGAAAAAAACACACACACACATTTGAAGAGCTACTAAATTATATTTTAAAGTAGCCAATGAAAAACTTTTGAAACTTTTAATTAAAATGAAATATCTATTGTATCCATTGTTTGTGACTCAAGTTGTTAAGGTATTGTTCGCTAGGGAGAGCTTATTTAGCAAAATGTGTTTAAGTTTCCATATAGTGACTGCTTTAATATTGCCTCCACACGTGGGGGTCAATGTAAGTTCTGACTATGTTAACAAGTTTAGTATCTGGGCGTTGAAATCCTCTGCGAATGATATGCAGTAGTGGACACAGTCGTACGTACTTCAGTAAGGACGTGCGTACATGTGTATGTACGTACGTATATCACATTTAAAATATTTCTCCACAGATCAGGAACGCTTCTCCAGTTGTTATGAAACGCGGTCGTACTGTTTAGCATAAATGATTGCGATCGTATGATTCTGGGGGGGTCTCTGTCACTCTATCCATCTGTATGTCACATTTATATAGAGTATCCTGTATCATTTCTATATGTCACATTTATATACAATATCTGGATTATCGTGAAACGTGGTATTAACATTATTTAGTTTACATTATTGAGAGTATCAGGTTTGTGGATATGGGGGTCTCTGTCCATCCTTCTGTATGTCACACACGTTTGTATATATCTGGATAATCAAATTGTCATGAAACTTATTGTTTTTGTTGTGTTCTGTACATACTGTTGATATATGTCATTGTCCTCAACTTTGTCATCATACTGATTACTCTGATTTTGAATTTATAGTCATGGTGGGGGATGTATTTTACGGACTCTCTTATTTTAGTTCGCATTGTGTCCAGCAGCACACAGAGACATGCGCACTCAATGTGACACCGGTAGTGATAAGATGAAGTCATTCGCTCAGAAAGGAAATTTACAGTGCCAGGAAAAATGGCTGTCAATCATCGTCATCTCTTCTTTTTAAACATAGCAGAGGTGATTCATGAGAGTGGAAGATACATAAGAGAGGGCGTGAATGAGGAGATGAGAGAGATGAGAGAGAGATGAGAGAGAGAGAGAATGGAAGAATGAGTGCAGTAAGGGACAACTGCAGCTGCCAATAACTTCATTACTCTTGGTGTGTTGCCAGGCAAACGAGCTCTGAGGATCAAGTGTGCATTAGCCCACGCAGGGAAAAAGAAGATATAGGAGAACGATCCAAACCAGAAGTTAACTGAAGGTTTGAAACTTATATGTTTTTTTAGCAATAGAGCTTGACAATAAATTACATATACAGCTGTAGGTTACATACTGTACTAAACTTAACTTAAGGTTAGGGGTTTAGTTTCTTTAGAGTACTATTTTTAGTCATGTGGCTGTGAGGCCATGTACTGTACTGCACAGTGAAAAATAGATGTATGTGTTACATACCATTTGCGGTTGGTCAGGGGTTTTCTTAAATGTCTTGTTTCTAAGTACACATGCAAAGTTTTGTTAGAGTGATTCTTAAGCTAGTTAATTGTACTATGGTCTCTATAGACTCAAGAAGTAAGTCTATATGACTAGTATCAATACAAAGCTGTTGATGATACAGTAGAACTTACCATACCAATAAACTATGTCAAGTTATTTTAAACTGTGCTTATGTTTTTTTTTTACTTTTAAAGGCTCTCCCCATGGTTGATCTCCAGTTTTTCTGGGTAGCAGCTGTGGTTTACCACCATCGTTTAGTTTAGTTCTGCATTTTAGTGTTGCAGGTTGCAACAACAAAATTAACGCATAACAGTGAAGAAGGTGTAACAGTAATTTAGTGTTACACTTTCAGTGTATAAAGCGTTTGGTGAATTTTTCAGTTCATCCCACATTTTCAGTCCCATACACTAAACGCATTGAATAGCTCTAGAATAATTCAAATGTAGTCCTAGGGGAAGGTACATACAGTATGAGTTTCAGTGAGATACTTATATGTCAGGTCTGGCAGAAAGAGTAAACTCTATGCTTGTGGCCTTTATTACAGAAAATAACTTTGCATAGTGGAAAGTGACTGCAGCTGTATTTGTGGTGTGATTTGTTTCAGGAAAAAAACGGTCTTTAGAAGCTGTCATACAGCAGTCAATAAAGGGCAATTTCTCTCATAGAGCTGACCTATTATTTCAAGCAAGACATGAAAAAAGGCAGAGCTACAGCAAGAGCATGAGTGCAGTACCGTTGGGAGTTAAGTTTACAGAAACCCAGATGATCTTCAGACCCAGTAGTCAAGGACAAAACTGGGGAGAAAACTTACTGGCAGGTGGAATACAGAGCCGGGAGTAATTGAATGCCTTTGTAATAGAGACTGCCAATATATTAGTGTGTGGGTTAAAGGTGTGCAAAATAGAAAAAGTGGACAGTTATGTTTTTCAGACAAAACTACAAATATAAATGCTTACATTTCGTGGAATGAATAAATCAGAGTCACGAAGAATGGATTAAATGATAACTAAAGTCTCCTCAGCATGCTACAGCAGTCGTCTATATCCACTTGATATAGATCTGTACGTAATGTCTGTACGTATGCCATACTTAGATTTTTACAAGTTACTGACTACCTCATAATCTACAGTTTTAAAAATGCACATACTGGATGTAGGTCATAGTGATCTACTTCATGCTACTGATAACTCAAATTTTGTATTTACAGCTGTGGTAGGGGACAAATACCACGTAAATGCTTGTTTCAAATTGTTTTAAAAAACTAGAGTAAGAACTTACATAACTGATTAGGCAGAAAGAAACCTGAATTATTTAAACAAACTGACAACCCACCATAATGCAGATGTGGCTGCACATATTATCTGCTGCATATTAAAATAATAACAGAACATCCAAACAGATGGCAGAGTGGAGTTTATCGAGCCACCAATTCAGACAGCATTAGTCATTTGGTGTGAGGGTGAAATTATTTTTGTGTACATCAGTAAAGAATAAACAGACAAGCAGCCATAGTCTTAACCAGCTAAGACAAAGGAGGCAGTGTGGTTCAGGGGTTAAAGAAAAGGGCCTGTAACCAGGAGGTCCCTGGTTCAAAATCCCGGCTCACTCATTGTGTGGCCCTGAGCAAGTAACTTAAACACCTTGTGCTCTGTCTTTCAGGTGAGACATTGTTGTAAGTGACTCTGCAGCTGATGCATAGTTCACACACCCTAGTCTCTGTAAGTCGCCTTGGATAAAGGTGTCTGCTAAATAAACAACTAAAAAAATAATAATATTTTCCCAGGTTAAACATCCTTAGAATGAAAAAAGTGTTTTTTAACAAGTAAGGTTTAGAGATATTAAATGCCCAGGTTCATTAAAACTGCTGTTTGTTTCTCAGCGGGCTGTAACAATCCCATTTGCAGGACTTCCATCTATTAGTAAAATCATCTGCTGTTATGGACCTTAATCCTCGCACTTCCAGTCCTTTCAAAGCAGTTGCAAAAGACTCTGACATGAAACACTGCCTTTGAAAAGTAAAGGTAAATGCTAATTTTCTGCTGACTTCACTCTCATATAGCTGTATCCTCCAAGGTCAACTACTATATTGCCTGCACCAGCAATAATAAATAACACATTGCTATAATCCAGTGTGTACCAAGAAAAGTAAAAAAGGAGTGAAATTTCGTTTGGTACATTTCTGTGTACCATGTGTCCTTCTGAGGTAGGAATCCTGGTATATAAAGCACCATCAGCAGTAAACATGAGAAAGCCATGTGAATTCACAACAGCCCCAAAATGAACAGCTAGATGTCTGTAACAAAGGGATGTTGTCAGATTTAGAGAGAATTAACCTATATTACTGCCAACACAAAAAAAAATGACTTTCGTGGTTTAAGGAGGTGCTGGTGATGTTTTTAATAGGGGCATTCTCAAGTTACATTTATTAGCCAACAACTGCAAAACAAGAATTTGATGTTTTATGTAATTTAAACCCTATGAATAAGACATTATTTTGTAATCAGGGTCAACAGACAGGGCAAAATATGCAATACATAATATATGATAATATCATCATTATTAAACTTCCAACTTGCTATGATACTAGGCATGTTTAATAGCCTGATAGAAGAAAAGATATAACTAGTGTTTTGGGTTCTAGATTGCTGTGATCATCCTTTGATTTGTGTTCTGAATGACGGTTCATTACAGCTTCCATCTCCCCTTTTAAAAGTTTACATGTGATTTATCACGCTAAAAGCATTCAAACTGTAGTAAAGAATGGTAAAGAACAGGCAAGTAAGGGTTGCTTTTCAGGTTTAGACACTATCTGAATGTAAATCAGTAATGAATAAGAATAAATTAAGGCAATGTGGAAGAAACTGAATGAATATATTCTGCTAGTGCTCCTGCTCTTGCTGCTTATGATTAAAAGAGCCATTTAGTTGGCCCATTCAGTCAATATGGGGTTTAATTCTGTGCTAAATATGCTCATGTGTATTTATTGATGCTTTGTTTTATGTAATGGGATCTGCATATGCAGAGTTCTTTTTAGAGTCCGAAACAAATTCAACATAATTCAGACGGTATTGTTCGGATCACAGTTTATTTGTACAGTATGTATGGCTATGTCAATGAAGCCAATTACTGGAAATGTTACACTTTATTCTTATTAGTATTATTGTGAATTAATCATTTAGCAGACGCTTTTATCTAAAGCGACTTACAGAGACTAGTGGGTGAACTATGCATCAACACGCTGCTGCAGAGTCACTTACAATAGGTTTTTACGTCCCATCTGAAAAGTCATAGGGATGTTGGCTGGATATTGCTCCCCCAAAAAATACCCAACTGACACCACTGAACACATCGTACATGTTACAATCTATTAATTTCGCTTGTTCTGGAAAGACAGTTGTAATGTTGTTTGGCTGTGAAGGCGATAAACAGCTATCTCTTTATGTAAGCACTATGTATATTACCAGATGTCCCCCAAAGCTGCAAGTGTCTGCATTTTTGTTTTTGTCATTAATTTGGTCTGACACTAAAGAGGTCAACAGTGATGTGAGCTCTCCAATGGGCTAATTGTTTAAATGACATAGAAGGTAGTAAGATAGAAGTAAAACTGAACAAGGTTCAAAATGCATCCTTACAGGCAATAATTGATTTACTTATACATCAGAGATCCTTGTAAGATGTCCAATATAATACATATTTTTGTTGATTTGCAGCTGACTGTAGGATGTGAAAAAACATGTCAAGACTTGTCGTTCCTATAGAAAATAGCAAGCCATGCATTATGGCTGCAGTGGATATTTTGTGTACAATGCATGCACGGAGAAACTACTGGATAGCTTGACATTGTGTATCATCATTACTGTGATTTCCAGCACAATTCTGAAAAATAATTGTTTTCTTTTTTTCATTCTGTTTACAGCTTTAAATGGAGAAACAGATGGATTCTGAATCTTCAAAGCAGGCCTTTATGTCATTATAAAAATGACTGTCCTGTATAAAAAAGCTCCTCACACCGAACCATGAACCATCATCGTTATTGGCTTTTAATGTCAAAAGTTCAGTCTGAACAGCATAATGCTGTTTGAAAAAACATCACTAATAGGAAGAAAGCTATTTCAAATTCAATACACTAAATAGAAGTAAATGCAACATAATGTCTTCAAAGGTCTCATGCTTATATGTTTTGACAGTTGTCTGCTGGGCAAGTGCTCTCTGGTACTTAAGTGTAACCCGCCAATCATCTTCATATGTAGGCCATACATCAATTAGTCAAAGACATGTAGTGAAGAAAAGAAACATAACTTTCAACAACATTCGAACTCGCCCTTTGAATCCGCATTCCTTTGAATTTCTCATAAACGAGCCTAAAAAATGCGAAGCCAAGACTCCCTTTCTGGTTATCCTTATTAGCACAACGCACAAAGAGTTTGATGCCAGGCAAGCCATCCGAGAGACTTGGGGGGACGAAAATAATTTTAATGACATCAAAATCATCACGTTGTTTCTTCTTGGCCAAAATACAGATCCTGTTTTAAATCAAATGGTAGAACAGGAAAGCCAGATTTTCCATGACATCGTTGTGGAAGACTTTATAGATTCCTACCATAATCTTACCCTGAAAACATTAATGGGCATGAGGTGGGTGACCACTTTTTGCCCAAAGGCGAAGTATGTCATGAAAACAGACAGTGATATTTTTGTAAATATGGATAATCTGGTCTACAAACTACTGAAGCCAACAACAAAGCCAAGAAGAAGATACTTCACTGGCTACGTCATCAACGGAGGTCCCATCAGAGATGTTCGCAGTAAATGGTACATGCCCAGGGATTTATACCCTGAAAATAAGTACCCACCCTTCTGTTCCGGCACTGGTTATGTGTTTTCTACAGATGTTGCAGAACTCATTTACAAAACCTCACTTCACACCACACTGCTCCACCTTGAGGATGTCTACGTCGGCATGTGTATGCGCAAACTGGGCATCCATCCATTTCAAAACAGTGGCTTCAATCACTGGAAAATGGCTTACAGCCTGTGTAGATACCGAAGAGTTATCACAGTGCACCAGATCTCTCCTGAAGAAATGCATCGGATTTGGAACGACATGTCTAACAAGAAGCATCTCAGATGTTAATACTGTACCTGATGTGTGTGTGTGTATATATACTGATATATATATATATATACAGTACTGTGCAAAAGTTTTAGGCAGGTGTGAAAAAATGCTGTAAAGTAAGAATGCTTTCAAAAATAGACATGTTAATAGATTATATTTATCAATTAACTAAATGCAAAGTGAGTGAACAGAAGAAAAATCTAAATCAAATCCATATTTGGTGTGACCACCCTTTGCCTTCAAAACAGCATCAAGCATCAATTCTTCTAGGTACACTTGCACACAGTTTTTGAAGGAACTCGGCAGGTAGGTTGGCCCAAACATCTTGGAGAACTAACCACAGTTCTTCTGTGGATTTAGGCAGCCTAAGTTGCTTCTCTCTCTTCATGTAATCCCAGACAGACTTCGATGATGTTGAGATCAGGGCTCTGTGGGGGCCATACCATCACTTCCAGGACTCATTGTTCTTCTTTACGCTGAAGATAGTTCTTAACGACTTTCGCTGTATGTTTGGGGTCGTTGTCATGCTGCAGAATAAATTTCGGGCCAATCAGATGCCTCCCTGATGGTATTGCATGATGGATAAGTATCTGCCTGTACTTCTCAGCATTGAGGAGACCATTAATTCTGACCAAATCCCCAACTCCATTTGCAGAAATGCAGCCCCAAACTTGCAAGGAACCGCCACCATGCTTCACTGTTGCCTGCAGACACTCATTCGTGTACGCTCTCCAGTCCTTCGGCGAACAAACTGCCTTCTGCTACAGCCAAATATTTCAAATTTTGACTCATCAGTCCAGAGCACCTGCTGCCATTTTTCTGCACCCCAGTTCCTGTGTTTTTGTGCATAGTTGAGTCGCTTGGCCTTGTTTCCATGTCAGAGGTATGGCTTTTGGCCGCAAGTCTTCCATGAAGGCCACTTCTGACCAGACTTCTCGGACAGTAGATGGGTGTACCAGGGTCCCACTGTTTTCTGCCAGTTCTGAGCTGATGGCACTGCTGGACATCTTCCGATATGGAAGGAAGTAAGCATGATGTGTCTTTCATCTGCTGCAGTAAGTTTCCTTGGCCGACCACTGCGTCTATGGTCCTCAACGTTGCCCGTTTCTTTGTGCTTCTTCAAAAGAGCTTGGACAGCACATCTGGAAACCCCTGTCTGCCTGGATATTTCTGCCTGGGAGAGACCTTGCTGATGCAGTATAACTACCTTGTGTCTTGTTGCTGTGCTCAGTCTTGCCATGGTGTATGACTTTTGACAGTAAACTGTCTTCAGCAACCTCACCTTGTTAGCTGAGTTTGGCTGTTCCTCACCCAGTTTTATTCCTCCTACACAGCTGTTTCTGTTTCAGTTAATGATTGTGTTTCAACCTACATATTGAATTGATGATCATTAGCACCTGTTTGGTATAATTGTTTAATCATACACCTGACTATATGCCTACAAAATCCCTGACTTTGTGCAAGTGTACCTAGAAGAATTGATGCTGTTTTGAAGGCAAAGGGTTGTCACACCAAATATGGATTTGATTTAGATTTTTCTTCTGTTCACTCACTTTGCATTTAGTTAATTGATAAATATAATCTATTAACATGTCTATTTTTGAAAGCATTCTTACTTTACAGCATTTTTTCACACCTGCCTAAAACTTTTGCACAGTACTGTATATTTACAAAACTTTGTTTTTTTATTAGTGTCTTGAAACTATCAGTCACTTGGCAAACCAATAGAAGTCAGTGATAATGATATATAGATAAGTTGGTGCACATTGTATTTCATCAAACACTACTGAAGTAGGCTAAATTAAAATATATAGTCAAGCAGGAAATAATGTAAAGCATTTTGATTGACAGTGCACTATTTATTTGTAGGAGTAACATTCTTAAGTTTCTTAAAAACTGAAGTTCACTATGGTCGATTGCTGTTCTGCTGCTATTTTGCACCGAAAAAGATACATGAAGAAAGTATTTGTTCATTGATAATGCTTTAGGTAAGAAACATTGGGAAAAATTAATTGCCAGCAAGTGCATGTCTTAAAGATATGCAAAATGAATTATACGTAAAATTCCTGAATTCTGAGGCTATCAAAAAATGATTACGATCATCATTATAGCTTTGTGTTAAAAATCAACTGTGTAAAATTTATTGATGCTTGATCTAAAGGCTGTGTTTTTATTATGCTGTATGTACAGATCTTTGTAATTTTTCTTCAACAGCAGTAAATATTATTGGGCATACGTATCCTGTTGTAAAAGTGAAATACGTTATTTACATTGTATTATTCATGTGTATGTAGAGTATCTAATTTATTCACTGCTAAAGAAATTATTGCAGATAAATATATTTTGTATTACATGAACCAGATGAAGACAATTTAAACTGGCTTTATAATATTAGAGCCAATTTAATTGGAGCTGCTTATCATTTTTTTAATTTTATTTATTATTATGTACTATATGAACTGTTGTGATATTTTACCGTGCAAACATAATTACATTTTTCCTATTGCAGATTATTGTAATGTACAGTATGACATCTTTTTACATTAAAATAAACATTATTGAACATTATGATGTACTTTACAGCACATCTCATGAGGTTTGTCTTCGTACAGTTCAAAGTACTGTAGCTGTAAAAAAAACAGTATGATAGATTCCTATTGAATTTGCTTAGGTATGCAATTGCCAATAGCAGAAGCACCATATAGTAATAAAATATAGCAGATTTTCATCAAAATAGCCACTTTACAGAAGTCAAACAAAGCTGGTGTAACCAGTGACCACACACACCACCTGCCACCAGCCAAGCTCATCAGTATTCATAATTAAAGAGCTATTAAACCTCATCTGACTGATGGGTAAGAAGCCATAGTGCATCACATGCTTGTTACACTGGCAGTTAACCAAGGTTTGGTTTCTGATAAATCAAGGTGCCCAGGTTCACAGGTAGAATGTACGCATCACACAGATAAATCACATTTTTGTATAAACCAGGAAATGTATGACACTGCATCGTTAATAACTAATATCCTTGTTCTTACCATTTATATGAGTAATTGAGAAGAATCTGCAACAGTTTGTGCCGTATTAAGGTAAGAAAACACATTCTCTTTTACATGTTTTATCACTTAAATCATTATTTACTTGTTCAGGGTTTTTTTCTAGCTTTGTTTATGCACAATCATGATGTCACTCTGCTTGACACTGGATCATTCAAGCGATCACTGCAAATAAATGTTCCATAAACATGCAAATGTACCGTTTTCCAGGACATTTTCACTTTCTATGTGCTTGTAATCAAGCATTCCTGGGCAAAATGAAATGCAAATGAATGTATAACCTCATCCTACAGCATTACAGGTGTAAGAAACATTGAAGTCATATTTATATGCAATCCCTGGTAGTCATTCAGCTTTCCCTTGCAGACCCTTAGTAATGCTGTTTAATTACAATTCGAGTGTGTGAAAATAAGCAACACATTATAGAGAGGGCTTGGTCTTACAATACACTGCAATTAAATGTAGTTGTTTCCAGCTGAATTGCATCTAACTGATTGTTAATCATTTAACAATAAGCTATGGAACTTAAACAACTTTTACAAAAAAAAAAAAAAAATCATGAAATTTGTAAGCATGTTCATCTACAGATAGAATACATTTGCAAACCAACTTAAATTTGCACCAGGAATTCTTCAAAGGCTGACAAATACATTAGGGTTCAAGTTTAAAATGATGCTGGTTAGTCATCTTGAAACTTACATTTTTTTCTTGTTAAATGTAAATAAATGCATGCTGTATACATAATATCTTTAGTACATTACTTTTCATCCAAGAATTTTAAGTATCCTATTTTACAAGTATCCTATTGATCCTGTAACTCTGTAACAATTACAAATTGCAACATCATTGTTTGGTTCTCTGTATTTTGGCACACTGCAATATGATTTGATGTTATTAAACCTGTCATTTGCCAGGGACCCAATTAACATTGTCTTTGCAAATCTCTTTCAAACAATTGTAACTGTTAATTGGTATGCAGAGCTGTGTAGTTGTCAAAAACAAGTTTAAAGTATATATGTTTAAGATCAATATTGTCACGTTACATTTTACTTTAAACCCAATTTACAATATGATAATATCCATTATATGGTCACATGTAGTACATGTCTCTTAAGGAAAGAGCCCTAGTGATTTTAGGGGACATAGTTGGTCATTTAAATAAACCACATGCAGTCCTATCAATTTATTTGAGAACATATGTTTAGTTTTAATATCTGTGCCTGAGCATCACTTGCCATAAGTCATGGATTCAGTCCAAGTTTAACTTACTTACCAAAATGAAAATACAAAAATGTAAATATAAAATAATAATAATAATAATAATAATAATAATAATAATAATAATAATAATAATATTTACCCCCTCCTCAAAATAACTATTTTACAGGAAATCACATCTGGTACTGCAGATACAGATCGTAAGTTTGTTTGGAATGTAACCAAAACCACACAGCACCGTGAATGTGGGTTTAATATGTGGAGGAATCAGAAACTTACATGTAACTATTAAAGGTGTACAGTGACGAAAACAATGGGAATACTGTTTCCTCACAGCAATGCAAGTGGCAATGTGACTGATTAACACCATCCAGGAGGAGGATTATTAAGGCACAGAATTGTGGGTCCTGTCGGGCAGGTTCCAGCTGCGAAAACACAGTAATTACTCAGCAGATACAACTGTGCTTGTGTTTTCGGTAAGCTTTTCCTGCGGTTAAATTTTTGTACTAGCTGGTATATACTCATTCAAAACTCACCACTTAAAAATTATTTTAAACATGTTGCAGTATAATAGTGAAACATCCATATCTCAAATGTCAAGATACAGATGAAAAAAAACAAACAGCAATTTACTTCCAGCAGCAACCATCACTACTTCAAAATATAAAGCACCACTTTATCCCAATAATGCATGTTCCAGTACTTTCTCAACTCCAAAGAACCTGCCCACACAGAGCTGAGGTTACATATTTGAAAAAAATAATTGCTAATTATAAGTCCTTTCTTTATTTGCAATAGACCTGTGGTGGGACTTGAGCATTGAATCAATGCATCTTATACAAACATAGAATAGGTGAAACAAAATCACAACTTAAAAACAGAAATAGACAAAAAAATGTGCAACACGTGCCAGTTGTGCAATGATTTATTGGTTTCTGTTTGCAGTTAACACAATAACTTACCTTGTATGACAAAAGATTAAGTAGATACGTACATTTCTAACTACAGTCGTTATTTTAATTTAGAGCTGCCTTTTTTAAATCTTAACTGAAAAAACAGAGCTTTTTGTAAGAGCAAATAGTATTAATCTTCATTACTCAAAATGTGCAGTTAGGTTTGGTCTGCAGACAGATATTTCTTTACTGTTTATGGTTCAATTTAATGGTTAAATGTGAGTAATTTTTTTTTCTAATGTCATCTTGCATTTAGACACTACAGAAAGCCTGTTATTGAATAGTTTAGAAACATTTTATCCTACTCTCCCAAATGTCACGTGGTTAGAAACTCACACTTGCCCTGCACCCAGTCCTCGGTTTCCAAACTACCATCAATTAACTATATTAGTTAAATGATTGAGTAACCAAGAGTGAATGAAGGTTTCTAACCCTGTGATATAATGATATTGTTCAGTCTTTATTTTTTGTCACTGGAATTGTGTTAAACACACAACCCTTATTAAATCCTTATACAAGCTCTACAACAGGGCTAGGTGCAGCAACAACTCCCTGCATACACTCACACTGGCCAAAGTGCATGGTAATTTCAGCTTGAAGGTTTAACAATTTGTGTATTTACAGTATCTGCACTACAATGCATTATTCAGCTAGAATCTACTTCTTTAAATGTCACTGCATTTATTTGGCAATTCAAATAAAATATATACAACTTCTGCTGTTTTCATTTCAAATAGCTACTATTCCCCAGTTCCCATTGTCTCAGGCACATTTTAAATTTAAGGTTAAGAAGGCACCTCCCTTACCCAAAAAACATCAACATTGACTTTTCTGTTAGCAACAGCGGACACATCTCAGTCATTCCTTTGCTAAATACTTTGGAACATCTTTTTCTTCAGACAATGGCTCACTCAAAACTAATACTGCAGTTAAATACAGTATGTATTTAAGAAATAAAACTCATTTTGAATGTGGAATACTTCAAACTTAAATGGTCATTATATTGGCTTACCTTTAAAATGAACCTAAAAATATCAACAACAAAAAAAAATGTAACAAAAAGAAAAAAAGTGGTAACTTTGCCAATACATTACTTGAAAAACCATTAAAAAGCTATGCCAAAAGCAGAGGTAACATGGTAAAAATAAAACTACTATGCTGCTTAACATTAATAAATATAACCACCTGAGTACACATTTTATCCTTGTACATTTTTTTTGTGAAATGAGCCCTCAAGTTTCTTCCAGAGTTTTATCAATGCTCTCTTGAATATTAGCAGTGTTTCAAGGAGAGTCAAGCAGTGGCTGTAGGGTCCAGTGAAGTGCTGGGGAATGAAGCAGAATTCTGTCTAAGGTGCTTACTCTCGCTCTCGCTCTCTTTCAGCTGATCCTAGCATTCCACACAGATCAGGTAACAGGAAATATCAGCTGATGCTCAGCTGGGCAAACCCAATCAGTTTTATCTCGTCAGGAATCTCTTTTCCATCACACCCAGAAGCCTTCAAGAATAAAAACAGGTGTTGAGCAGGACATTCAACAAGATTGCATACAACAAAATGCTTTTAGTATTAGTGTCTAATATAACTTGACCAGTTTTATATCCAATCTTTATGTGTGTATGTGTGTCTATCTATCTATCTATCTATCTATCTATCTATCTATCTATCTATCTATCTATCTATCTATATATATATATATATATATATATATATATATATATATATATATATATATATATATATATATATATATATATATATATATATATATATATAAAATAGTAAATATGGACTGGACAGCAGGGCTATAGCGGAAAATTATTGACCTGAAGGAAGCCTATTGTTACCGACGGGGGGCTAAATGCTGCAGGCTGAGGGCAGCACCCTGGAGGTAACAATAGTCTTCCCAAGGGGTATTTCATTTTCCACTATTAGCTGAGTCTGCAGTACATATTTAATTTGAGTCAGTCAAAATAATAAGAGAGGCAAGGTTGGTTAGTAAATATGACTTTACATACTGTAAAGCCATAAATATTTGCAAGCCTTTTATTATGCATTTTTCGTGTATGAAAAAAAAGGTAACATTTTTGGCAGGAATATCATAGTGCTGTACATATAATGAAGTACTATATTACTACCAGTGCGACAGGTCGCCAACATTTCTGGAGCAAAATATGTTTTATGAGTGTGATTCACCAAATATTTTGGTCGCAAATATTTATGGCTTTAATGTATTTTGTTTAAACATACCTGATATAGCATAAGTAAATAACTAAATAACATAAATAGATAAATAAATAAACAGAAAATATTTTTGAAGTTCATAGCGCAAGTTTTTTTTTCTTTTTTTTTCTTGTGTAGTATGATTGAATTGTTTTGTAATTCATTTTCTGTTAGGTCACAGAATTGCTGTTCCGCAGTTTTTTCATTCAGCCATTTTATCTTGTTGTTTAGGAGTGGAGGTGGAGGCCGTTCCTTTGAAAAGGGGCGGGACTAACAGTGATGTGAACCAATCACGTGACAGACTGGGATTATTGCCCGGTGATGTAAGGATGTGTGGGCAATAGTTAAATCTATGTTTGCTCCTATGGTGAGGTTTTAACCAATCACAGGCCAGGATTTCCAAACACTACTATATATATATATATATATATATATATATATATATATATATATATATATATATATATATATATATATATATATATACACACACACACACACACACATATATATATATATATATATATATATATATATATATATATATATAAGGACCCCAACCTGAAGTACTTTTATGCAACTCTGCTTTCATTGCAAATGTCTTGCACATATTCACAAGTCTGAAATTTAAGAGATGCTGGGATATTGATTATATCGCAAGGCTGCTGAAATTAATTCATTTAAATAAATCTAAACAGGAAATGAATCACAACTCAGGTTATACCCATTTGCGTACAAGGTGGGACAATGGCACAAAGTGTTCAAAAGCACAGAGACACAACTTTAATGAAGAGGAGATTATAATAGCTGACAAAAAAGGGACACAATTAAAAATAAGATTTGGCACGAAACAATGCAAAACGTATTAAAAAATATACCATAAAATTACTTTGTCACTGTTGTCTACAGATTAAAAACAATTATTATTCTGAGTTTTCTTTTTTTTTTAATCCATTATAATGCTTCCAAACCAAGACAAACCTCTCTGGACAGGGCAGTAAATCAATGAGAAACTTGTAATTATACCACATGATTAAAGAAGTATGAACTCATATAATATATAATAATGCTTTTTAATATCATGTGGTACAGTTTTCAAGACCTTTCACACTGTCTTGGAGCTCCGTCTGTGCAGTTTTGTCTTCGTCCGGCTTTCATCCACTCCCCAGATAACGTAAATGCTTTTTCAAATGTTCCACAGGATATAGATGATATTAAAATATCTATATATAGTTATTTTATATATAGTTATGATATTAAAATATATCTAATAATATATTTGAGTTTTATATATAATAATATATTTAAAAGTGGAAGGGTGGCCCAAACAATTCCCATAGAGGTTGGGAGCGCTCCGGGCACAGTTCCCATCAGTGCCATCTGTTTTTACTGTTCCAGTATCTGAAACTGAGAACTTCTCTGGGATAACAGCATCCTGTGGTGGCATTTTTGGAGCTGCAGACATCTTAGAGGAAATATGTTGAGACACAGGTATTTATGTTTTGATACATATTTGATAAGGAGACAACATTTTGTATATTTAGCAACGGTATCTATTCATGTTTTTTTTTTTTCACTTCTCGCACTGCTCTGAACAACTAAAACTAAAGTTAATTTAAACAAAGCTTAGTGCACTCTAAGCTCCCTCTTGATAGGAGTAAACAGTATTTTAGTTTGTTAGCGAATTAGTTAAGTGAAGTCAAAAACATGCAATATGTTTTTCCTCCAACATTGTGATTTGTGGAAAACGTATTGTTTGAATCTCGCACTGTAGGTAGACTTGTATAATTATTCACAACTCCTCCAGAATTGAGAAAAAAACCCACTTGCAATTACATTTGACTCACAGATACAACATTTTTCTCAAGGCAGAATTGAGGGGAAATAACCTCAGCAAATGCCCTTGCGAAACTCACATCTCTTGAATATCTGGCCCATTGTGCCTATATCACTGCCAAAACTGAAGAAACATCTGATGGCTAATTCATGTTTTTATATTCAAACTTTAAATGCTCATATCACAAAACCATCATTTTAGTAAATACTTTCTTCCTCTGAGCCAGCTTCATACGCTGTGGATAATATGGAAGCTGAGAAACTCTAAACTCTGATTAGCAGCCATTCTGCAGCTGGCAACTGATATTCAAAAGTCCACAATCAATTCTGAAAAAATACCCTTTTAATATCTAGCCATTCATTAATTTTATTGCTGCATACAATAAATCACCCTATTGGGCAATTCAGTTTGTTTTCTCTCCTGTTCAAAGGGCGTGCTAACCATGTTTTTCAAATCAAATTTCTTACCTTGTATTAGTACTACCGATATTACAGCTGGTCTCCCTTTTCTTCTGCTGAAAACTTGGTTTCTATTGCTTGTATTTTATACTTTGTATATTTCAAATAAGTAGATACTGTATTTCAAATAGCCTACTTTAGTTATGTGACATACCAGACAGCATTAAAATGTGTGTCCCAAATAAAAATATAAATAAGAAGCAAAAGAACCATAGTATATTCATTCAACACAACAAAATAGTCCAGTGATAATCAAATAGGACATAATGCTAAAAGGAGGTAAGAAAATGGATTTTAAAACCTTGGTTACATGTATAGTAGAAGGCATGCATTCATGCATGGATTAACACTTCTCACAATCCCCTGGTGGTATGAATGCATGCCTTATACATGTGATCAACATAATTTGTTACAAAGGAGCATGGAATTAATACTGGTAATTAAATCCACTTGAATTAACAGGGCTGAATTAAAAACAAATTACTTCGGAGGACGTGCTTAAGATATGCAGGAGATATTCTCTGGTATTCAGTCGGAATTCATTACGAATTTGCGGCCATTGTTTTTAAGCGTTAACCTTTATGCTAATTAGACATAAAAAAGAGGGCTTATGATTTAGGTAACAGGCTTATTAACATACAGATGGGTAAGAAAAAACTAAACACTAAACACAGAGCTGAAGAACTGAAGACTGATTCAGACATTAATCTTTGATTTTGCACATGCTCTTTTAAGTAGAATAGCGAGCTGCTCACCAATTTGAAAGTCAAGATTGTATAAGTGTTTGGGTCATCTACAATCTTCTGTAAGTTAGCAGCAACTGTGAAATGAAAAACAAAAATCGAAAGGCAGTTTTGATATGATTGTAGACATTTCTGAATTCAGTTTTAATATATATATTTAAAAGAAAGAATTCCAAACCATTGCTCTGCAACATCATACATCCATGAATAAAATGTGGGGTTTTCAATTACTCAAAACACTTCCAACATAAACTAAAACATGATTAACATGCACTGTAGGATGTCTGGTTTTTAGGACGTTGTGATCTTTATAAATTGTTTAAACTGTGGTGGTATTCAGATCTGGTGCTGCTTAGGATAGACTAGAATATTGAAGAATGTAAAAAAAAAACATTAATAGCTAAAGATTTATAACCTACTGCAGAACTCCAAGGAGCACCAAGATTCAAAAGCAACAGATGGTGTGGCATGTGGCATGAGCTAATGAGTAAATGTAACACATTTTACTGTCCTCTTTCTCTGAACTGCGTATTACATGTACATTTAGAGAAAGTTAACTGAGTAATTTTCCAGTTTATAATCAAATCTAAATGTGAACTGTAACATTAATAAAGTTACCGATAACTACATCATGTCCATCCACAAGGCCAGCAGAGAACAGCTCCTGAGACACACCGTCTGCTGTATCTTTATAGAAAAGGGGAAATTAATGATTACACAGCTTTATAGACATGACTGTTTTTTTTTTTTTTTAATTTTAGTTTTGTTTTCTAGGATCAATTATCAGAATAAAGTAGGTAAGTTGTTTACCTCAACAGAACGTTTGATATGGTACATAAATAAAACACATGACAACTAGACATGACAATCTACTGCAATAAACAGGATTTACATACCAGTAGTTGTATGCATACAATGGCAAAGTTCAAAACACCTGCTCACAGGATGCTTGAAAATAAAGTTGGTTTTATACGATCAATTAAAGTCTATGTATAGAATATGAACAAACTGTAAATGTATACTGTTAACATACCTCTTCCTGGTGTAAATTCAAAACGTATATCATTCAGTTCCTTTCTGGCATTCCTAAGGGACAAGTACAGCAACCGTTTATTTCTGTATTTCAAATGCAAAGGGGTACACAGGAATTCACTCTTTGAATATAATGAAAAACGGGTAACTTAGGTGTCAATATTGGGTTGCAAATGTTTATAAAACACCCAGTGATCCTTCAAGAAGCTGCTTGATGAGATTCTGGGATCAATAAACTACTAACAACCAAACAAGCAACATGGGTCGAATGGCCTCCTCTCGTTTGTAACCTTTCTTATGTTCTAAAAGGTCCATGACAGACTTATAAGTGGGTCACAGTTTTGCCAATAGCCAGCTTAAAAAACTTAGTACCTTGATAGTTTAGAATTGGCATAACAAGGCATGACTCTGCAGGACATGCAAGAACCACAGCCACCTCCTTCATAACCAGGTGAGATGTCCTTCAAGCAACTGATAATTCACTCTACCCTTTCAAAGCAGTCTTCGTAATGAAAAAGCTTTGAAGGCAATACAACAGAATATAAAAAAAAAATAAATTAAATTACTTGGCCTTAGTACATCAACTGACAGCAATATAAATTTAAGATTTCAGGAAATCATAATGTGGGAAGTGTTCTTTCTGCCCATAATATGGTACTTCTGTTAGGCTTTATAAAAAAAAAATCCCTGCAAGCATAGCAATTCCAAACTTGTTTAAAATGGCAACTGATTTGATCAGCTGTTACTTACTTAAACACTGGACTCAAAATAAAGAAACTTTAGTCAAGTAGACAAACCTTTCCACAATATTATTTCAACCCTCCTTTGAGAATAGACTACTTGTTCCCAGCCTTTGAACCCCACATTACAATTAGTCTCTTAGTATTCTACCCAAACTTAAATAAGATACTTCTCCTGCTCAGCTGTAGCTGCTACCAGATGCCTCAAAAGACATAATTCATCACTTGGAACGGCTCAAACTGTACCAACCAAAATAACATTGTACAGTTTCCTGTATCAACCAGCACAACAGAGCCACACACATACACCCACACCAAACTCACTTTAATAAACAAGGATTTACTGTAATTTGTCTCTTCTTCAAAGGCTTCAAGTCAAAATACAGACTCTGCTGCTAATATCTGTCAAATCAATAAAATCTATTTGTAACAGGGAGAGATCTGGACTGGCTGTCTGACGCATGCACGATGCTGCAGGAAGGGGGCGGCAGTCCCGTGGGGTCGGCCTGCCAGTCATGGCGGTGACACGGAGAGGTGGGGAAGAGGGTGTGTGCGCTTTCCCCCTCTCTGAGTGGCTGGGAGGCGGGCTTTAATGGGATTGTTTACCCTATAAAATAATACTCTGCTGTTTCCTCAGATCTGCCCTTTTAAAAAGACATACCGGGAAGTACGGGAGCTCGGGTCGAGAGCTGAGAACAGCCGGGACCGAGAGAACCGGGACCAAAAGAAAATGGGAAAAAAAAAGATAAAGAAAGGAAACTTAACAGTAGTGGGGAACCCGTGGGCAGACCTCCTGTGTAGTGTGAGGGTAGACTGAGGAGACGGTCAGAGTAGGACGGAGACCCGGCCGTCTTGACTAGCGACGGCTGGGGTAACGCTGCCGAAGTGCAGCACCTTTTATTTTGTAGTTTTGTTACTGTGTTTTATTTTCCTTTTTACTTTCGCCTTTGGTTCTTGAATTATTGTTTGAGCACTTGTAAGTGCGCCCGCACTTGTTCTGTACCGCATCGGTATGTCCGTGGTTCTGTTTTTACCATAGTTGGTAGGCAGACCACAGTGAACAGCGCCCTCTGCGGGCTGAAAGAAAAAAGTACACCCAGCACAATAAAACTGGGCACCTGTGCGGTGCTTCAAGTACACCTTCTGTCTCTTGTGTGTCAGTGAATCACCCACCACCCTCTCACACGTGGTGTCAGAAGTGGGATTCACTGGCATTGCCCATAAAGGCAGTGCACAAAAAAAAAATAAAAAAAAAATAAAATAAATAAATAAATAATGGATGCCACACAGTTCGCAGCCATGATGGACCTCCTGCGCCAGACCCTCACTGCTGCGGTGCAGGGGGCGGCTAGACCCGCAGCTCCAGACCCCCGGTTGCAGAGGCCAACGAAAATGACCACTGGGTTGCGCACATTTCAGCCGGGGGATAAAGTACTTCTATTATTACCCAGTTCTGAGTCGAAACTTCTGGCTAAGTGGCAAGGACCCTTTGAGGTTACATACCGGATTGGGAAGGTGGACTATGAGATCTGCCAGCCGGAGCGACGGAGAGAGAAACACATTTATCATATAAACCTCTTGAAGGCCTGGCTGCAACCGGAGGCATTGGTAGCGGCGCAGGCAGATGACGTCACAGACCTGGGACCTGATCTTTCTGTGGTGGCGAAAACAGGGTCGATACAGATTGCAGAAAATCTGACACCAACACAGAAATGTCAGGCTCGGGCACTGGTGACGGAATTTCCTGATGTGTTTTCTCCCGTCCCGGGGCAGACTCGAGTAGCCCATCATCACATTGAAGTTGAGCCAGGGGCGCCAGTTCGCCAGAGGCCGTACCGCATACCTGAGCGTAAAAGACAGGTAATAAAAACGGAGATTGATGAGATGCTGAGACTGGGGGTAATAGAGGAGTCCCAAAGTGATTGGAACAGTCCAATTGTTTTAGTAGATAAGCCAGACAGGTCAACTCGGTTTTGCATTGACTTCAGGCGAGTTAATGAGAAATCGAGGTTTGACGCTTATCCCATGCCCCGGGTAGATGAGTTGCTGGAGCGTCTTGGTACGGCTCATTTTATGACGACACTGGATTTAACGAAGGGGTACTGGCAGATACCCCTGACCCCGGAATCCCGAGAGAGGACGGCGTTTTCGACTCCCTTCGGGTTATACCAATTTAGGACCATGCCTTTTGGGTTGCACGGAGCACCAGCCACGTTCCAGCGGATGATGGACCGCATTTTGCGGCCCCATCAGCAGTATGCCGCTGCTTACATAGATGACGTGGTTATCCACAGTGAGGATTGGCCGAGTCGTCTATGTAAGGTAGCGGAGGTATTGCAGTCCTAGCGGGAGGCTGGGCTCACAGCTAACCCAAAGAAATGTGCCATTGGGAAGAGTGAGTCGGAGTATTTGGGGTATCGAGTAGGGAGCGGCCAGATCAGACCGCTGATTGCTAAGGTGAAAGCCTTGGCTGACTGGCCGGTCCCTACGACCAAAACCCAGGTGCGCTCTTTCTTGGGACTAGCGGGCTATTATAGGAAGTTCATTCCGAGCTTCGCCACGCTCGCTACTCCCTTGACAGACCTCACCCGGAAGGCTGCCCCAAATACGGTTCAGTGGACGGAGCCGTGCCAGAGGGCCTTTCGCGCTCTGAAGCGAAGGCTGTGTAGCAAGCCAGTGCTGTGCAGTCCTGATTTCAGTAAGAGGTTCACCCTGCAGACGGATGCGTCAGAGACAGGTCTCGGGGCAGTGTTGTCTCAGGAGGTGCGGGAAGCGAGCACCGGTCCTGTATATCAGCAGGAAGCTCCTTCCCGTGAAAAGAACTATAGTACCATCGAGAAGGAGTGTCTCGCGGTAAAATGGGCAGTCGAGTCACTCCGTACTACCTCCTGGGCGACACTTCACCCTGGTGACAGATCATGCCCCCTTAGCATGGCTTCACCGGATGAAAAATAATAATGCCAGAATCACGCGGTGGTACTTGGCCCTGCAGCCCTATGCCTTCAGGGTTGTCCACCGAGCAGGAAAGCTCCATCTAAATGCTGATTTTTTCTCTCGGGAAGGCATGGGGGTGTAGGATTTCGAATGGACCGGTGGTGCCATTCTGAGGAGGAGGATGTGTAACAGGGAGAGATCTGGACTGGCTGTCTGACGCATGCACGATGCTGCAGGAAGGGGGCGGCAGTCCCGTGGGGTCGGCCTGCCAGTCATGGCGGTGACACGGAGAGGTGGGGAAGAGGGTGTGTGCGCTTTCCCCCTCTCTGAGTGGCTGGGAGGCGGGCTTTAATGGGATTGTTTACCCTATAAAATAATACTCTGCTGTTTCCTCAGATCTGCCCTTTTAAAAAGACGTACTGGGAAGTACGGGAGCTCGGGTCGAGAGCTGAGAACAGCCGGGACCGAGAGAGGGACCAAAAAGAAAACGGGAAAAAAAAAGATAAAGAAAGGAAACTTAACAGTAGTG
Source organism: Acipenser oxyrinchus oxyrinchus (assembly GCA_030684275.1). NCBI lineage: Eukaryota > Metazoa > Chordata > Actinopteri > Acipenseriformes > Acipenseridae > Acipenser > Acipenser oxyrinchus. The sequence continues at coordinate 11,952,370 of CM060257.1, forward strand.
GGGAACCCGTGGGCAGACCCCCTGTGTAGTGTGAGGGTAGACTGAGGAGACAGTCAGAGTAGGACGGAGACCCGGGCCGTGCGGCTAGCGACGGCTGGGGTAACGCTGCCGAAGTGCAGCACCTTTTATTTTGTAGTTTTGTTACTGTGTTTTATTTTCCTTTTTACTTTCGCCTTTGGTTCTTGAATTATTGTTTGAGCACTTGTAAGTGCGCCCGCACTTGTTCTGTACCGCATCGGTATGTCCGTGGTTCTGTTTTTACCATAGTTGGTAGGCAGACCACGGTGAACAGCGCCCTCTGCGGGCTGAAAGAAAAAAGTACACCCAGCACAATAAAACTGGGCACCTGTGCGGTGCTTCAAGTACACCTTCTGTCTCTTGTGTGTCAGTGAATCACCCACCACCCTCTCACACTATTCCTTTCAAAATCTGCAAAGCTCTGTGTCAATGAAAAAAATTGTAAAAACGATAAAAAAAATATCTTCTCTGGTTCTATCACACATGAAAACAAATACCAAAAATATGCAAGTGCTTACAAGAAGGAAAGGCAAACTTCTATGTCAAACAGACTTTTATGTCAACGCACTAAGGCATGCAATCACCCTGTGAAAAATGTTATCCAACAACCAAGGGCACACAACTCCAATGTATAACAGGGATAAGTTGCTAAATATAAACACAGATTGTGTAAGAAGACGATAAAGGTATTAAATTGCCTGATGCTTACCATACATAGTGCCCAAATCTTTTCTAAATCCAAAGTCTTTGTGACATGCCATGTAATTCTCTTATTTTTCAGGAAAAAAAATCAATATCCTTTGAAAAAGGGTATTACACTCAGTTTCTGTCAAGAGAAGGGTATTTGAGCGACTCATGGGGGTAAACAGTAACCCTACTGCTACCATCACACCATAGATGGGGAGTGTACTTCCTAAATGGGGGGGACAGGACCAGGGTCATTGTGACCAATCATTAGGTCTCAAAGTATGCTAGGGTACCATATTTACTTTACAAAGATCTGTTTTATTATAATAACATTTTCTTTAAAATGCATTTTTCTTGTTAGAAGAATATGCAAAGCAAATCCCAGTGTGAGACTTGTTCTAAATTCAGCAGTCTAAATTCAGCAGCTCTGGGGTGCAATATAAATTTTGCAGTCTAGCTCTGGGCAAGCAATATGGTCTGCTTCAAATGCATTATTAGCATGGGAAAAGCACAGCTCATGGTCATATGATTAAAAAGGGTGAAAAATGAAAGAAGCAAGAGAAAGAGCCAGATTTGCATAGCTCATCCAGTAACCAAAATACTAGGCTGAGGTGAGAGTGTGCAATACAGTTAATGAAGGGTCTGCAGGATGTTTGGATAAGCCAGGTGCTGACAGATCAGTGACTGGCATTTCTTCACTAAAAACTTGTTCTCAGGAAATCGGAGTCCAAATCAAAACAATTATTTCAGACATTTAAACGTTATAAAAAGTACCAGATGCAGTATTGTTTGAACTACCGCAGCGGAGCTCCGTCCTGAATATAGCCGAGACTTTTACAACTTAAACTTGGCACACTACAAAAACGTTTAAAAGAGTCAAGTAAAATGAATACATCATAAGGTCAGAATAATTTCTAAATGTACCGATCAGTCCCTAAATTCTAAGTCACTTCTGCAGCAAGGATAAATGACGCAGGCAGGCTTAAAGTAGTTATCACATCAATCGAGAGCTGCTTTTCTAGGAAGACTCATCTTTTGCTTTCAAAATACAAAAACAGTCTGCTGCCTGTCCCATTGTCTGTTATTTAGGTTTTTAAATTGCTGCTGTTTATGGCTAAGCAGAGGATTTGTTCTATTACCAACATATGTTACTTACTGTAGGGTGGTGTGTTACAATGTGATTGCCCTGTCTGTCTTTTTTTAAATGTATTGTTATTTTTATTTTGTATTAGTACAGAACTTGCTTGAACTAAAAACAAATCTAATGCAAGGATCTAAATCTAATGCAAGGAATTCTAACAGCTATCTGTCTGCTAATGAAATCAACCCTGTTTGATGTCCCTGTATAGTACCTATTTAAACTATATATATATATATATATATATATATATATATATATATATATATATATATATATATATATATATCCAGGGGTAGCTAAAGATGCTCCCTCGCTATCTCCTCCCAGTTCCACTTCTCTGAGAAAAAAAACACTCCAGCATGAAGTGTAGCTCGTTATAGATTCTTCCCATGAAACTGGACATCCGTGAATTAAAAAAAAAAAAAAAAAACTTTATTAACATGACAGCTGTGCATTAGCAAAGAATTACAAAATAATGAGGTATATTTACTTTAATAATAAAATTAAATTGCTGCTGCAAAATTTTGCTTACCTCAATCGTAAAACCATATTTATAGCAAACGGCCCTTGGATGCATTGAGAAGTCTCAAGAGGGTGCACCTTTAAAATGCAAGAAACATATTTCTCCATACAGTTTCATCAGATATTTCAGAACTAGTGGCATAAATTAGAAAACAAATTCAAACATTATTGTGGTACAGTAGGTTTAAAAAGCAGTGTCTCCTGATTTTATCCAAAACTTAGAAATAACTTCCATACAAACTAACTTCATTCAATTAGACAATTAGACACACTATTATATGCGGCCCACTAAAGTTTATTTGGCCTGTAGCAAACCGCATACATACATGTAGCATGCAAAACTGCATTTGGAGAGTAACACTTCTAAAAACACACCTGAGGAGCCTCAGTGGACAGCTCCTGCATAGGATCACTGTTGGCATTTACAACATTCTGTGGGGGAAAAAAAGTAAGGTTTTCAAACTAAATTATTTTAATTATAAAAAGGCAATAATTAGCATACCGTTGCATGGCTTATCTAAGCAATTAAATCAAACTTTACAAATTAATCCACTAGGGGCTTTTAGCAGATTGACCCATGCATGCTGTGAAGGATTTTATTAATTGGTTATGCAAATGACAATCATGAATCATAGCTCAAATACACAAACCAATTTATATTACATCAATACATAGATGTTAATTTATTGGATCAACACAAGAATAAGCAAATGATTATTAATATTAAACAAAGTTAAATCAAAGAAGACTATGAATTGTGCAGATTACAGCACAATATCAATAATCAATAAATAAATACTACTTTTGGCATTACTTTCATATTATTAACAGCTGGTGACCGAAAAAAGAAAAAGAAAAAATTGTCACAGACGATACAGCCAGATAGTTTACAATTACCAGTGCATACATCAACACAACAGAAAGCAACTCGGAAGTTATTTACCTCTTCATTTTCTTTTCTTAACCTTCGTGACTGGAAAATAACATTGTATGGTTAAATATAAAGCGCAAACGACATTTCAGAAATCATGCAACCTGTCCACATAAATAAGCAACAGTTGCCTTAACTAAACAGTAAACATTATGAGATAACTGACTAAGTTTCAGGTTTATTGCCCTTCCCATTTAAACATGGTAAACTGCTGATATTCGGCTGACACTGTACCCAGCCTTGTTTTTAATTGTTACCTACCCTTCCTTGATTGACTGCTGCTTTTCCCTCTTCACTTCTTTCATCCAACTCATCATCACTCCACTCCCAGTCTCCATCCTCAGTCTTATGAAGATGACCACTGGACCCAGGGACTCTTCTAACCTTTTCAATTACACACCAAAATTAGGTGTTATTTATTCGCCTCTCAATTTTCTGAAACCAGGTAACCATCTATATATTTTCCAAAGTAGTCCAAAGTGTCCCTTTTGAAAACTAAATAAATGTCAATAACTATATATATATATATATATATATATATATATATATATATATATATATATATATATATATATATATATGTTCTTTTTAAAAATCCAGTTAAATGTTTTTTTTCAAATAATTCTGGATGTTTTGCATTAATTTGCTGTACTCAAACAAACATGGCAATGCAATGCCTACAGAAAGCATGCAAGCAACACACAAAAAAAAAATGAAAACACAGACACCTTCAACAGGCACCTCAGAGCAGCCTAAAAAGAAGCACCCAGCAGCTAATGGCTAAGTCAAAAAACAAATACCCTTCTGTTGCCATCCTGTTCTCTCTCAGAACCTGACACCATGCTTGTTTTCCCAGGGTTCTGCTCAGGTTCCTTGAGCAAAACAAAAAAGCATCAGGCCATTCTTACAGACATTCCTGCAAGCTTGACTTCACACCCGAGAGTATGCTAAAAGCTGGGCATGATTATCCATAGGCACCCTGGATGATGATTAATGTTTTTTTTTTTCAATTTGCTACACAAAAACACAACAGCAGTAGCAAAGCGGGAGCATGATTAAAGTGGTTGCTCCAGAAAATGCAAGTTGCACAATTGGCTTGGCAGGTTTTAAATAACAAATTAAACTTATAGCATTTAAAAAAACAAAAAATAAAACAATGTTGAGAGAAGCCGCTTCAAAATGGAAAATATAATACTACAGTAAAGTATTGTAAAAGGCACTGTTTTGGCAAGTTTATATTTCAGGGGAAATAAAACAAACACAAAGGCAATATCACTTTTGAAAATATGCATGGATACCATTATTTAACAATGCATAAACTGGGCAACAATTACTCATGTGCCTCTTCCTTTACAAACAAAAGGTCAGAATAAAATCTGCATTATTATTGCAATGCAATAGATATAGCATTTGGGGGTGATTAATATACATGATACAATCTCTATTGCAGCGCTATACTTTTACTTTAATCAAGGATTTTGCCTTATTACAAGAAACAGTACATTTGAAATGATACCACAGACTAGACAAGAGCAGCATTCAACAGAGACAGATCAATACCATTTGGCTGACACTGAAAATGTAGAAAATGTAATATGACACACATAGGAAAAATATCAGTTAAATTAACATGACTCAAAAAATGTCATAGAAGATCACCAAAAGGCACCACCCGTCAAAGAAAGAATATGAATATTCATTTTCACTGCCTTCTATTCAAAGTTCCTAAATGTTTAGCATTATGTACAGTAGATCACAAAATGTGATTTTAACTGTCTCTGTCTGAGCTTCTACACCTCAGCCTGAAGCTGTATTCATTCTGAAGCAGTCTTGTTAAGTGCTATGCTTTTTTCAAATTTGATCATCTTTGGTAAATGGGCACTGCAGTGAAGCTCAGAAATGAACCATATTAGATTCAACACTGCTCTCTGCTGGACATAAAGCATGGAAAGTGTTTTCTGTGTTTAAAACAAATTATTTATTTCACAGCAGGAAGTGTGTTAACAACTGCATGAAAACATTCATTTGCCATTGAACTATTATCGAAAAAATGATTTAATGGCAAAAGAAAAAAAAGAATAGGAAATCCTTATTTTATATTAGATGTATTCAGTCCCTTTGTACTACAGCTTAAGAAGTTAAAAGCCAAGATAATTTTTCATTCACTTGAAAAAAAAAAAGTCTGATGTTTTGAACAGTACTGCTGGACATTTACAATGGCACATACTGTATGGGCAGAGATTACAGTTTTGCAGTGTACAGTTGTTCAAGATTTAAATTATATTCTGAAACTAGGTCTCTGTAGAAAGACGGGCCCTTAAAGTAATTTATACTTTGACTAAGTCAAATTAAAAACTGGAAAACAAATATCAACATAAAACAATAAGATAAGAATACTGTCATGTTTATTATGGCAAGCCAAATTATCATTTAGAGATATCTCAAATTAATTTAGAGATATCTCTAAATACTTAAAGATATCTCTAAATCATGTAGAGATATCTAAAATACATTTAGAGATATCTTAAATTGATTTACAGATCTCTAAATGGAGCTTTAAATGTGATATCTAAAATGCATTTTGAGATATCTTTAAATAATTTAAAGATCTCTCTAAACATTTTTTTTTTTTAGATATCTTTAAATAATTTAAAGATATCTGAAATTAAATTTAAGATAGCTTAAAATGACTTCCTGTTCATTTAGAGATATCGCTAAATCATTTAAAGATATCTTCAAATGAGCAGGAAGCCATTTCAAGGCATCTTGAAATGACTTCCTGTGAAAATACTCTATGTTTCGAATGGACTTCCTGTCCATTTAGAGATATCTCCAAATGAACAGGAAGTTATTTAGAGATATCTCTTAATGATTTAAGAAATATCTCTAAATGAAAAGGAAGGTATTTCAAGATATCTTAAAATGATTTAAATATATATTTTCTAAATGTTTTTATTTTAAGATATCTCTAAATGACACATGGTTTCCATAGTATTTAAAGATATCTGTAAATTAATTTTAAAAACTGCACAATTAAAGATATCTGTAATTTGAGATATCTCAAAATGATTTAGAGATATCTTTAAATATTTCAAGATATCTTAAAATGTAATTTGGGATATCTCGAAATGATAATTTGGCTTGCCATAGTTTATTAGATGCAATACATGTTATTTTGTTTAACATTACTTTCAGTAAACAACCCACAGTAGATAAATGGTTTATGGGCTTGCTTTGGCCAGACTTGATTAACTGTAAACAGTTGCCCTGTGGTAGGCTGGCGTGTGGGGTGCCGTCACAGACCCGGAAAAAGCCAGATGCAGACAGCAGTGAGGTATGAAACGCGCTGATGTGCATATTTAATAATAAACAAAAATATTTAACAAAACAGAAACACTTTACAAAAACAAAAGGCATGAGGGCCAAAACAAACAAACAAACAAACAAATAATAATAACAAGTATCGTGCTGGTTGTTCCAGCACGAGTAGCAATTGTTTTATTATTGTTTACCTCCTCTAAAATAGCTCTGACTCTCGTTCTCCACTCCTGAACTCTCTAACACTCCCTGTGCAGCCAAACTGCAGGTCTTTTATATTATGGCCAAGGGGTTAACTAGCTATTAATTATCTTAGTCTGCACGAGGTTCAGAATTTGCGTGACTGTCAGCCAGTTAAACAGTCAGCAGCTGACAGTCACGCATTCTCCCAAGGTATTTTAAAACATCCATCCATTATCATTAAATGCTTACTCCTTTACAGGGTCGCGGTGAGCCGGTGCCTAACCCGGGATACACAGGGCGAAAGGCGAGACTAAACCCTGGACGGGGCGCCAGTCCATCGCAGGGCACCACACACACACTCACACAGAGGGCAATTTAGAGTGACCAATCAACCTGGACAGCATGTCTTTGGACTGTGGGAGAAACCGAGTACCCGGAGAAAATCCAAGCGAACATGGGAGAACATGCAAACTCCACACAGATAGTACCCTTGGCCGGATTCGAACCTAGGACCCTGGTGCTGTGAGGCAGCAGCAGCACTAACCACTACGCCACCGTGCCGCCCCATTATTTTAAAACAACAAAACAAAATACAAATAATAATATGCACATGGGCGGGGAGTACCCCGTCACAAGCCCAAATTAGGAAACAGCTTCACTGTAATATATGAGATGTTTCCAGGTTTCACAGGGTTTTACCACTTCCTATGGACGCAAGAGATGCAAGAGTACTTTTACCATTTAATGTATTGTAGGTATTTGTAGGCACAATACAGAAAAAATATATAATGCTTTAGAGGAATTTGTGAAGGACAGGTAGCATGTTACAACAGAATAAACATTTCTTGTGTGGTTTAAAATTCTGTAGGTTGTTAAACCATTAGGAAATATCTGTGTTAAGTGCAAGCTATGAAACTTTTTACTGAAAGCATATTTGTACAACAATAGACCAGCCTTATAATACCTTTGCATATCATAATGAACTAAAGCTAAAAACAAATCAAAAGGAGAGCATACTAACCTAACTTTTATAGGGTTTTTTAAAACCATTTTACATCGGATTCTGTGACTATAAATTAAAATAGGAGAAATATGTGTTTGCAGTTAAAACTAAAGGTAAAAGTTAAGTTTAAAATCATCCTGTTATTTATACTATAATATTTTTTTCTACATTGCCTGAAAATTACTCTTCTTAAATGCACACTTTATTGTGAATATAAACTAGCTTTATGCATTCAAAAAAGAAGAAAAGCATAAATGTGTAAAAAGGCTTTCAGTTTGAGTTTGCCTGTGGATATCATTATTTATTAAAAACAGCTTTGTACTGGCATAATGATGTTTTCTAAACTCAGTCAAGCAGAATGCAATATCAAGTATATATAAATACTTCTCTCTGTACATACATTAGCTTACAAACCAGACAAACTGTGATTCCCATCGCGCTCTTGTGAAATATGTTACATACATATAGATTAAAAATGAAACAACAAAACATATTTACCTTTTTTGCTCTTTGGGCTATATTAGGTGCTTTGTGTAGTAGTTTTTCAATCAGATACTCTCTATTCTGAAAGATACAAAATAATTGAAGCAATTACCTAACAAACACAATTTAAAACACTGTACAGAGTATGTACAATGTAATTCTCTGAAGCAATATGCTGTACCTTGGCTTTTTGGAAGAATTTGCATTTCAAAAGCTCTGCTGCTGTAGGCCTGAAAAACAAAATCAATGGTAAATTGCACAGGAATGTGTTAAGCATCATCAAATATCATTCATTAAAACACATACCATGTGTAGATGTAAGCTTAATATAGTGGTCACATTTTTCGTACTTGCAACAATCTTCTGTACATTTTGTATCGGTTATTTTTAGTAGGGCAGAGAAAAAAATATCAACGAGTATTACATTTGCCACAAGTCACAAGAATGTGATAAATGAAACATAAAATAATACAAGAAAATAATGCAGCTGTGATTGAGCACATTAGCCATGCAACCTCGTACAGGACGTTAATTTACTACCACTTCTGCAAACATGACACTCAAGTCCATTTAACAGTTGAGGACTCTTACAGTATATGCTCATACATTATTTATTTGAGCTCTGTACCACACATCATTTCATATGCAGAGTGGAGGCAGATAACTTACACAGAAGATCAATTTGTGCAATGTGCACAGATATTAAAATCCCCATTTAAACACATCAGTTGCATACACAGTGAAATACATCTTTGATTTCTGGCATTAGTTAAAAAAACTGCAAACCTTTTGGTAGGATCCTTCTGAAGGCACAGTGTTATTAGCTTCCTAAAAGACTTTCCGTATTTTTTTAACATTTCTTTATCCTCCACACCTGTATCCAAATTAGGAGGATCATTCTGTAGGGTTAGCATTAAAACCTGCAAAGCAAAACAGTTTCCGTTACATCCAATTATTAATATAAAACGAGAAATCTTTAATGTTTAATTTTATAACAAAGAATAATTTGTCTCAAGTTTATTTATTTTTTTTACCTTCATTGGTGGATATCTGTGATAAGGAGCAGACCCTGTAGCTAATTCAATAGCTGTAATCCCAAAACTCCAAATATCCGCTTTGAAGTCATAACCTCGCACCTGTTTAAAATAATTAGTCCAATTTAATATTAACGTTTCACCATATTTAAAAGCATTACTGTTGTTCTGACTTAGGGTAGCAAAACTACTTCACCTGCTCCATAACTTCAGGTGCCATCCAACATGGAGTTCCAACAAAAGTCTTTCTAACTTTGTTTCTTGTAACATCGCCTCCTGTTGCTAAGAAAGCGCTAACTCCAAAATCTAAAAAGTAAAGGTGAGAAATTGTTTAAATTGCCTTATTTTTATCTACACGTTTTTTTTTTTTTTAATAGTACTAAAACTGAAATGGTTCTAATGTATTTTATGTTTTGACCACACAAGAGAAAGATATTCACCGAAAGTGGTTATATAAATCAACAGTATTCACTACACCACTGTTGTGTCATTTTTTAAAAAGTTTTTAACACATCAACAGAAACGTGTATATCACAGAAACCGTAACATCCTGGTTACTTTTTAAAGCAACTTTCCAATCAGGACCTAGGGGGCGGCTTTAACAGCAATAGCAAGACAGGACAATGCCGTGTGTTTAGGGCTATTCACACTATAGCGCTTATTCGCTGCGTTTTCTATGGTAAAAAATCGAACCTATGGAATTGAATACTACCTTTCATACTTGAGCGTAATCGCTGCTAAAAACAACAACAACAACAACAACAAAAAAACAGGTTCGATTTTTGGACTAAAAACGCAGCGATCACCACCCTAATAAAGCGAAACCCTAGGGGAGTACCAGCATCTTGTGCAAGTGCTGAAATATACTGTATATATTTATATAATCTCAACTTATTATTGGTAACAAATAATCTCAACAATATTATTGGCAACAAAAACATTGTTTAAACAAAATTAGACAAAAGTGCAGACTACCAAACACAATCATTTATATGCATCCTGATTTATTTATTTATTTATTTTTAAATAAATAATACAGTACGCAGGTAGATGGTACTGTCAATGCAGATGTGACGTCACCCAGCACAGTCAGTGTTTTACATTATTGGGGATAAAATACATGTATACTAACATATATGACTCACATAAAATCGTTTTAGACAGCTGTAAATACAATACCACTTACCTGCGTATGCTACTGGATGTAATTAGATACGTGATTTTGTTTTGTAGTTCAGTCTATATTTAGTAATGGGCCGCTGTATCTCAAGGCATGCACTTTCTAAAAACTGCACCCGGACATTTAACGAAAACCTGTAGTCAAAACATGTTTATTTTAACATACCAATAGTGCTAACTTTCCGATTTCCTCATATTTTCCCATCATTTCTGTTTGTATTCTTTATCGAGATATTTCTTGTGCTGCTTATCATAAAGAACAAGATATTCTGCACTGCCATAATCAGACGTTCCCCCATCTTGCCTGTGATATTTGATGCGCAAGTCTGAATACATAAATAGCAGCGAAACGCTGGCCGTAGAAAACGCAGCGAATAAACGCTATCGTGTGAATAGGCCATTTTTCTGGTTTGTGTGGCCCTCAAAAATAAACACAGAAAATAAGTAGCTAAGAATAAAAAGATACGATGACAAACTTTTTCTTTAGTTGTCATACAATATATAATATTGTTTAATCATAACATATTACAGTATTATGCCTCCTGCTCGCTAAATAAAGTAGATTTGCTTACCACCTATTTGCACTGACCCATCTTCTCCCAAAAGAATATTCCCGGCTTTCACATCCCTACAGTTACAGAAAACAGTTAGGTGTGTCTGTCTGCATGGCAAAGAATATTCCCAGCTTTCATATCCCTACAGTTACAGAAAACAGTTAGGTGTGTCTGTCTGCATGGCAAAGAATATTCCCAGCTTTCACATCCCTACAGTTACAGAAAACAGTTAGGTGTGTCTGTCTGCATGGCAAAGAATACTCCCAGCTTTCACATCCCTACAGTTACAGAAAACAGTTAGGTGTGTCTGTCTGCATTGCTCATTATTATATATATATATACAGTACAAGAAACCATAATGAATGCTATAACAAATGAGTAAAACATATGGTACCTGTGAATCTGTCCATTTCTATGCAGATAATCCAACCCTTCTAACACTTCTTTTAAAATAGTTGCTATTATTGGCTCATCTAGGACTCCATTCCTATGCTCCCCTCTGCTGAATATGTACTTAATGATATCCAACATTGATCCTACAGAAAAGATAAATATACTTTGAGCATTTATGTTTCCAAAAACAAACAATAGACAGATTGTCTATTTGATGCACGCATATGATAACACTTGTAGGAAGCTTCAAGCTGAGCCTAAACATTATTATTTTAAACAGTGCACTGTTAAAACTTCAAATAATGTCATTATTTTTCTTAAATTAAACATAGTTTACATGACATCCCACGAATCTGCATGTATATGCACTGCCTATTTCTCCTCGCAGGTATCAGTAGTATGGCGTGATAATCACAGCTCATTAATAAATACTTACAAAAATGATGCAAATAAAATAACTTACCTCCACTTAGTAATTTCATGACCAACCAAAGTTCGTCCTTTACAACAAATGAAGTATAGTAAGTAACCACATTTGGGTGATAGCATTGGCTCATTGCTTGAATTTCTTTCTGTTACAAAAATGGAAAGATGAGATTTAATTACATTTGTTTTTAAAACTAGTAGGTTGTTTTGAACCCGAAAATGGAAATGTGGAAGAGTCATCTATCCTTATGACTGACATAGGCATTGGAATTGGAAGGGTTCAAAGACTGCTAGGAGATCCAGCAACAAGGAATTGATGATGTTCCTGTGATTCCCACATGTATCCAGCAACCAGGAAATAATTTGGCAAAGCATGGAATGAGCTGACAACCAATCAGCTTATCAAGCTGTTTATAGCACTCTATTACCATTCAGTCCAGCATAGCACATTGCTGAGAGCCAATGGAGATGAACATAAAATTGCTGTTGAACAATCCAATCCAATGTTTCGAGTTATATTTATTTATACTGTATTTGTATATTTGCAATATCTTATATGTCTGTTCTTAGAATCCAATACTGGCACCAGCTGATAGTAGAACAAGTGCAATAATATGATATTTCAAGAAACCAGGGTAACTGAGTGACTCATCTTGTAATGTAAGGTTAAGCACTTTAATGGATAGCGTTGTAGGAAAAATCCCATGTCAGTAAAATATACAATAATTCAACTCAATAAATCATTTTTAATCAGGTAATATACGTAGAGCTCAATTCAAAACTTCAAAACAACTAAACAAACAAAAAACAAATGTTGAAAATAATCTCATAACAAATGCCCATGCATAAGTGGTTATCAATCAGTTATCAGTACTATCAAAATGATGCACACTTTGACCTACGTTCAAAGTATTCACAGTGGAATAACTTTCAGCAATTTTGCTAGCTAAAATCAATCAGACACCATAACTCATGGAAAAGTAAGCCACAAACTATATTTTAATACCCTGAAGATGTCCATATTAATGACCATACTAATTAAACACAATTATCACAATTAAACAAGTGACACCCCCACCCCCAGCCTTGGACATTCATTGCCTGTGGGGGATAAATTAATATTCATGATAAAGCATGCATCTATTTCTCTTTCCTGTTCCCTTCCCTCAGCTGGTCACACTTGTGCATTCTATTGTGTTTTAAGATGCCCTCCACAACAGGGTCCATTGTCTGATGTTAACAATTACAGGACATTGTTGATTCATTCAATCACACCCAATTTAGATTACTGACTTTTGCTCATCAGCAGGGTTAAAAAAAAATTTAAAAAAAAGAAAAAATCTGACTTCCAACTGCCTTACAATTTATAGAAATGTTTTACACACAGACAGTAAAAACTAAATTGTAAAATTAATGTTTTTGTTGTACTATAGTAACTGATATGCAGTTATCCTTTATAGCAACACCAACTGCAATTACTAGTTATTAGCTATCAGTTATTACCCACCAACAGTTCATCCATACTTGTCTGGCATTTTTCCAAATTGATTCGCTTTATTGCAACTCGCTCCTGTCTGGGTTTGCAAAGAGCCGCCTGAACAACAGCTGTAGCACCACTACCTGCAGATTAAACAGAAAATGCATATGCTTATGTTGAACAGAATTGCATTCCTTCACAAATAAGAGTAGTTTTGCAGTCAACACCAAAATAATCATGTTTTCTGTTTTTGTTTTCCAAACACTTAAGTACTGCAGTACTCACCTAGAACCTTCTTAAACAGTACTGTATAATTATTCAGAATACAGATGTGTCACAATGCACATAAACAACCTCTGATGAGAGATACTGTAAGTCCAGGGCAGGACTGTGTCATCTCTATACTTATGTTCAGAGATGAGATGGCAAATCACACAAAGGACTATTTCAGGGCCAAGGTAATCAGGGAGTTATCCCCCCTCATCAACATCCATTTATTTTTAAATTGTTCAGCTCCCTACTTTTTCAGACTGTCTGGAAAACTTTTTTTTAATATATATTTTGCATCACGTCTTATTTTCCACACGATGGGATGTATCCATAAAGCCAGTATATTATAAAATGTCATTGCAGAAAAACAAACTGTCAAAGAAAAGTATACAAAACCCGAGTATTGTCAAGAAAAGTGTACAGTAAAGGCACATAGCACTGGCTGCGGGTGGAGTGTGAGAAAAGTCAATGTGATGAGAATAGATTATTAAAGTTGCGTTGTTTTAGTATAATATCTGCAAAAAAAACACGTTAATTCCTTTCATGACACCCTTAAGCAAAAAAAACAATCAAATACTTACTTTTCTTAAAAGGCACCCATTGCCCAATTGCCCCAGCTAAAGCCCATATTATCATTAATAACGGTACAATACCAGTTGGTTAAAATAAGGTCGCAAAACAGTTATTTGGTCTTAAACCACAGAAAAGCAATAAGATTGTTGGCAAAACTTGGCATAGGGGCGGGACAAGAAATGAAAAGTACAAGAATGGAGGTTTATTTTAAAATTCTAGTTCATATTTCTCCTTCAATTTAGAATAATGTATTTTTTTTAAGTCTATGATAAAGTTCACTATGTCAAACGTGAATTTAAAACGCACATAACGGTACTACACTAATTGAAGCCTCCCTTAGCTACAGATACCGTTAATTGCGATGCAAATAAATCACGTTTTCAAAAATGACAGTTCAATTTAAAAACACATTTTGTTCAAAATTATTTTTTGCTGAAGTGACATTCAAAACATCCTTAATTAACCTTCTTGAAAATACATGAAACAGCACCAAAAAATAAAAAAAATTAAAATAAATAAATAGTGCGCTTTATAGCATCCGCAGTGCCATCCAGACAACAGCTGCATCGAAAAAGCCGGTAGGCCTTATCGTCATTTTCAACTGATAAAAAAAAGACCTGTTTAAATCAAACACAATTCACATCACTGAATAAAGCGTAGAGACTAACCGATAACCTCCTGGAGCTCATACGACTCCCTGCTAATGGGCCAGCTGGTAGTCTGTGCTGGTTGTGGATTTTGGACGTGAACAGGAGATTCGCTCTGCTCCGCCATGATGCTGCTGTTCAGTTAGATTACGACTGCAAAACTTCCCTTCACCTCCTCACTGACTCAATCTGTCAAGCACTGCGGGGGATTACTACCGCCTGCGATACAAAACATCCGGACAATGTGACACTCTTACTAGTATCACTACAGGACACGGGGGTGCCAGAGTGAAAATCTAAACAGTATGCAAAGTTACAATGAATCTCAATTCATTGAAATTGTTATTTATTTATTTATTTTTGTTATTGTGCCATTGTTACCGTTGTATAAAATCGTTACATTAAAATACAACATCTTTTATATATATATATATATATATATATATATATATATATATATATATATATATATATATATATATATATATATATATATATATAATTCAGCGTGAGGGAGAAAGGAGTGTCCAGAAATGGGGTTTGGTCGTATGAGGTCAGATGTCATAGGGCCAGACAAATTGCAAAATGTGAAAAGCAGTAAGTGGCTCGTCCAATCGCATAAAAGATCAAAATGAGGAAAAGACGTTTGGTTGGGCAACATTTATATTTTGTTGTTATTACTATTCAACGCATTCAAATATCTTCACGGATCTCCTCAGGTGGCGAGTTTGACCCATGCAATTGTATGTAACACACAGATTAGCTATGAATAATGGATTAGATCCTTTTTCAGATCAAAAGGCTGATGATTTAAACTAACTTGAAACATTTTTTTGAAAATGTCTTTTTCTTTTTTTGTTGAATGGAGTTCTGGATGTTGCCACGTGTGTATATATATATATATATATATATATATATATATATATATATATATATATATATATATATATATATATATATATATAATATTGGTACTGAACCCTTTAGTAAACAACATGTTCTAAATTATTATTATTTGTTTATTTAGCAGACGCCTTTATCCAAGGCGACTTACAGAGACTGTAACTGTGTGAACTATGCATCAGCTGCAGAGTCACTTACAACTACGTCTCACCCGAAAGACGGAGCACAAGGAGGTTAAGTGACTTGCTCAGGGTCACACAATGAGTCAGTAGCTGAGGTGGGATTTGAACCAGGGACCTCCTAGTTACAAGCCCTTTTCTTTAACCACTGGACCACACAGCCTCCTACAGATATCACATTATACACATTATACATTATTTCACATTGTTCTTTACATACAATTACCCATTTATACAGTTGGGGACCTCCGGGTCACCAGCCCTTTTCTTTAACCACCCACACATGATGTCACATTTGAAGTTATTTTTAAAGGTTGGATCTCATAATGGCTGTGTTTGTTAATGCAGTATTTAATTATTTTTAATTACAGTTCCACACGTTGGTGCTGATAACACAGAAATTAAACTCAATAGTATTACATTCCAGCAGAGGGCATCCTTATACAAAACAAAACTGTTCACGTGCTCTGCCTACACTCGAGTGCATATGCACTGTTGTGCTCAGAGGCACTTTCTTCACTGGACCAACAAATGAAGTGATTTTGCATTCAAATCCCGAACTTAAAAACTTGCATTCAATCAACAGAAGCAAACTATCAAAGTGAAATGGATTTTCTGTATATCTGATCTTCAGAGTCAAAAAACCTTCATACATAAGACACTGCAGATAGAGGGGCTGACAGTAGGTTCGCTTGACAGGGGCTTCCATATCCCAATTCAAATTGGGAGGTCAAAATGTATTCATTGTTCACTGCACATGCATTTTGCTATTTTTAGTGTACAGGGATGTAACATAAGCTATTTTTAGATGTCATTAAGCAAATCAAGATTATTATTTATTTTATTATTAAACCCTTTTCCTAATGCTGCTGTAACTCCTGCCGTGTTCCTATCGGTACACCTTTTGTATATGTTGATTGCTATGTGTGACATCTCGTTGAGCCAATCAGGAGCAATAGAGGGCGTCTGACAGTCCAATGAGAGAGAGAGAGAGAGAGAGAATTAATGGGCGGTGCTCACACTGATCACATCACACAGTCAGACCTGCACTGATCAGCCGTCAGCGACCATTGCAACTAAACGATAGAAAGGGAAAACGAAGTAAGACCATAAAGAGAGAACACAAAAACCCAAGAAGCAAAATGTCAGGTATATTAGCCTGGTTTTGGAATGAGAGATTCTGGCTCCCACATAATGTAACGTGGGCAGATTTAAAAAACACAGACGAAGCAACCTTCCCGCAAGCTGAGGATCTGTATTTGGCGTTTCCTTTGGCATTCTGCATTTTCGTGATCCGGCTGGTTTTTGAAAGGTGAGGGCTGTGTAGGTTTGCATTTCCCAGTGGCTGGAGGCGCATAACAAAACGACAGTATGTGTTGTTTATGTTTTTACATTATCCCAGACCTACTTTATCTTACATAATCTAAGATAAAGTAGGTCTGGGATAATGAAATGTTTCAACAGTACAGCAAAGCCAGATAAAAGGCTAATGTATGTACATTATATGATAAGGGGGATAAATCTTTAATGGTAACCACTTAACATGTATTTGAACTACTGTAAGTACTGTACGAATAAAGGCCTAAATAATAATAATAATAATAATACAAAAAAGGATCAGTTACCAATTTTGTTACTGGTATATGTTTAACCACAGTGAAATTCAATTGGCCTAGCAATCTGGTAGTTGTAAGTTATAGCTGTCTCTAGGAGGCGAACTCTAGTTCTTTGTTCTATCTTCATGCATTTCACTTGGTCGGTCTGTAAGTTGCTGTAGTTTGCAACACTGTGGTACTTTAGCATTACAAACACTGTACATCTTGCTTTACCTAATGTTGCAATAAATGTAGGCGTCGTTGACATCAGGTTTTCTTTCCAGTTACATTGATTATCTGCAGTTAAATCAGGATTCGACAAACTTGACTGTCAGCAGCAATTTTTTTCTGCACGCAGTTTATTTATAACGCAACTTGGTTATACAGCACATGTCCATAAAAACTATACATTATGTTGAAAGATGCAAGGGTGAGGAATAGATTTATTTTGACATGTGTCTAAAGTAACAATGCTATTAATAAATTGTTCCATTGCACTGTTGTGTAGTAATTCTTTCATGCGAATCTGTACATGTGATTTTTTTTTTATCATACTTGCTAATACAACATTGTAACGACTGAATGTAACTTGAACAGTATTCATGTGGAAAATTACAAGCCTGTTTACAAGTAGGTGGCCAAAATATTACCTCTGTTTGATCAAACAAAGCACAAAAAACTGATACTGCAGAACAAGCTAAAGTAAAGATTAGAAAATTAGTTCATAAACGTAGCACATTTCAGTATGATTGTAGCTTAAATAAATAAATAAATAAATACAAGCAAAAAAATATCATTGAGAAAACAGGGGCCCAAGAAAGAGCTGGCAATGCTGAAAGGTAAGAACATGGATTTTGAGGTTGAAGGACTATTGAAGTAATGTGAAGAGCTTGCATCCCATCAAGGCACCTTGTTTGTTGAGGTTTTTTTTTATTTTTATGGACTTTTAATTTGCAAAAGTAGATTATCACCAGAACATTTCAGAGGGACTACAGCAAATCTAGAATAAAAGGATCAGCAGTAATGCAATGTCTATATAAAAAATCTCCAAGTTACAAGTCAAATAATATGTGATATAAAAACATAACCATAACACAACTGGAAATAACTTGACCCATTTATTTTAAATGTATGTGTTATTACTTGTTCCAATCATGTCTTTACGTCACATCTTTATTAAGGGGCATCAGTGTGGAGTAATTGTTAGGGCTCTGGATTCTTGACTGGAGGGCTGTGGGTTCAATCCCAGGTGGGGGGCACTGCTGCTGCTGTACCCTTGAGCAAGGTACTTTACCTAAATTGCTCCAGTGAAAACCCAGAATGTATAAATGGGTAATTGTATGTAAAGAATAATGTGAAATAATGTATAATGTGTATAATGTGTTATCTATAGGAGGCTGTGTGGTCCAGTGGTTAAAGAAAAGGGCTTGTAACCAGGAGGTCCCTGGTTCAAATCCCACCTCAGCCACTGACTCATTGTGTGACCCTGAGCAAGTCACTTAACCTCCTTGTGCTCAACTTTTTTGTGACTGCCCCTAAGCATTGCACTGTTTTAGAAGCGCAAATACTAAGTAAAGATGGAGCTGATTTTCTTGTATTATATTTATTGTTGGTAGTACCACCTACAGTATGTGCATGTAATTCAAATAAACTGAATTTGATTGAGTCTGGTTTTTAAGCATGTTTTACCTTTTTGTTTTTGAATGTTAAATAAAAACTATAAACAGTTGCAGTTTTGTCATTGACAGGGGGTATAGTATCTGTCATTGGTAGGGATTCCAAATGCTGTGATACTGAACCTTTGAAGTCAGACTCCGAGCAGAAATAGCTAATAATAATGTTTATAATTAAAATCCAGGACCATATAAAAGCATGACTATTACATAATAGATATTACTAGAGGGCATGCAAATTTTAGTTGGAGAAAAATGTTACCAAGTTCAGCATATACTAAGTTTTTAAACAAATTAAGGTATCGGCCTAAATTAACTTCAGCAGTGTTTTAAGTTAACTCGTACTGTATTTCAGGCATGCTTTAACATAAATAAGCTTTATTATATCAAAGCAGAAATGTCTAGGATTGTTGGCTTGCTGCCATTGCAACCAACGTTTCCCACTTAGACTGATTACAATTTTATAATGACCAAGCTTTTTGGTCAATATTTATTTAAAACTCAGCCAGCAGTAGAAAAGTATGGTGAAGTAAGATGTGAGGTGCAATTGTACACATTTTTTAACTGGGTGTTTGGGGAGAATATATTGATGGGAGGGTGGGAGGGTGGGGGGTCAACATTTTTTGTTTGGTTGGCACAAGTATACCAGACATAAAAATAATTAAATGTGACACCTTGACTGAATTATTATTTCTCCTTACCTTCCAAGTTACACAAGTTTCTCTCTACAATATGTACTTCTTAAATGCACCGTCTGAGTAGTTTGTTACTTGTTCTGTAACATTAACGGTTGTATTGTACATTCTCAAAATATACTTCTGATTCCTGGCCACATAATACTGCAGTAGACAATTTGAGAAGTTGGAATGCAGGAATGCAGAAGTCTGAGTGGCATTGATTACTCGAGAGGTTTTGGCTCATTGTTGCCTATCAATTTTAAACAGTAGAATTATAAAGACAACATTTAATTAATCTTTCTGATTGTTATTGAAGTTTCTAATACAGGGATGAAATAAACTTAGACTGAGCATAACAACCAGAATTTACTATGTAATCTTTCCAAATACAATGGCAGACATTTTCACAGGGTCATTAGGGTTTCTTTATTGTTTGTGCCCTGCTGTAAGCCACAAAGAGGTTTGACTTAAATGTATTTCATGCTGAAAAGAACATAATTACAACCTACTGCTTTCTTTTTGCTCACAGTGTATTCCAAACTTGTAGGAGCTCTGAGCTCCAGGATTGTTCACTGGCAGTGTCTCAGAGAGAGAAGCACTTAGCAATGTGTGAACAGAATAAAAGCCAGCTTGGGGCTTCTCGGGTATAATTAAAATAGCTTTCCCTCTGCACACTACCAATTTATACCCTCTGGCGTACTGATAGCCTGCTTGAAATTATTAGCCACAAGAGTCAGGCTAGATTTCTTATCTGGTGATTTATTAAAGACCTGATGTTTAAAAGTATTCACCTTGCATTCAGAAATGAAGTAGGAAGGGTGTAGTTGTAGAGGTTTTATACCGTGTTGTTCAGTCCTGTTAAACTGTATTCCACTGTTTATGAAGTTAACCGATTGCAGATCATGCATTTATACCCTGATTACACTTTAATACATTATACGTTGTTTTTGCCTGTTAATGCTAGAATTAAAATCTTACTAGCCAGTAATTAAATCAGCCCAGCCACACAGGTGCTGAGCTCTGGTAAAAGCTTATGCTGTCAACTCAGTAGAATATTTAATTGATGACCAGTGGCACGTATAAACAAAGTATCCACACTCAATTTGGGCTCATAAGTAAAATAAATAAATAAATTCTTAATGGCAATGCTTTTTTTTTTAAGCTACAGTATTAAACTACTGTAGGAAAACTACCAGTAATGTAAATGACAGTTAAAACATAAATGGCAGGAGATTCTGGGAAATACACTTTCAAGCCACATTTTGTATTAATTATTTAAGAAGCTCAGGGATTTTAAATCCTGGTGTCCATGGAATAGAAGAGGAGAATATGCTTGCACAAAACCTGATTAGCACCAATCTTGGGCTACCTAATGTTAACTTAGGTTAGGTAGCGCATAATTAGTGCTATCAGGGTCTGTGAAACCAGCCGATAGTGTCAAACCATACTAGACTACAGTATGTAAAAAAGACTGCAAGAATTATGTTGTATATTGTCGAGTAGACATGAATTCCTTAAAATAAAGAATCGTAGTCCAGAACTAAATAATTTAGCATGATAACATGAACAGATTGCATGTTTGTCTCTGTACAGTGTGGGGGATGCATGCTACTGAACGACTGCTTCTTGCTCCTGAATAACCCAGCTGGTCAACTTGCAGACACTGTTGTAGTGTTGAAATGAAGTGTTGGGAATTCATACTCTCCAACATGTGTAAGAAGGATACTGACTTTTTAAAATGTACAATTGTGTGCATCGCTGTGCTTATTTTTGTCTTTTTTTCTCTTTTGTGACTCCTCTACATGTACTGTATTCTGTGTTTTATTGTTTATATGTTAATTATATCTTAACAAAAGTGTGTTCTGTTTAGCAGGATAGAGCAAATATGCATTATTTCTGGTTTGATGAAGAAATAATTTCAAAAAATGTAAATATGGTTGAAAATGCTGAATTACACTATGTTAATGTTTTGAGCTCAAAATGCAGGAATCCGGCCTGCTTGTAAACCCAGAAAAAAAGTGGATCCATTTTATATGTATTCTGTATTTTGTAGGAAAGTTCTTTTGAAGAAACATTTCTATCTGAAGTATTAAGAGCCCTTCTCATATTGTTCTGTTCACCGTACCCTAAGTTTGTAATTGACTAGCTCTGATACAGGGCTGTGGCTGACCAATAACATAATGCAGACAAAAGCAGGTCTGGCCCAATGCTTATACACAGACCATTTTTATTTAGACACTCAAGTTTCTGTGCAAATATAATATTGCTGGTTTTGTTAGTATTCTAAGTTGCTACTTTCCCGTAGTCCAAACAACAAACTTGGATCGTGCTTTGTTTGCCCTTGTGAAAACTATTGGTTTGTCAAAACATATTTCATGATAATGCTTCAACAAAGATTCTACTGTTGTGCAAGGCAATTTGTTGCTTGCTTTGTGTTTTTTGACATGTGTTCCTTCACTGTTCAATAAATTTGTTATTCAAACTAACAGAAACCTGCAAGAAATAGAAACCTAATTTTAGCTGCTTATCTATTAATGTATATGATAGAGAGAGAGAGACAGAGAGACAGAGAGATTAATCTGGAGGTAAAAGCAGCTAACTGCTAACAAAAAGTAAAGAAACATAAACAGAGAAGGTAGACTTGTATTCCAGTGGATTGATTTTGATGCCAATGGATTCCTTGTCATATACTTTGTAACCATACGCTGTGAATCAGGATTGATGGCAATTGAACAGAATGTCTGGTGTGAAATACATTTAATAAACCGTGACACTTATGTCCCCAAAATCTCCAGAGATAACGCAGGGAGAATCGCTCCACTGTACATTCCCCTGTTCTCCATGTATTATCCCCCCAGTAAGGAGCTTATATGGAGGCAGCTGTCTGTATGTCAATCTTCATGTACATTTTTGCTTATATTGGATATAGGTCATCTAATTTTTATGTTCCTGATGGCTCTCATTTTGTCACTCATATGCTTATATCTTTGCTCGGTGACACTGCTGAGTTATTCATGAGTCAAATTAAGTGACACAGCAGTGTTAACTGCCATATCAAAATCATCACTGGCTATTAATACTGTTCAGTATTTTGTTTGTACTGTTTGTTTAGTATGCTACAAACAGACTTACTGTTTAGAGCAGTGTGCTACTTAGAAATGGTAAAAGATTACATGCAAATGTAATGGTTTGTCGGATTCACACATTTTCAATTAAGATTGGATTTATTTTTATTTTATTTTCACGCTGTTGTTGCAGAGAATAGTCTGTGAAACAGAACAAGGATTTGGTATCCACTAACCAGTGTATGCCCTTGCTAATCTCAATGGAGTCACTGGGATAATTAAAATGTATTATGCTTCAGCCAGAAGGACACTGCAAAGAGTTATGGTTTAAAATGTAAAGGGTTGGAGGTGCAAATGCCTGCCTGCTTACAATAGTTGAAATATTTAGTAAGTACAGTACAGCTTTTTGCATCATCGAGAATTTTTAGGATTGAGACATAATAATAATTTTTAAAAAAACTATATGAACATCATTTAGGTATTTTATTTAACATCATATAATCAAAGAAACAACAAAATTATATCACACAAGCCTACTGGAAGCCATAATACAGTTTTTCATGTTAGCTTTCCAAATTTTTTCATTAAGTATATGGAAAACTACAAAGCGGTATGTAATTCAATATGTTAACGTAACATTATTCATCAGGTTACACTTGACTTTATGAAGCAAAATTTGTTAATTCTATAGGGTGTTGCAAAACCTTTGGCCATAGCTGTACATGCATGAAGATTACAAAGATATATTTTTTTCAATATACTGTAGCTTTCTGTTTCCATGGCTACATAGAAAATATATATATAGATATATTAGAATTTGAAATCTTGTCATCTCTTTACATTATTTAAACAGGGTTTCAGATAAACACATCAAGTTATCAATCCAACAACTTTCATTTTTAGAATCTCAGATATATTTTTTTTTTATTGCAACAGCATTCCAATAAAACTGAATTATATAAATGCTTTCAAATCTTTTTGGCCAATTCACCTACTGTAGATATATTTCTTAAACCTTTGCTATAAGGTTTAATGATTTATTTTTTTTGTATTCCTGAATTTTCAACACATGCAATTAACAAATGTATTCATGCAAGTTACTTAAACAGCTGGAAAATGTAATTGGAATGTGCAATGTTTACAGTAATCATAAATTGTCGTTTTTTTTTTTTTTTGCCTAGTGAAAGTTCCCTTCCATATTCTTATCTTCAACAGTTCTTTTAAAAATACTGTTCATTTAATTAATGAATTTAATAAGCTTGATGATATGCTTTACAACAGTGCCCGATGATCCATTGCTGGGTAATGTTCCCAGCCATTACTGCAGTGCCAAAATTGGTACTCATTTCAATCTCTCACTTAAAGATAAATCTTCCTCTTACTCTGACAGTTTTACTGAACAGTAAGAGAGCAAGAGCAAACTGCTTAATCACACTTTAACTTTAAATGGATTCCTGTTCTATTTTTAGAATCTATCTTGCATTCATTCAGAGCCAGCTGAATAATGTACCTGGAAAAATAGGTTCCAACTGCGTTGTTTCGCATATGCGAAGCTTGATTTAAGGAGAGTAATTAGCAGATTTAGCCTCTTTATTGTGCACGCTTTCTTTACCTTTAAATGTCATCGGTAATTCATCCATTCACATTCATAGAATCATTACAGTATTCCATGAATGTTCATGAATATCCTCTGTATACTTGCTACGGTTTTAGACTAATGGCAACCCCACTTTTTTTTTCTTTTATGAAAGATGAAAAAGTCTTCATCTTGACATTTGCTAATGACTAATCTAATGTGACACACAATACATTCCCATTGTCCAATGTAGTTGAAAGCTAGTTGAAGACTGCTATACGGGGATACATATTCATACACAATGTCAATGCATCAGAATAGGCAAGGTTAAAAAAAAAAAATCAAAATGGCATTTAATAAAAAATATGTTGCTTAGAATCTCCTGAAACATACATACACACACTTTGTGAATATGCTGCTTAGTAAATACAGTAGTTAAAAAATTTTTAAAAAATGCTCAAGATTTTCAGACTTTGTCATTTTTTTATCATTTGTTATAAAAATAACAAAATTACAATTTAACTAACTCCAGTATGTATTTTGTTTCAGGTTTATTGCAAGACCATGCGCCTTAGGCCTTAAAATCCAAGCAAATGGACCACAGAAAGCGCAGCATAATGCTATTCTTGAGAAGGTCTTCACTGCAATTACCAAGGCAAGTGAACGTGCTGGTCACACTGCGTGTGCTGTAACTATATTTGTGACCGTGCATGCATTTCTGTCTTGTTTTGTAAACCAAATGGAAGTTTCTTGTGTGTAAGGGCTTACACTGAACAAACAGAAGAGATTACAGAAAACATTTCTGTTATCTGGCTGTGTTTCACTTTGCATATCTTTTATATGTGGTTTGGTGTTTCATGATGGACATTTTTGTACTGAGTTGTGCTAGCCCCGATAATCCCCTAGTAAAGGAAAGGTCTTTGCTAAATAGTTATTTATGTAGTTACCTGTTTGTGGCTTGAAGAAAATAGGTTCTGAACACCTGTGCCCAATTTCTATCCAAGCTGCATAGAAAGATGTGTGCTTTTGTTGACAATTACCAGAGTAAAAAGCAAAATGGGTGTTGAAGACTGATCTGGCCTTTCATTCTGTTTTAAAGGTAGTTCCTCATGGGTAAGGATAGGTAACCTGAAGAGTCAGTGCAGTGAATGTAATATAATCTGCCCTAATTTCCCATATGGTTATATTTGCTTCATTTTCATAAAGGAATTAGAATTGGAGACCTGACTTTGTTATATCGTTGGAATAAGCCTGGAACACTTCAGAGTATTGGCTAAAATCACATGCAGGTAGTAGCTTGCTTTAAAAAATGTGTGGTCCTGACAACAGTGGAGCTTTTTTTTTTTTTTGAACAATTATTTTTTATTAATTTTCCAATTTTGGAATGTCCAATTATTATTCAACCTGGCTCACGCTGCAACCCCCGCACTAACTCGGAGAGACGAGGCGAGCACTCGTGTCCTCTGAAACAAGTGCTGTCAGCTGTCCGCCTTTTTTTTTCACTCTGAAAGCCCGCCGGGCAGCCATATCCAGAACCTAAAGCGTCGGAGGACCACGCAGTTCTGAATTGCATACAGACCGACCTGCAGGCACCCGGCCAGCCACAGGGGTCGCTGGTGTGCGGTGAGCGAAGGACTCCCCAGCTGACCTAAGCCCTACCCCGCCCGGGCAGCGCTTGGCCTATTGTGCCAAAATTCTCTAATGATGGAATTGCGATATTTTGAGAGATTTTTGCTCACATACAATATCTAGCAATATAGTTTTTAACCCATGTTGTTACGATGCTCTGAGCAAGCAAATAAATATTTAAATCCATTTCATGAAGCAGCTCACGCAGTTCACACTCACTTTATTTGCTTGTTGATTAAAATACATTCATGTGTGGTTTAGAGGCGAGTTGAAAAAAAACAACTGACATGTCTTAGTGTTCTGCAATTATGGGGCTGTGTGGCAACCCTAATAGGTTGCACTTAACTATAATATCTTTTTGCTTTAGCACCCTGATGAGAAGAGATTAGAAGGCCTTTCCAAGCAGCTGGACTGGGATGTGCGCACTATTCAACGCTGGTTTCGACAGCGAAGGAACCAGGAGAAACCCAGTACCCTCAGCAAATTCTGCGAGAGCATGTAAGGACATTTGTCTCTTGGAAACCTAATATATATTGTATTTTTTTTAAAAATCATGAAACAAGCACACACTAGAGTCTTACGCTGTGTCATGTAGATGTCACACAGTACAGTACAGTACATATAAATGTATGGTGTTAATACAGATTCACCTTGACAGAACTGGCTGACAGCAGTAATGAGTAGTCAGTGATTTGGAAAAAACATGTTTGAGCATAAAAGTTGCCCATTTGAACTTTGTTTTTTTTGGCCCATTTTAGATAAACCGTTTCCGATGGTCTTATTAAAGAAATGCATTCCCATATTACTATATGTTCAGCTATAAGTTTTGGGTCTTGCGCAAAAAGCTTTCTGGTACGGTAACTTACCACAATATTTACTGTTGTGCTGTATTTTGTACAGGATCAACTTGCTGATACCTAAAACCCATTGCTGCTGACAGTACTGTAAATAAATTACAGCAGTATTATATACAGTGCTTCCCCAAAGTACTGAAACGCTCTTCACATTTCGTTGACAAATGTGCCAATTTGTGATAGCTGTTGATTTAAGTATTCTGCATTATGTACTGAGGTAGAAAAAGACTGGCCTGACTCGTATTTTTTGTTTCGCCTCCTCACGGACAATAAATTAACTGGCTTCCATTTTTCGATTTTAATAAAATACTTTTCAGCTTGATATAAAACACAGGGTAACAGATAATAAGAATGCTAAGCCATCGTAAGCTAGTCACACCTCAGATTAATTTGACATACCCTTGATGATTCAAGCTTAGGTGTGTCTAAGAGCAGTAAAACCTGCAATGGTTTAAAATGCTGTGCCGTGAGTCATCCGGGTTTGCTGTCAGGAGGGTGTCTCTCTGTGAAACAGGCGCTAAAGATTGCTCTACGTTATTATGTCCCTTTGGAACAACACTGCCTCCGAAAATTAGATCCTAAAATGGTAAACAGATAAATGGCTATTGCCCTCCTTTCCAAGTTTTGCAGCAGCCTTTGAATATAACTAGTAGTATACAGATTCACAGGAAATGAGCCACAATCATTTGAAATGGGATTATTAAGACTCATTTGTACAAGTTTGTAAGCTTTTGAGTGTGTTTCTTTTATACTAAGTTATGTAAGGGAAGGTATTATTCAAGATATGTTACAAAAACTGAAACAAACTGCTGCCCATATGACTGATTCATCCATTGTACACATTATTATACTTACATTCTGTAATGTATAAAAGCTTTATCTCCCTGTTGCAAGACAGCCTGACTGATCATCTTTGATAAGGGAGCTGAACATTAGATATGCTAAGGAATGGTCACATACTGTATCTCTCCAGACCAGTTTAAAAACTTTGTGTCAATGGTGTCTCTACAATCTAATGACCACGTTAAAGCAAGTGTTTCTATTTTATTGTCCAACCCCTGAAAATGCTGACTTACTTTTATTGCCTTGAGAAATCTTTCTCCCTGTATAGCCCCATTTTTATTTCCTGTTGTTCAAGGCGGTTGAGGCCTTGAACAACAGGAAATAAATCTAGAAATAAATCCTTAATCTACAACATATCTCAAGCTATAGGCTGCTAACTTGACAGCTAAAAAGCTTTATGAAGATGGAACATGTCTCTAATTTGTGTCAAAGTATATCTCTGGGTTTGTTTCAATCTGTCACAGAATCTCCAGTGTCAAGACTGCACTGTAATAATGTGCTAAGACAGAAGTCTCAGGGGTAGATGTACTAAAGTGTTGCGCCTGTTGCAATAGTCGCAAACCAGTTGCAAACGAGTCTGAAGTCTAGGGTGAAATGTACTAAATAAGCGCAATGCTGTTGGCGACGTTTTAGGGAATGCTTTGCGGCATTTGTAGGATGAAAAGAGAAAGGGTATTTTGTACCTGCATTACCCGCTTCGATTTAAATGAAGACCAAATTAAGCACAAGTACAGGCTCGGCAGCTACATCATTCTTGAGCTGCTGTCTGATTTAAAAGATGACCTGGGACCTGTCACCCAGATAAGCCATGCTATCCCTGCAGTGGGTCAAACCCTGCATTATCTTGCCTCTGGGTCCTTTCAGGGGACTGTGGCAGCTGTTGCTGGCATTTCCCAGTCCGCTTTTTCTCATGCGTTGCCAGCTGTGCTCAATGCATTTTTGTGGTGAACACCCAAATACCTATTTTTCCCTAAAAGCAGCGTGTACTTTACAAGCCTTGAAAACAAATTTCTATGACATTTCTGATTTTCCCAACATGTTGGGTGCAATAGACTGCACACAGGTGCCGCTAACCCCTCCAGCTCATTCTTAGCATCTGTGTAAGAATTGGAAACACACCTATTCTATTAATGTGCAGGTGGTTTGTAATTGTGCACAATTTAGCACTGCACCACTGACTAACTGCCAGAATACATTTGGCTAATAGGCAGCTCATGATAATACGAATTTGTGGTATAATGCAAAATTTGTTGCTGATCCCTTGAAATTCGTATTAACGAGAATTGACTGTCCTCTTGTAAGTATCATAACTTGTCAATGCGTCTCCATGATCGATTTTGTATTAATTGTATAGCCTAAAAATAATAATACAAACAAAACGCTAAAATAATTTAGTTTTTCAATTTTAAAATAATCTTTTATTCGCATTGTACACCAATGTGTTACCGGTAGCCTAAAGTAGACTAAAGTAAAAAGAAAGTGTGCTAGGTATTCATTTGATTTTAGTACTGTACTGTATGCTGTATAGGCCTACTGTACAGATGTATATTTTTTACATAATGTAATGTGTAGCCTACACAAAACACATCAGTATTATTTCAGGGCAATGATTTATACATTTAAAATACATTGCGCACTATAGATGTATGTGTGCGATTTTATTGTATTTTTTTTAAACCCAACACAGCCTTATGTCATATAAACATGTCCGGTTTAGCGAGAGGCTACAGTGTGATTATGAAAAGCTTTTTGATAGAAACACATTTTTTATTTTGGGGGTGAAGGTGGGGGCCCCACTATAGAATCTGATGGGAATAAACTGCCTTATTATTTGTTTGAAAAAAGTCGCACGACTCTTGCAATGCTAGAGATCTTGCTAAGGTGACACAACAAATATTTGAGTTGGAATATTGCGGCTGTCTTCATTAGCATATTTTCTCTTAATACATACGACAAAATGTGTACTTTTGCGAACTGTCGCAACGAAAATGCAAATTGCGGTATGTTTGCACTGTGACTGACCCATCTTAGTACATCTACCCCTCAGTGTGTAGATTTTAAGGCTGATGCTTTTACTTGCATATCATGCTTGAAATACAATAGTGGATTGGGGGTGAACGCATGTCATCCTACTTCTGTACTGTGTACAAAAACAAGTATCAGGTTTACAAAGGTTGTGGTGACCTGCTAATATTAAACATGTTTGTATCCACCTCACCTCTAAATATTTAAGCATTACAAACTTTAGTTTTTTTGCAGGATAATGTTTTATATACTCCGGATTCTAGCCATTACAGACATAGAGTAGAGGTAGTTACTCACCAGCTTTTAATGAATATTTGATGTAGTCCCATTCAAACTAGAACCCCAGCAGCTTGCTATTATTTAAGGGAAGTTAATGATTTAAATTGACACAACATATGGTCTTAGAAGTCAAATGCAGTCTTCAAAAATGTTGCCTGTAAAACATGTTTTGGTGAAATAATTTTTCCTTTTATGGTCAGCTTTGAATTACTTTCTGTTAAGAAAGGAGGTCAACACATAACACATTTTAAACATGAAGCGGGTAAACCTTTTAACCAAACTATATACTTGTCAATTCTTCAAAAAGGACAAAAAATGTATTCAGATGTGTTCCATCTCTACAAAGGAAATACGGGAAGGGTGGCATCTATTATACATGTGCACTACAATATAAAAACCATGGAAGGTCTTTTCCTTTGAATATTTCATCAAAAAATGAATAAATATTTTAACAAGTTCATGACGAGATGAGATGTGTTGCTCCATCTCATTTGTAAATTTAACTTTGATCTAGATAAACCCTGTAGCCAGCAGATGGAAATCTCCAGGCATTAAAATGCTTAGGAGCAGTATTGATTAATACTCCACAGGTAGATGCGTATTGATGCATGTAAACACAAGCTTTTTACACTACATTCAGTGGTTTTGTGTTTTTTTA
Source organism: Acipenser oxyrinchus oxyrinchus (assembly GCA_030684275.1). NCBI lineage: Eukaryota > Metazoa > Chordata > Actinopteri > Acipenseriformes > Acipenseridae > Acipenser > Acipenser oxyrinchus. The sequence continues at coordinate 11,983,165 of CM060257.1, forward strand.
GTACTGTATAATGATGTGAGTGTTGACATAGTGTATTTAGTTCAAGCTTATTAATCCATATAATTTAAAATTAAGTCATAAACTAAGCTGTGTGTTTAAATAAGACTGAGCTAGTAAGACAGTTTGCTGTAATCCAGGACAGTTTTGAGGACGTCTCGGTCATCCAGGGGAATACAGCTGGAGTTCTGCAAAGAACAATTCGCTCGGCAGCAATGAGTGTGTTGAAGCAGGTGGTCTGTTAAGACCACCAGATGGACCACAGCTGGTTAGCTGCTATTGAATATAAATGTTTATGTTTTTCCCTTTAATTCAAGGAAACTCATTTAATCTGTGCCAATTTTGTATTTATTCTTTTTATCTTTATTTGATTTTATTCACCCCTTGGAAATTACCCTTTTTTATATAAAGGGGTCTGAGAGGATTGGACAAGTCTTACCAAGTTCAGAGCAATCAGGACTATCGCCTCAGTAAGATTATGTACTTTTCTCTTTGTCTATGGGCATTCAACCCAAAATGTTATGTTGGTGTTGACTGTAGGCCCATCATTGTAGCAGTTCACTTGAAGATAGGCACAATAGAAAGCAAATGGAGCACTTTCCTTTTAAAGGGAGAGAGAGATTGTATAGCAAATATAACAAAAACTATAACATGTTCTTTTTACTAGGTATTTGGAGTCAAAGGAGGGGGTGTACAAAAATATTACTATTACAAACGTTGACTTTTGAGACTTAAACATATTGCAAGGAATACTTTTCAGGTGCTTCCAGTTAATACGCAAAGGGCTATATTTTCAAATCTGTTACTCCAGTTAACACTTTGGAAAAATGCCCAAAAGTATATAAACTCGTCTTTTGTACTGTACAACAGTACAACACAAACTGGAGATTTTGATGAGATACTGTGTAGCATTTCATAATGTCTTCAAGTTCAGAAAGAATCTGCACTGAATTGGGGGTGAAATCTACCAGACAGTCATTTCTGTGATTTGTAAACTTCATACAACAGGCAGTGTTGGGACAAAGGACATTGTGACTGACTCCAGACAGCTCAAGGGGATGGCATGCCAAAGTGTAAGAGTTCTATTAATTAAGAGATTGCATATGAGACACAACTGTGTATTTTAGGATCTCATATTAAGTCCTTGTAAGAATACCTGGTAGTGAGAATACTAACCTTGCTATGTTTTCAGATAACATTTTAAGCAATCGCTTTGTGTACTCTGTGATTCTCTTTGTCACGTTATGGGTGTTATAATATAAATTAACACTTTTATGGAAGCAGTTATACAAAGCTGCCGCTTTTCAAAGTGTCACAGTCTCATATCTCAGAGTCTTTTTGAAGTACTATAGTGTTACAATTCAGGCTAACTTTATTCCTTGACATTGGCTTAGTCCCAGCATGGCTGCCATATTGAGAGCACATAATTTATTAGGTTTATTAGCACGTTCCTGTTCTTCACTGCAGACTTCTTACACAATTGCATGGGAAACCAAGTAGTAGTCAGGAGAGACCTACAGGAATTACATGCAGAGCATTTCTGTTGAAGATTTATTTAATAATCTGTTTACTTCTGTATTTGCAGCCCACAACTGCACATCATGCCTTGGTTCAGCTCAGTTTTGAGCCTACTGTAGCATGAATTGAAATTGGTGTTGTAGCAGTTATATACCCTTTCCAGTTCATTAAAAATGTTGGCAAGGATTTTGTAAATTGTTATTTTGGTAATCTGCACCATTGGGGAGTTTAAGGTGGCTGCAACATGTTTTTATTTTTTAGGATTAATTTACAAAGGACTGCACAATTTGCTCCACTTTTTTTCCAAATTGAAAAAAAAAACAACCTCCCAAAACTAGTAATACAGGAAACCCTAAACCGAGATCGGATTATTTCTAGTTTACAAACATTAATTGCTTTTTTATTCCAATTACAAAAAGCAAAAACTGAATCTAGCCCCACATCTTGGAACTGCACATACTATTTTCATAAACCTGTTCACAGGCATTCATTTTAATATTAAACTGTACATTTTCATTGTACTGATATGTGCATTGTCTTATACCCTTGTTATTAAGATACCTTGTGTTTATGAGTGTGCTTGTGTCTCGACAGGTGGAGATTTACATTTTATCTGTATATATTTACATATGGAGTGCGGTTCCTAAAAAAGGTAAGAAAACACATACTATACCTCCCTCCCAACTTTCTAAATAACTGTCCAATAAGACCTACAGTCACTTGTACACAATATGACTTTATATTAAAAGCCCCCCCTCCTGTATTTCATTTGAACACTGCATAATTTTCAAATAAAAAGTAAAATGTAAAGATGCAGGGTCACATCAAGGTTATATGGTAAGTTTAACTACCCACTACTCGAGAAGGTGAACAGTTTTTTCTTCACTTCCAGAGAGGTTTGTCTGTACCTTCTGGATACTGCCTTTTAATAGAAGACTGTAACTGGGAGGGTTGTTTTTATGTTTATACAACTAAGAGGTTAATTGCTGTATAAAAAGATAGACATTTACATAAATTGTTATGTAAGATTAAAACTATATATGTTGCAATTATATCTTACCAATGTCTTAATAACATTAGAGGAATAATAGGTGTATCTTTTTAAACAACCTTTTTTAATAATTGGTTCTATAGTGAAAGCCTTAATGTGTTGTTTTTGTTTTTTTTTACTTTTTTAATTGACACGTTCAATTAAGTGTTTCTTGTTTTCAGGTATCTGTATGATGAAATAATTGTGAAATGAGTTCATTTTACAGAAATAGGGCAAGGCTCTAGGGTGTTTGTATTAATAGAAACACATTTTGTATCTGAACAGCTGTTAATGGTTCCTTCAGTATTTCCCTAGTTTTTTTCAACTGGTTTGATAAGTTAAAAGAAACAAAACCTGTTTTTGCTTCTACTACCAACAGAGTTAGTCTGGTTCCACCACTTAACATGTTTTAACCCTGTATTTACAGATATTGCCTTTTGACAACATTCTGTTTTATATACATTTTCTTTGACTGTTTGTAACATAACTTGTTCTCTGGCTTCTCTGCTAAGGTTTACAGTAACTTTGGAGGAGTCACAATTGAATGTTTGGGGTAAATCCTAAACCATTAGTGTGTTGTCTGAAAACAGCATGTGTCAATATAGGGTTTAAAAGTGTTACCTAACTGTACATTTCTTGTTGTCTTGCATTTGATATACTGACAATATATAAGATTGCTTTTCTGGCATGTCTTTGTCAAGCTGTTAATCAGACTACCATGAGATTGACAAGGATGAACACAAATCAATTGAAATACATAAAAAGCCATTCCACATCAGACGTTTCGTGTTCGTGAACTGCAGGTCAGACACTATAGACCTTTCCTATCCTAGCCAGGCCTGAGTCTTTTATATTGTTTTTATTATTTGTTTGAGGCACAGCTGCTGGTTGATCTTCTAAAATGTGCTGTTCTTGTATAACACCACATTATACTATATTCAATGCTCTAACCAGAGTATAATTATCCAGACATTTGTAAAAGGGTCCACATTTTATTTAAAAAAAAATTTAAAAAAAATTATAATTTAAAATATAGTAGTCTTTTTATATCCCTGCTCAAAATAATGGTAAAAGAAGGGTGACTTTTTTTTTACTGAAGGCACAAATCAGAATGCCCTGCGTCGCATGCTGACCTTCTAGTATTGCATTGTTGCGTGATGCAGTTTGGGTGTAACGTACTCCGATAAAATCATTAAAAAAAAAAAAGCTGCGGGCACTAATTGGCACACGCAAATCCAGTTTAAAGTATTACTGTAGTTCAATAGTTATATGCCAAATATGATTGGAAATTAGGTTGCATATAAATGGCTTCAATTCAGCCGGGATTCGTAACCGTTTCCAGCTTGACAAGGTTGTCATGCAGGGTCTATGGCTTCCACTGTGAAGCTGAAATGGGATTAGAATGCACTTGCTTTATGGATAAGGACACTGCCCCTTTTTATTCCTGAGGTGCCTTCTGTCGCATGTTGTGTTGCAGACAAAAATGCTGCAGAGCTGGTTTACTGGGTGTTGTAATACACCACTGTTATTTAAGCAAAACACCATCAGGAGCTTAATAACATGCATGCATTATTTTTACAAGTGCCAACCTGCTATATTTTTATGAATTTTCTGCCTTTTTCAGTTGGATCTCAGTAGCGTAACAACATTACGTGTTGTACATATTCCCCTGAATGGGTTTAATAACATGCATGCTCATTTACTGTGTAGTTCTTTTTAGTAAAGTTTTGTATTATGGTACCTATTGTACGCTGTAAGTGCTGCACTTCTAAATTAGTGACAGCAGATCTTGTTGGACAGTCATAGAGAGGTAGACAAAGCCCTTTATGGCATGTTTATACCTTAGGTAGACACTGCTAGGGAAGTTGGAGATTTACCTAAATTATTTTTTTTCTTGGTGTAAATCCAAAGAAAGAGAAAGGTCCTTAGCTATACTGTGCTCATGTATATATAAAAAAGCATTTTCTACCAATGCAAACTGAAGCTCAGCGGTCCACTGATGTGCTTTGTTTTTCCAACTGTTCACTATGAATAAATTACATTTCCTTTTGTCTTCCATACAGTTTTTTTTTTATCTTCAATACAAAAAAAAGCTTTTTTTTCTGAAGAGAGGACTGGAGCATAAGATTAATTATTATGTTTGAACATCTATTGTAGAAATAATGCAGGTTGGTACTTGAGCTGGGGTTGCTATGGTATTGGTAATCTTTCAAGTATATGCAACAGTGGTTCTTGATTCATTGGTTAGCAACAGACTGTTGAGATGGCACAGGTGATTTGGTTGTAAACGAGAGAAGACACTTTCCTGAAACAGTAGAAAATTGATTTTGTGGGATGCCAAGTTATTAGTGATCGTTAAATCGCGGGTTTTTTTTTTTTGTTTTTTTTTTTTGACGCTTGAATTTTTTTGTTTATGAGCCTAAATAATTGAACATGATAATCATCACTTACATGTTCTTAGTTGACAGAGCTGGCTGACTGATTATACTGCACACATTGTTAGAATATGATACTGGATTTGCTGATGTGAGCTTTCAAATACATGAAAAACACCTTAAAATCAGTTGAAAGCTATTCTTAATGTACTGCTTCAGCCAGCCACTATTAACTGAAGTAAAAACCAAAGAATAGTAGTTGCCATAGCAACAAAGCAAAAACCTGTATTTGCTTGTTGCGTCATCAGTTTATTTCCCTCATGAGAAACAAATCCAATAGCTGAGTTTTAATGTCAACAGTAGCAAACAGTGAAAAGCAAATGATCAGTTTGCTCTGTTGCTGCCAAAAATGTAGCCAATGTATTTTCTTGAGAATATCTCTAAGATCTCTGTAAGAACAAAAGATAGCTGAAAGTTCAGAATGAGTAAGCTACTGTAATGACCTCTCGGCCTTCTTACTTTCTGTAAATGTACCACCACTCACAGGTGATACTAGTACCATGATTATTTATTTATTTATTTATTTATTTATTTATTATTGTTGTTAGCAGAACTAGTATTAGTTGTATTGTTATTTGCATTGTTATTTTTTAATAATAATAATTTAAAACCTGTAGGCAGTTTTTAGCAGGTATTGATCAATGGTCTAACGTCACTTCTCCTTTTGTTTTTGTTTTTTTCTTCTTTCTTTTATCAAGACTTCCTGGCTTTGGGACACTCGAGATTGCTGGTACAACTACCCCTACCAGGTATATGAGATCATGTGTTTGCAAAGGGACTGCAACTTTCCTGTTGCAAACTAAATAACTGGTTCACTTAAAGCCAGAGGTTTCATGTTCAAGGCTTTTCTCTTGTTCTGATTCTTGCACAAATTGATTTAATATTTGATTTGATATTTGTAGTCTACACCTTTACCACACAAAGAAACCAAAAAAAATTATAGTCTGAAATGAAATGGTTTTTAAATCAACTAAACTTGCACTAAGTCCTATGCTTGTTGCAAAGGGGATTGATCTAAGAATAGCAGGCACAAATCTCCAATCAGACCGAGGTAGGTTGCTATGCAGCATCACAAGCATTCTTAAGAATTTCAACTCTGTGTCCCGTCTGATTTTTAGAAGTTTTGTAACCTCGTTATTCATAATAAAAATAGACTTTTGAGATGTAAATCTAGCTGGAAACATGCAGCCACCTTTTGTAAACCTATCAACCCTCTCCAGGAAATAAGACTAAGCCACGAATAGTGCTCTTGTTTGACTTGAGTGTACATAGCCTTAATTCATTCTGCTTTCACCTTTGTGCCTTATCAATTGGAGGACTGAAAATGAAATTGAAGTTGAGCTACTTCAGCCAGCAAGGCAAAGCAGCTGTTGGGAACTATTCAGGTGTTTCAGCCTTTTAATTTAACCAATCAATCATTTACTCTTGCTAATTTATTTTTCAGACATACCAAGAATAAAAACAGGAAAAATCTCCACATCTTTTTTCTCAGAAATAGTCTTGCAGTTTGAAATTAATTGTTGTTTTATTCCCACATGTATGACCAATTAGAATCTGTACAACTCCCACACTGTCACGTTTTACTTGCTCAGGTTAATAGGTTAACATTACAGCAGTTCTCTTAGTAATCTTACCTAAGTGCAATGTACCAGCAAGCCCATTCTGTACAGATGGCTACTTCTTTCATAACCAGAGAGGAATCCATGAGGGGCATACTTAGTAGCTCATCTGCAAGCCCGTCATGACGCAAGTGACACAGAACATGATTTTTTTTTATAATAATAAATGCATTTATGTTACCTTGTGATCTTGATTTAATCATTGTATTTTTTATTGCGTCTTTTGTTTACTGTGCATACTGATGCTAAATTTGCAGAGAATTTCTGCAGGCATCTGGTAAATGACCCACAGCACACTAAATGTCAAAACCTTTTCCCATAACCTGTCACAAACACTGTTCTAGAGGAAATGGTGATTTTAATCTGTTCACAATAAACATATCCACCACACTGTTTATTTTCTAACCAAACAATGATTTACATAGTATACCATACATAATGATATATGTTGCTAATATTCAATACAGTAGTCCAATTAAATTAATACTGCAGCTTTATTTATTTGTTATAAATAATAAGAATACAGTGTATACTAATAAAACTGTTCAGTATCACTTTATCTGGGCTGTTTGTGCATTTAAAACCACTTCAGAGATGTACTGTACTACTGTTTTAAATGCTAGAGGTGTCATGTGAAGAATGTCATTAAAAACAAAACCAATTCTTTGTGATGACCCACTTGGAAGATATTTAATTAAAGATGTATACCCAGGCGACTGTTTCTGGTACAGAGAATATCCAGTGCTCTGTCTAGTCCATCACAAGTTTCATAAAGAGCAGTCATTACCAGTAAATGTAACTTTTACATGATTTTATTCCTCTTTGAAACGTTCCCTTTACACTTGTTTCTTGAAACTTCCCTGGCTAAAATGCCAATGTTACCATTGCCCATCTTCAGAGTTTTTATTTATTTTTATTTACAGACTCTTACAACTGAACTTCATTACTACTACATTGTGGAGCTGTCATTCTACTGGTCCTTAATGTTCTCCCAGTTTACTGATATCAAAAGGAAGGTAAGTTAAGTCTATTGCCCTGTACATGGATGAATGGATTAATGTGTTTGGGTGTTGTGTTGTGTCTTTGTGTGTGTGTGTGTGTGTGTGTGTGTGTGTGTGTGTGTGTGTGTGTGTGTGTGTGTGTGTGTGTGTGTGTGTGTGTGTGTGTGTGTGTGTGTGTGTGTGTGTGTGTGTGTGTGTGTGTGTGTGTGTGTGTGTGTGTGTGTGTGTGTGTGTGTGTGTACTCCACATTAAAGTGATTATTCTAAACCTACAAAGTAGTAGCCAAAAACTGCTTTATTAAGTATTAACCTCATTTGACATATCACTAGTGCAGTAGTTAATTCTGGGTAGCACATTGAATCTCCATATCTACTGAAATTATGAATAAGGAAAGATCCAATTCACAAGCACACAATAGCACCATCTTGTGGCATACTGTTAAGAAAGACGTGAGACATTACATGAGCAGGTATGCCAGGAGTCTGCTCATTGATAATTCAGTTGCTGTTTACAGTACCTCATAATTGAAGTGAGTGTTGTAGTCTGGGTATGCGATTTCATCTTGTAAGTTTTGGAGGGACTAATTAATGATTCAGTATTCTAAGGCAATATCGTATGGCCTACTGTACATTCTGCATTATATTTTGCTATTTTGGAACTGGTTTTCTTATCAATATGTTATAATGTAGTGGCTATCTGAAGGAAAAGTTAACTACTCAGATGCAGTACATGTTATTCAATACAGGTACAACCTATGAGATATTTATCTTCAAACCTTTTAAATGATAACAAATTGTTCCTCATAATGTATTATATTGAATGCTTACTAGATTGGTCAATACTATCTATTTGAGATCCTATTAATAACAATTTTAAGTAAAACATTCATATTTGGCTCTAGATTGATACAATTCAGACATAATGTACATTCAATGCATTACATTCAATAAAGGTTTTAAATGTGACATTGCTGCAGATACATTGTTTGTTGAATGAATATATATATATATATATATATATATATATATATATATATATATATATATATATATATATATATATATATATTGTTTTGCCTTTTTAAAATACAGACCCAGACACAAGATTTTAAGCGTGTTTGCGCACTTTTTATTAATTACAATAATAAAAGAAAAGAAAACAGAAACAAAAACCTAACTCACTCAGGAGCTCTAACTAAACTTTGAAGTGAATTAAAGCTAACAAACTGGACAGCTAAGCTGTTTACCAGTGACAAAACACAAAATAAATTCAAACATGAAAGTACAAACACAGGTTCACGCAGTACCTTTTATCCCTAACTCTTCACTGTGACAGCCTTGTTTCACACAGACTTGAGAATGCCCCAATCAAATACCTCTGTTGATTTATATACCTGCCTGGTGAACCCCATCCTGGCTCCCTCCCATGGCATTCTGGGGGTTGTAGTCCTGCAGCTCCATCTTTGGACTACACTTTTTCTCCTTTCTCCCCCCCTACACACACATACACACACACACACACACACACACACACACAGTGCCACCACGTTATAATGCGGTGGCCAAGGTCCATAATTATGAGACCGCGTTATTTGTGTTTTGCCTTAACGATATTTGCATTTCTTTTTTTTCCCCGAAATGATTTACAATGCCCACAAGCCAAATTAATATTGCAGGTACTCGAATCCACGGTTTATTGGGACAATTATTCCTGGCCCGTTAGCCTGGGCCACACCAAAAACAACAAAGTCATGCACTCTCACGGCAGCACATTCACACAGCAACTTGTCTCACTCTTTAGCGCAGCCCTTTTTTTTCTTAAAGCAGCTCTCTTTGGAGTCCAATCTTATCAAGAAAATCTCTTAGTTTTTCTTTGTCTTTTAGCCATCCACGCAATGTAGGTTTTGTAACATTTATATCTTTTGAAACTGCTGCTTGAGTTTCACCTTTTCTTACTCAGGGTAGCACTGTATATATAAACTTGTGTATGTGCCTAGTGCATCCAAGATAGTTTTACTTTAAAATAACAAAAGTAAACCAATGTGTGGAAGTGTGGCTTATGTGTAATGCACAGCAGTCTTAAGTTATGTTTATCTCATAATCATGAAATTAAATTATATCGAAACAAGCTAACATACAGGCTAGATTCAGTGTTGAAAACTAATTCTTTTAGCTAAAATGTCAGTCTAAATATTTATTTTAACCCAAACCTAATGAAAAGCATAAACCCTATGTTCTGTGATGGCTTATTTTAAAATAGATGGTAGTTTTAACATGAAATGCAATTTCTAATTCAGGTAAATGGTTGGCAATATATATTTTTAAATGTCAATATACATTACCTTTTCCGCGCCAAATTAAACAAAGTTGGTTTGTTTTGCTTTTTACATACACTGTTGCCCAGGGTGCAATTCCCTGGCTCTGCTATTTTTTTTTTTTTTTGATCCCTGGGGCTGCACTTTCAGTTGTCATCCCAGGGGGGGATAAATTACCCCCATTAATTTTTGAATTAACAATGATTTATCACTTGATTCGGTATAATAAATAAGTAACTTAGTGATTCTCTTAACTATTTAAGTTGTATATTACAGATGTATCAAGGCTTGCCATGATGTTTTGTTGTTTGTTTATTTTATCCCTCCCCCACTGGAAATGTGACAAATCCCTCTCCCTGCTGCTGTCATATGTTCAGTATTAGACATGTTATTAAATATGGATGGAAAAAAATTGGATCTACACTGTTTTAAACTCTGAAAAAACCCAGACAAGGGTTGGGTGTGCAGGCGGCAAATCCAAAACAAGGTAGCCAGGTAGCTTACCCTCCTAAATACGACAAATGCTGCTAGGTGAAGAAAGGAAAGAGGCCACAGAATATTATTGTTGTTCCATCCATAACCTGGGAGCTATTTCCAGACAACAGCAGTTAATTCTGAACTTTTATTCCCCCATGTAAATCCAACTTGATTCATGGGTATTCAGAGAAGCTACTCTACATCTGCTTTTCAAGTATCAGTCTACTTACTAGTTTCTTTGAGAAACACTAATCTGTATTTTGCCTGTTAGGGTGTGTTGTAAACCTCCACAAACATCCAAAGACAAAGCCAGTCCACTTAAACTCAAGCAGAACTTTAGACTGTCCGGAGAAGAGGGAGTTCGGGAAACTACTTGTGTACAAATGTTGCTCTTTAGTTAAGCATTCCTGTGAAAACAACTCAACTTTCCTTGAAGGCATGCCCTTGTATGAAAGAAGCAGTATTTCTTTATTGCTGGGACTTCCTGGGTACAGGAAACATTCTAGTAACAAGCTGTGCTATTCATCTGTTATATAAGTGTTCCGCATACATGCTCCGCTGTTGGAAAGGTTCTTTGGTATTTTCAGCCTGTCTTGTTGCTGTCGGTGTTAGCCTTGAAAAAGTTTATTGTCTGGTCTGCCATATAAAAGATTTTTGCAGGGCTAGCATCACTTAAGTAATTGAGTACGTTTACAAAGTCGAGTCTCCTTTTTTGTTTCTATATATAATTTTTTTTTTTTGCTCTTTGTTATTCTGCCTTCAGCTTTTCCTGTTATTCACCTCTTAGGCAGCCTACATCACTGCCTCCATTATGCCACAATAGGTTATGATGCACTGCACTTTTCATCTCTTTGTTGTTTGCTTGCGTGTTGTCCCTTTTTTTCTTCTTTCAGTTTTTTTTCATGCACAAACAACGCACTGAGGAGGTCCTCTACACTTCATTGCCAGTCCAGTATGTTCCCTGTTCTCCATACTTTTATCTGCATTTCATTTTTGTACTCCTCATACTGTACCTGGTCAAACTGCTTGTACTACGTCTCTCACTGTATCACATTCAAACAGCACAGTCAATTGAAGATATGTATATAATTATACATGTTTTAGGATTCCTTGCCCAAGTCCCCATATATAAACTGCAACCTCAATTGAGCTGGAGTCAGGCCAGTAGTTATGAGCTGCTATAAAATCCAGCTCATCTGCTCACTGCTCTGAAGCAAGTTCTTGTTTCTCAGTTGCAACAATGATCTGCAGACCTGAACACAAACAGGATCCTACTGGAACTAGAGGCTTTTCACTGTACTGAGTTCAATTCATTAAAGGATATTACAAAATAAACTCAAAATGCAGGGGAAGTTAACAAACAACCAACCTAGTAGTGGGAAATTGCATCCAGTACACATTCAGTAACAACAGACAGGTAGGTCTATTTTGATATGAAGCTTGCCCATTCAATATTAGATCCTTTCAAAAGATATACTAGGATTAGCATTTTTTTCAGCATGTTTAGCAAAGGGAAAGATCCAGTTGAGGACCTCTCCTATACAATAAGAGACATCTTACACACATCATATTAACTTGCTGTGAAATTCCCTATACTGTTGTCCTAGTACTGTATAAAACATTGCTAGCAGGTTTCTGTTACTTTTCAACTTATCCAGAGACAGACCACTGTTGTGTATTTTTAGTAGCTCAATGTTGTGATACAACATTTTCTGCATTATGTGGGGCATCAAAATTTGGTATGGGTTAGGGCATAACCCCTCCTGGCATTGTTTTTTCCTTGACACCCTGGAGCTACACACATAAATGAATACTTTTGGTACTGCAGCATGCACCCTGTACAGTATGTATGACAGATGTGTTTTAGAAATTTTGTTTCTCTTTCAAAGTCCATGCGTTAAGCAGTTTGAGTATTTTTAAACTGGATGCTCACTGATAGTGGGTATTGAATTCATCCCTGGTACAGTACATCTACGCAGTGTCTCTCTACTGAACCACATGGTCAGGTGTTAAGTCCTGTAAATTAACAATTCAAAAATAATTGTATTTTATTTTGTAATTATATTCTGTGGCATATTGTATAAACTATATCGAACCAATAAGGGGTGAGGGATTCATTTCTTATAGACGAGCATCATTTTAACTGCTTTTTTTATTGTTTCCTTTTTTATTCTTTAGGACTTTTTAATTATGTTTTTGCATCACCTTGTCACAATCTCCCTGATAACCTTCTCTTACGTGAACAATATGGTGCGCGTAGGAACACTGGTCATGTGCCTTCATGATGCATCTGATGTGCTGCTTGAGGTAAGCTGTTCAATACACAATGCTAACATAACAGCATCGTTATTGTGTAGGAGCTCATTATAGGCTATTCAGTTCTTCACAAGGCTGTCACACAGTGTGGCCCTATAGTTTTATATCAGTGTGATAGCCTAAGAATGTGCTGGACCTAGGTCACTTCAGCTGTGGTAGAATACTGTTCATGCACTGAATGCAATATCTGTTTAAATTTAAATATATATTTTATTTACATTTGTTTATTTGCTGTTGCAGGCTGCTAAAATGGCAAACTATTTGAAGTGGCAAAGACTCTGTGACCTCCTGTTTGTCATGTTTGGGTTAGTCTTCATTAGTACTCGGCTTGCTGTTTTTCCTGTCTGGTAAGTAAACGTGTAGATGCTTATTCACGTATTACATATCTAATGTCCATTAACCTGAAGCTTTTTACACTGGACAGTGTCACTTCTGACACAAAGAGCCCAATTCAAGTAACTTTTCGCTAAGGGAAATATAAATACATACAATAAATAGAGCAAACATGGAGAAGGTTAAAGACTGATTTGTAACATTATTGGCGTGTTTTAAATTCACAACAAATGTGCGAATTGCCCCCTAGAGTAAACCACCTTAATGTTAGCTAATGGAACAAATTAAGTTGCATGTATAGATTGTATTGGTTTGGATTTATTAGTAATGTGTAGGCACTAGCAATTTGGTCTTTTCCAAAAATCTTCACAAAAGTCTATTGTCCTATTTTTTTCCCCTTCAACACTAGCGCTAATGCATGCCGGCTCCAAGTACTGCACAATCGATCTGCTTTGCCATCTGTGTTGCAGATAGGCCTCTAAAATAGAACTAAAAGGGCACTGAATGTCAAGGACCATGTGCTGCGCTTGAGATTAGAGAGCATTTCTCCCATTATTGTGGCTGATTACATCTCCATACTGAAAGATGGAGGGAGGCTGAGAGAGCAGAAAGCAATGAATATTCATTTTTGTATTCTGTTTATTTATTGTGAAATTGTTTTCAGAGGAAGTTATGATTATGGTTTCTAAATAAGGTCAAGAGATTTATCTAGAGTCAAATATATACCTGTCATCTTTATTGTAATGTTTAGTCTGTGCCTATCCCTACTGTCCCTACTGATTCATTCTGCAGGTGGGTTTATCTGTTGCAATCTGTTTGCATAAGAGCATACAAATACAAGTGTCAATGCTGCCCCTTACTTGTAATGCTGCCATGATTAACTGACCTATTAATCCAAAAAAAATGCTAACTTCTTACTCCTAATGTGTTGTTCTGAATCTTCCTGCTGCAAGTCTGTTTCAGTCTCAAGGGGCAAGGCCTGTTTCCAAAAATCAAAAGCAAATTCATTTTCACCTGGGAAAAAAACTGTTTGGAGGGAAAACTGAAATCTATGTGATAAATAGTCTCTGTGGTCTTACATATCGCCGATTCTGTCCTAATTTAATCCAAATGTATGTTTTTCCACATTTTGCTTTGTTACTGTATAAATTGATATTCTGTTCCTAAATTGCTAAAACATGAATATAAAGCAGGCCTATTTGTGGTTCACAGTGATGAAACCAAGTGCCCCAACCTGAAGAGATCAGCATTATTCAGTGCTCTGAGCCCTGCTTGATATCAATAGCAACACTTGCGTCAGGAGTGATTCACATCCTGCCGCTTCAGTGCTTTCATTATAATAATAGAAAACCTTATTGATCGAGCCAAACCTTCAAAGAAACCTGCACTGTTTACAAGTGCTCCAGTACGGACTAGTACAAAGCAGATCTTATTTTAAACAATATGCAGGTTTTGTTATGGAATGCCAAAGTAACTGAATTGCAGTTTCAGAATAGATCAGAAATGTGAGGCGAGAGAGAGACTGCCATAGTGCTGTCTTTTCCCCGAACTGAAATCTAGTTCCAACCACATGAACAAAACTTGTTGCGATTTCTGCTGAATGTGTAGAGATATGTGTATTGAGTTTGGTTTAGTTTGAATTATTTTACTGTTTAGTAATTAATGTAATATTAATATGTTCCATTTATACATTTTTTTTTTTTAAACTTGAAATTTTGAATTTTAAATTTTTGCTGCTGTCAAGCCAATTGCCTTGAGACAAAAGCCTGTTCGTTCATGTCATCTCTTAATCTACTTTCTCTGAACCTGGCCAAACCTAAAAGACTTAACCTCACAGGGGAATCTTGGTTGAATTGGCACGGGGGGGGGTCATATGCAAAAAACACTCATTATCGTATAATAGACGATCTCTCCCCCAACTCAACACGACACGACCATCATGACAGTAAAAATAGACATAATGAAGTATTCTTACCTTTGTATAAGTTAGAGATCAGCAGATGTGTCAGCCGCACGAAGAGCACAGCGTGTGGTTTTCACTGACTCTACTGTGCAGAATAAAAAAAAAAAAATTTTCTATGGGGTATTTGCTATGAAATCACGACTGTCCTGACCATATATTGTTGCCATGTATGCTTAATCCAACAATATTGTGTTCAACTAACTGGGAACTAGGGGTGCAAATCATTTAGAGTTTAAATGTTGGTAAAGTGTCAAACGTTTTTAATTTTCGTTTAAACTTTGTCAAAAATGTGCAGGTCAAATATTAAGAAGCGGCTGATTGCAAATAACGGCTACTCCAGTTTTTTTTATTACTTCCGACCTTTGTCATGTGGCATCATTGTCATTGGATATTCAACTCCCAAGTTTTAACATTCATTAAATTAAACTGAATCTAGCACCCCTACTGGGAACTTACTTTGAAAAAGTTGTATTTAAAATGAAATGAGAATTAGTAATTTTGCCTGTGTTTTCAAGGTAATAAGGCAATAGTCATTTTTATGTTGTGTAATATCGTTTTTATGTGCTGAATGTCCTCCCTGGGTTTCCAAATTATTCTCCGCTTTTGAGGAAAGCCAATCAGATCTGCCCTGCTCACCTCTGAAATGGACAATGCTGTGAGCATGCCATCAGTTGGCACTGTGGTACACAGCCGCTGTACTACCTCTGTACGCCAGCTCTTAATGAGGAGAACACAATCACACACACGATCTAAAATGGGTTCTTTTAAACCCTTTCATACATGGGGACAGATACAAAAAGCTCTGTTCCTTTTATTTGGGGACATATGGAAGATACAAACGCACCATGCCCTCATATAAGGATGCCATTTGTTCCCCATATAAAGCATTGGGAAATAAATTGAAAAACAAATACATAAAAATTATATTTATTTTGTGTCCCTTTTTTTTTCAGCTGTTTTCAATATTGCATGCATGAAAGGATTAAGTTGTTGTTTTTGGGCAAAAAATATATTAATTTAGTTAGCCAGTTTATATAGCCTGTTTACATCAACTGATACATTATTTTGTTTAATACCATACACAGAATAATCCACTGCTGTGCCTAATCAAGTTTTGTTCTACAGAATTGAGGCACGATAAAATGAAACTGCAGTCATAAGATTACATTGTCTGTTTCAGGATCTTAAAAACAACAGTGTTTGAAAGCTGGGACATTGTTGGTCCATATCCATCGTGGTGGGTCTTCAACTTGCTGCTCTTTCTGCTTCATGTACTGCATTGCTTTTGGTCATATTTCATCATAAAGATAGCCTGCAAAGCCATTTCTAAAGGAAAGGTAAGACATGCTTGTACTGCAGCATTATCTGTGAATTGTAAAGTGGACTAAATTGATCGAATTCTTGAATATTCTCACTTTCTAAAATGAGGTCTAATGCAAAACAGTCCTATTGAGAAAACCAATGGTCGGCTTGTGTTAGCTGGGCACAAGTTATACCCTTAAAATTAAAAAATGCATTGCAATTCAGATTAAATGCATTTAGAAAAAAGATGGTACGTTTCATTGTCTAAACAACGCTTGTATTAAAATATTATTATTATTAATAATAATAATAATAATAATAATAATAATAATAATAATAATAATAATAATAATAATAACAACAAGGAATATTGGTCATTTACCATCAACAGACCTTAATTCTATGTTTTTGTAAAAACCAATTAGACCAGCAGGGGGGACTAAAATATCCTATTTCTTTTGTTAAACGCCTGGAGCGCTGTCCTTCTTTAATTTTGACCTATTTGTTCTCTTTCTTGTGCTGACCTTGAAGGTGGGGAAATGGAATCCCTTGCATGTAAGTGTGGAATCTTGTGTGTGAAAGCAACTATGGTATTTAGAAGTTGTATCTGCATTTCCTACTGTCTTACCACTTACAAAACGTTGTTTACACGTCACATTTTTTATTTTCGAATAAAACAGTTCATGTAAAGTGACCACAGACCTAACCGTGTATTCCATGAATCTTCCACCAAGTCCAAGATTAGTGTTAATTAAACATTTCATCTTGCAAAACAAATGTGTTACCTAAGAGGCGAAGAAAAATCTTGACCTAAAGTAAACGCTAAAAACAGAGGAAATGTATTCCAGAAATGCAGACAGAACAATTTTGGAAATGCAGATTCATTTCAGAAAAAAACAACACAGTAATGCAATTTCTGGTGAACATGGGCCCTAGTTAACACCCTCTAAACGCTACAAACAAAACATCATTATTTATTTCTGTTTCTGTCACACTGCTTTTTTTTTCTTCTGTAGGTTTAAATGTATTTTTTAACCCTTTTAGATACCTTGTTTAATGGAAGACCTCAAAGATTTCAAATAGCATTTAAAGTGATGGTTAACACACTCCTGTTATCGTGTAGGTATCAAATGATGATCGCAGTGACATTGAATCCAGCTCCGATGAGGAGGATGCACCATCTCCTACTAAAAAGACACATAACACTGCAACTAATGGGACCAATGGGGCGAACGGAACAAACGGATACCTCACTGGGACTACTTGTCCAGACGAACACTAATACCGTATTGAGCTTTTAGAATGTCAAGCACTGGAAGGATGTCACGGAAACCATTAGTAGATCATTGTATGTGAGACATGAACGACATTACCTGTTTGATACTGGAAGTGCGTAATAGAACTGAATGCGTTTATATGTATATCGGCATCAGACACAGTTCAATAGAATATCAGAGCATTCCAATAGTGCACTCTCTAATTTTCTGTCTGTGAATGAATGAAGAATTGCATTTTCATTATGTGTAAGCAAGCATGCTGCATAATATGTAGTTTCACACAATGGGAGCTGTATTTTCGTAGATTTTTTTGTATGTTATTATTTATTTGTATAAATGTTTAAGATCTGTGGATGAAAGGGATGTTTTGCAGTCTTTTGATTTGTGGGGACGCGCTCTGTAACTTAAACTGCTTCGTCTGCTTTGAGAAATAAATGTTTCTTTTTTGGTTTTTGTTTTATTATTTATTTGCCACATGCAGTAGTCCTTGATTATCTTTAAGTGATGTGATGTTGGCCTATCTAACGTAGTGGTTCTTTCTGTTTACAGTTGTGTTTAATACAGGTGTATTATAGTAAATACTTTTCTAAAGTTGGTCAACAGTTCCTTTTAGGCAATTATTAAACAGACAGTCAGCCAGTAACAGTGTTTTGTCTGTGGAAGAGTCTGTGAAACTGCTGTGAAACGGAGACAGTTGCTTCCATTAGGCATGGATGCATATAGTTTGTTTAAGATATAGATACAAGTATAGTACAATTGTTTTTTTAATATATATATATATATATATATATATATATATATATATATATATATATATATATATATATATATATACAGTACTGTGCAAAAGTTTTAGGCAGGTGTGAAAAAATGCTGTAAAGTAAGAATGCTTTCAAAAATAGACATGTTAATAGATTATATTTATCAATTAACTAAATGCAAAGTGAGTGAACAGAAGAAAAATCTAAATCAAATCCATATTTGGTGTGACCACCCTTTGCCTTCAAAACAGCATCAATTCTTCTAGGTACACTTGCACAAAGTCAGGGATTTTGTAGGCATATAGTCAGGTGTATGATTAAACAATTATACCAAACAGGTGCTAATGATCATCAATTCAATATGTAGGTTGAAACACAATCATTAACTGAAACAGAAACAGCTGTGTAGGAGGAATAAAACTGGGTGAGAAACAGCCAAACTCAGCTAACAAGGTGAGGTTGCTGAAGACAGTTTACTGTCAAAAGTCATACACCATGGCAAGACTGAGCACAGCAACAAGACACAAGGTAGTTATACTGCATCAGCAAGGTCTCTCCCAGGCAGAAATTTCAAGGCAGACAGGGGTTTCCAGATGTGCTGTCCAAGCTCTTTTGAAGAAGCACAAAGAAACGGGCAACGTTGAGGACCGTGAGACGCAGTGGTCGGCCAAGGAAACTTACTGCAGCAGATGAAAGACACATCATGCTTACTTCCCTTCGCAATAGGAAGATGTCGAGCAGTGCCATCAGCTCAGAATTGGCAGAAAACAGTGGGACCCTGGTACACCCATCTACTGTCCGGAGAAGTCTGGTCAGAAGTGGCCTTCATGGAAGACTTGCGGCCAAAAGCCATACCTCCGACGGGAAACAAGGCCAAGCGACTCAACTATGCACGAAAACACAGGAACTGGGGTGCAGAAAAATGGCAGCAGGGGCTCTGGACTGATGAGTCAAAATTTGAAATATTTGGCTGTAGCAGAAGGCAGTTTGTTCGCCAAGGGCTGGAGAGCGTACGATTGAGTGTCTGCAGGCAACAGTGAAGCATGGTGGAGGTTCCTTGCAAGTTTGGGGCTGCATTTCTGCAACTGGAGTTGGGGATTTGGTCAGAATTAATGGTCTCCTCAATGCTGAGAAGTACAGGCAGATACTTATCCATCATGCAATACCATCAGGGAGGCATCTGATTGGCCCCAAATTTATTCTGCAGCATGACAACGACCCCAAACATACAGCGAAAGTCATTAAGAACTATCTTCAGCGTAAAGAAGAACAAGGAGTCCTGGAAGTCATGGTATGGACCCCACAGAGCCCTGATCTCAACATCATCGAGTCTGTCTGGGATTACGTGAAGAGAGAGAAACAACTGAGGCTACCTAAATCCACAGAAGAGCTGTGGTTAGTTCTCCAAGATGTTTGGGCCAACCTACCTGCCGAGTTCCTTCAAAAACTGTGTGCAAGTGTACCTAGAAGAATTGATGCTGTTTTGAAGGCAAAGGGTGGTCACACCAAATATTGATTTGATGTAGATTTTTCTTCTGTTCACTCACTTTGCATTTTGTTAATTGATAAATATAAACTATTAACATGTCTATTTTTGAAAGCATTCTTACTTTACAGCATTTTTTCACACCTGCCTAAAACTTTTGCACAGTACTGTGTATATATATATATATATATATATATATATATATATATATATATATATATATATATATATATATATTATTTTTTTTAAATAATGTCTTAAGGTACTATTTCAAACCACTCAATATGGTCACGCTATTCCTTATATAGTTGACTCTTAGCTAATCGTACTGCATAGGGACATTACATCTGAAAGTAGTATTAAAAAACAATATTGCTGGTTGTTTTCATTGTATTTAAATGGTTTTAATTGCCCATACCCGTGCAGTAAATGTGCTATATTTGTGAAGCAAGCTTGGTATATATAGTATATAAAGTAAGTGTATGCTTTCAGGAATGGTCTGTATTTAAAACCATAGCTAGGAATGGAGGGGAACTGGTAGAGTTGCTAAGAAGTCAATGGTGGTTTGTGTTTTATCATCCTTGATGTGTACTGTACATGCATAGTTTTAATTTACTGCAATGAAATAGGTACTTGTTAACTGCAGGGATCCATACTCTATCAGCCCACCACTTTTTATATATATATATATATATATATATATATATATATATATATATATATATATATATATATATATATATATATACATATATACATACATACATACATACATACAAACACAGTATTAGGAGGAGGGAGAGGTGTCTCACATAGTGTGGGATGTGAGTTTTTCTTTAACTTCAAGCAAACTCATACAGGACCACAACTATCATAAAAGGTAATAGTGCCAAATCATTTATTTACCGTAAAAATGGCCTGTTAAATTTTATATAGATAGACAGATAGATAATTCCCCCCCTCCAGTTGTTTTTAAACATAGCATTATACAGGAATAAGCTGCACAGTCCCGTTTTCATGCCAAGCCAAGGTATGCAATAATCCACAGTAATATTTAATAAGTTACTGTTTGAAAGCCAAACACCAGGCCAGAGTGTAATAACAGAGATACTTTGTAACAGGGAGCCTTAAAATTAGAGTGCTATATGTACTTTCCTTCTAAGAACAAGTCCTGGATGTGTATGGTTGGTGTAAGGTCCTCAGATTCTAGGTCTTGATGAAGCCTTAGCCTAATTAATATACTCATTTGTATGTTTGTAAAAGTGCATGGAGAATGTTGGTCTCCATTGTTAATTCTTTACCAAAATACATGTACAGTAGGTAACAGCAACCTTAATATGCCAAAGACCAGTTCAATATGGGGGGGATTTTAAAACATAGTAGTATTCAATATAGTGTTTTGGTTACTACTATAGAATGAAGTACTACTAGATGAGTTTTTTGAGGGACTAGACTCTTATGTAAGCAGTGTTAGGGGTTATGTTAAACTCAAATAATTGAATGTTTTTAATAGAACAAAAAGCAGTTTAGTAGTACTAATGGAGCAGTAACTTAAGGTACAGTTTTTCTCTGTAAGCTCACTCCCACATTGGGTTCTTTTTTTTTTCCACCCCACCCCAGCCCAGTCCCTGAGGAGAAGATGCTACTGTACTTGCGACTTCTTTTAGTACTCTGCGACTGGAATACAAGTTTGGCAATAATGATGTACTCCTTTCTGTTAAAAAGAACAAAACTACAGTGTTTGTGGATCACATGCAATGAGGGGATATGTTCCTGACATACTGTATGTTTTGTGCGTGCAAGAGAGTGTGTTTGATCTGGTATTCTGTTTGAAATGTTCTGGTGTTTTCTTCTCCCAATCCTGTTCTCTCTCTCCATTACTATTGAATGTCCTAGGCCACTCAGAATGTGTTACTTAGTTACTCAGGATTTTCATTTTTGTTGATTCTGAACCATAAATGTGATCCAACTGTCTTGAGCAGTGGAAGTTAACCCTTTATTTACACCCATGACAGTCATTCCACAAACCTACTGTAAACTACTACCCATCATTTTATGTGATGTTATTTTTTCTGGTGTTTATGCCGCAGTCATACAAACCTCTGACTATCACAGCGACTAAATGTGACAAATCTAAAGCAACCTTTGAGAAAACGACAACAGGGAGTCGGATGCTGACAATATGTTTTAAGATTGCCACTCCATTTTTTTTTTTTAAACTGTATGATGTCACTGGTTTCTTGAGAATATCTTTGTTTGAAAAAAAAAAATAAAAGGATAAATAAGTGTTAAATAAAAAACTGGGTTTCGTGAAGTACATGTTTAGTTTACACACGTGTGCATATTGTGTAGGGTTTACATTTGTTTGTTACTTTGTGCTCTATCATTGGTTGAAAGGCTTCTTTTTGGTATTGAATGTGTATATGTTTACTTTTGGATTCTGCAGCCAATGGGCAGTGTAGATGAATGGCAAACACTTTCACAATAAACATGTGTTGATATTACAACATCGGTAGTGCTGTTTTGATTGATTGTTTAAGTACTTTTTCAGGTTCATTTTGTTACAGTTTTGTACACTGTTTGAATTCAAGTGGTTTAGGGTATTTTTTACACAACTGCACTATGTGGCAGGTAACAATGATTCCCTATAAATAAACTGTTGGATTGACTTCTTGTATGAAAAATGGGATCATGGAAAAGTTTTCTATTTATTTGGTAGAAACCTTAAAGGGTACATAAGGACCTTTTTATTTTATTGTGTTACATGTTCCCATGTGTTGCTACAATGTTTACGTAAGGGGTGTGTATTGTTTTAATTTTTTTTTTTTACATTTTGACCACTTTTTTAACTTTTAAATTGCTTTCCCTGCCTCGATGGCTTCCCATGTACCCGCATGGACCTCTCAGAACTACATTAAAATGGTACGAGCTGCATTTTAAAAATCCTATACAATCGATGTAATAAGAACAGTAACCAATGATTTAGTTTAAGCCTGCACTGTAGAGCCAAACGGCTTAATAAATGCAAGTTTGTTTGTTTTTTCTTCACTCTTGTAACATTTTAATGTGAAATTTTCTCCTTATTTACTGATGTAAACACTTTGAAAATCTTCAGTTATTCGGTTGCTCTTATAAAGGCCACTGTAAGGTCGTTATACATTAGTTTATAACACACAGAAAGATAAGTAAAACACACCAGCGCAACAGCTTTAAAATGGAGTTCTACTGAGCAGGTATTATTGGTTCAGTGGCTCCAGGGTGTCTCCATCGTGTACGTACACACACACACACACAGGTTTGCATAAGTATTCACTCCCCTGCAAAGTTTTCGTTTTGTTGACACCTGAGCGTACTCCTCGACGCTTTCAAATTAGATTTTACATGTAGAATCTACACAACCTACTCGACATTGATAAAGTTTTAAAAAAAAATGCATATAAAATACAAATAAGTAAGATTTACAGGGAAAAACAGATTAATCTCAGTTGCATAAGTATTCAACCCTTTTGCTACTGCAGCCCTAAATCAGCTCAGGTGCAAATGATTTGTAAACAAAGTTAATGAAATGGTTTCAGCCTGTGTGTACTCAAAGTGGTTTAACTTGTAGATAATTTCCCTCAGGTATATAAAGACTTTCTCATAGAACAAAGCAACCATGATGACCAAAGAGCTTTCGAAACAAGTCAGGGATAAAGTGGTAGAGCGGCACAGAGCAGGAGAAGGGAACAAGAACATTTCAAAGGTGCTGATTATCCCACTCAGCACAGTGAAGTCCATCATTAAGATGTGGAAGATGCATCATACCACCCAGACACTACCCGTATCAGGTCGCCCTCCCAAACTGAGAAGCCGAGCAAGCAAGAAACTGGTTTGAGATGTCACTCTGAAGCCAACAATGACCTTGAGAGATCTGCAAAGTTCTGTGTCTGAGATGGGAGTCAGTGTTCACACATCAACAATAAGCCGGTCCCTACATAAAGCTAGCCTGTATGGACGGATGGCAAGAAAGAGGCCATTACTCAAAAAGCCTCATCTTAAAGCACGTATGGGCTTTGCGAAAATGCATATAGTTGATACTGCAGACATGTGGAAAAAGGTTTTGTGGTCAGACGAGACAAAAATTGAACTTTTCGGTCTACATTCCAAGCGTTACGTCTGGCACAGGCCCAACACTGCACATCACCCAGTCAGCACCATCCCAACTGTCAAGCGTGGTGGCAGGAACATGTTAGATATATTAATAGTTCCTCAGATTCAACTATATTTCTGATTTCATAATAGCGATCAGGCAAGACAGCTTAAATTTCAAGGCCCTCTTTTGAAAGGCACCTACCAAAACTGAACTGTTTTAGACAAACTCAGCTTTCCAGATGTTTTAGCCATAATAGTTTGTTACACTGTGCCATGTGTATTCTGAACCTTTTATTATTTAAAATGTATTATATTACATAAACATTTAAAAAGCAGTACTAATTAGAACACACATACTTTCATTACAATCTTTAGTACAGCTCCAATGGATAGTATACTCACTTGATTTTTAGTTTAATTATTTACCAAATGTGACATCTATTATTGGTTTACAATTCATTGTAATCTTTGCTGCATTTAAAATAGGGGTGTGCAAGAGCTGCAAATGGGCAGGGCTATCCAGAACTAGTCAGATCAATTGTTTTGGTCTCGCCCACTTTCAATGTGAACATGTCCATTTCCACTCCTCCAATTTAAAAATAACTTAAATCAACCTGCAGTGATAAATAGCTATGAATAGAAATACAGCTGTAAATACTTCTGTAAATAAGATGTATATATATTTTTTTTTTCCTGAGGTTAAATATCTTAAATATATAAATTCATAATAAAAAAATAAAAAACTTACACTTAACTCTCAGCATTTGTAAATATAATGATGGCTGAAACGTGATATTGGTAGATCAAGTCAAATGTACAGTATAAAGATAAAACAAATCGTTATTTACTAGCTAACAGTATCATACCCAGAGGAGTGTTATGATCTACATCCAGTACATTTTCATTAAGCAACATGCTGTAGATCCAATAAGTTATCACTTACTTTCAACCACCAGAACTATACACTAATTTAATACAAGTACTATAATATAATACCTTTAACTTTGTCTGAAATAACCACAACAGTATATTTGTTAAAATACAGAACTAAGAAAATGTGTGTATATTGGTTAATGCAATATTTAATTAAAAAACACCATGAAATTAATATTGCCTGTTTTGTTATGCCACTGTGTTTGAAATACAACATACCATAAAGTACAGTATACCATTTTAAATACATAGTTTTACATCTTATAGTTGTTGTTTTAATTTGTTATTCTCATCTTTTCATTTCAAGACAATAAAACATGCAAACATCACACATGGCTCTTGTCAGTGTCACATTAACATTGCAGGCCTGTGAAAATAGCACCTCACACAACCCAACCCAATTTTTGGTACTGTATGACATTTTCATGTACAACACTAAAAACTATGTTTTAGTTATAGTGGGGTTGTCTTTTTACTTTGTGCTGAAAAAAGTGCAATGTACATGTTTAAAACACACAAAATATGCATCAACACAAACTATGCAAAACAGGAAAAAAATTAAACATACACTAGAACATTTTATAAAACATTTGCTTTGGTTTATATATTTGTTTCACAAAGTGTCTTGTTTTCTAGTATCTAGCATTGGACAGCACTATAACTTAAAATAATGGAAAATCTGAAAAAAAACAAAAGTATGGCTATAATGGCTAAGTCTACTTTGTTTTATTAAAAAATGACACACATGGTTAAAGTGTTTAATCAATTAAACATAGAATTACAGCCTTAGTCATTACAATATTTAAAAAGAGGCAACTCTTGGGTTAACAATAGCAAACATCTTTGTACAAAACTACTTACACATATTTTGAAGACTTCATACTGGAGAGGAAAAGGAGCCTGAATTGTAAATTACATCTTCCTTGTAGCTACTGTACTTTGTCATTCTCAGGGGAGTTAACATTAATCAAACTGATGACAAATCTTACAGGGTTCTCGGATGAAGCTCTATCAAACTTACCACTGCTGGCAAGAAAGGTTTACAAATTTAAAGCAGCAAATTCTTTTCTGACGTTGGCAAGAAATGCAGAAAAATTGTTAGTTTCTCGTACTTTTTTCTCAAGCTGTGGCATGCACTCCAATGGTGGATCACACGAGATTACTGGAGGAGGAAAAGAAAAGATGACTTATAAAAAGGAATGGCAATGCTAAGCTGTATTTATTAGTATTAATATAAATGTATCAGATTAACTAGTGTTGTGCCTGTCGCAATAGTCGGCAGTCTAGGGTGAAATGTACTAAGCATGCGCAATGCTGTTAGCTACTTTTTAGGGAATGCTTTGTGGCAGCAGTTTTTCTTTGCGGGTCAACCTTGGATGAATATGTAATTATAGGCGTTCCTGCATAAATTCGCAAAAAGGGGGTAGAGTTCAAATGAGAGTTCTCAAA
The DNA here is from genome assembly GCA_030684275.1 of Acipenser oxyrinchus oxyrinchus. Classification (NCBI taxonomy): domain Eukaryota; kingdom Metazoa; phylum Chordata; class Actinopteri; order Acipenseriformes; family Acipenseridae; genus Acipenser; species Acipenser oxyrinchus. Next base: position 12,009,507 of record CM060257.1, read on the forward strand.
TATTATAATGCAATGTACTAAAGCTGCCGACAATTGCGACACTTACAATTGCATCAATTTGTTAAGAACTTTTGACAGCATGTTTTAAACAGTCGCAATTGTTGCTGGCATTTCCCAGTCCGCTTTTTCTCATGAGTGGCCAGTTGTGCTCAATGCATTTTTGAGGCAAACACTCAAGTACCTAATTTTCATTAAAGTTGGGGTGTACTTACAAGTCTTAAACACATTTCTATGACATTTCTGGTTTCCCCAACATGTTGGGAACACATGCCACTAACCCCTCCAGCTCATTCTGAGCATCTTATAGGACCAGGATCTGTTGTGTTACCGGTTGGCTAAAGTAAAAAGAAAGTGCCTTAGGTATTAGTTTGATTTTACTACTGTACAGTATACTGTATAGTCCTACTGTACAAATGTATATTTTTACATAATGTAATGTGTAGCCTACCCAAAACACATTAGTGTTATTTCAGTACAGTGATTTACTTTTAAAATGCATTGAGTACTGTGAATGTATGCGTGTGCAATTTTATTGTATTTTCTTTAAAACTGACACCTCCTTGTCAGACAGACATGTCCAGTTTAGTGAATGGCTACTGTATGATTATGAAAAGATTTTTGTGGGTGAAGGTGGGGCCCCCACTAGATAATCTGATGGGATTAAACTGCCTTTCATTATATATATATATATATATATATATATATATATATATATATATATATATATATATATATATATACATACACACACACATACACACACACACACAGTGCCTATATTTTTTTTCATTTATCTACACATCCTACCCCACAACTTCCAAGTGAAAAAAAAAATCTAGAAATTTGTAGAAAATGAATTAAAAATAAAAACTGAAATAGCTTGGTTAGATAAGTGTCCACCCACTTGTAATAGCAATCCTAAATTAGCTCAGGTGCAACCAATCGCCTTCAAAATCACACACCAAGTTAAGTGGCCTCCACCTGTGTTAAATTGTAGTGATTCACATGATTTCATGATAAATTCAGCAGTTCCTGTAGGTTCCCTCTGCTGGGTAGTGCAATTCAAAGAAAAGACTCAACCATGAGCACCAAGACGCTTTCAAAAGAACTCCGGGACAATGTTATTGAAAGGCACAGATCAGAGGATGAGTATAAAAAAATATCAAAGGCCTTGAATATCCCTTGGAGCACGGTCAAGATGATTATTAAGAAGTGTAAGGTGTATTGCACCACCAAACCTGCCTAGATCAGGCCGTCCCTCCAAACTGGATGACCGAGCAAGAAGGAGACTGATCAGAGAGGCTACCAAGAGGCCAATGGCAACTTTGCAAGAGCTACAGGCTTTTATGGGCAAGACTGGTCAAAGTGTACATGTGACAACAATATCCCAAGCACTCCCCAAATCTGGCCTGTATGGTAGGGCGGCAAGAAGGAAGCCATTACTCAAGAAAGCCCACCTTGAATCCCGTTTGAAGTATGCAAAAAAAACTCAGGAGATTCTGTAGCCATGTGGCAAAAAGTTTTGTGGTCTGATGAAACTAAAATTGAACTTTTTGGCCTAAATGCAAAGTGTTATGTTTGGCGCAAACCCAACACAGCGCATCACCCAAAGAACACCATCCCTACTGTGAAGCATGGTGGTGGCAGCATCATGTTATGGAGATGTTTCTCAACAGCAGGGACTGGGACACTTGAATGGAAAATGAATGGAAAACCTCCTGCCCTCTGCAAGAAAGCTGAAATTGGGACGGAAGTTCACCTTTCAGCATGAACGACCCAACGACCCAAAGCACACAGCCAAAGCTACCCTGGAGTGGCTAAGGAACAAAAGGTAAATTTCCTTGGAGTGGCCCAGTCAGAGCCCCGACCTAAATCCAATCGAAAATTTGTGGCAGGACTTGAAGATTGCTGTCCATCAACACTCCCCAACATACTGGACAGAGCTTGAACAGTTTTGTAAAGAAGAATGGTCAAATATTGCCAAATCTAGGTGTGCAAAGTTGGTAGAGACCTATCCCAACAGACTCACTGCTGCCAAAGGTGCTTCCACCAAGTATTAACTCAGGGGGTGGAGATTTATCCAATTATGATCTTTCAGTTTTGTATTTTTGATATCATTTTTTCTCAATAAAAACTGTTTCCCCCTTAACAGTGTGGAGTATGGTGTGTAGATAAGTGGAAAAAAATCCTCATTTAAAATGCATGAAACACTGAGGCACAACAAAATGTGAAAAAAGTTCAAGGGGGTGTAGACTTTCTATAGGCACTGTATGTATGTATGTATGTATACATAAACAGTATTAAAATAGGTTCAATGAAGACGGAACAGAATGCATTGTAAAGATGACCTTTACATTTAACAAACAATGTTATTTTGATTCTTGCACCCTTCCATGTATAGACGTTATCCTTCAGGCACCCTCTGCTGCAGCAAACCACAACTCAACTATTTATATGAACAGTGTCGCAGGACTCTCACAGTGTATAATGCTAGAGATCTCATGAAGAAATATTTAAAATTAATATATTGTGGCTCTTTTCATTAACATATTTTCTCTCAGAACATACGACAAAATGTATACTTTGCAAACTGTCGCAAGGAAAATGCAAATGTTGGTATGTTTGCGCTGCGACTGGCCCATCTTAGTACATCAACCCCTAAGTGTTATATTTAGTACTCACTTGGGTGATAAGTATTGCCGTAAGTATTAACTCAATAGAACAACCACTGCTAGGAACATTTAGTAGTTATAACTTTAAACACCAATAGTGTATTAAGTTTTTTAAATTACTGTATAGTATGTTTTTCTGTTAGTACTGCAACAAAATAATTGATGTTGGTAGGAAAAACTGTAGGAGGTGGTAAAATGGCTTGCAGTCAAAATGCAATACGATTGGTAAGACCATCACTGTATTAAACCCCTCAAAACATCAGCTCGTTTTCTATTAACAGAATTCTGTGCATACTTTTTAAACAATCACAGTGTACCTGTATATTCGCCTTCTGCATTTAGCCATAGGATGAAAGTATATGGACACTCAAGATCTTTATGGTTGATGTTCCTGAATACAAACTGCAGTTGTTCAGCTGTGAAATGAAATGTAAATAGTTAAACATGAACTACTATGAAGCAGCAGAATCACTGAATGAGTACAAACATCATAAAAATGCAAGAGCCATTTACTCTCAAGAAGCAATCTGATTGTTGAAGTGTAAAGCTGCATACCTGATTTATAAACAACTTTGAAAATACTATTTTCAAAACATTACAACTTCAATGCAGTAATTCCACAGAAATGTAATTTAAAAAACATCATTGCATCTAGAATTACCAGTATCTAGAAGAGCCCAATACAGGTTAGTTTATTTTTTTTTTAAAAGTCTAGAGAATACAAAATATGTATCAACACCACAACGTTGAAGAATTTATTCATATTCTTTGTCTTGGGTTTTTCAAACAGTTTTTAGAAACACAAGAGACTACGCTTGCCTTGTGGTTTACGTATTTCCAGCCTTAGTCTGATCTCAAATGTTTCTGCAGACTTCTGAAGCGTCTTCAATCTGTCTTTGTTTGCCTTGTTTTGAGCAATCATCACTTGAAGTACAAAAAGAAAAGAACTCAAGTTAATAAAATGAATTAAGAGTCAGATTAATAGAATGCTCCATTTTACAAAAAGTACGGGGTATGAGTGGATTTTTATTTTCGAACATTGGTGTTCTATGCACAGGCAAATACTGCACTGTGATTGGTTGATTTCTGATGCGATTTACAATACCGATTTTTAAACAAACTGGAAGGCCAACAGTGTATGTTTAATACAGTCCATTGCACTGATAAATTATGGACCAATTGTGAGCTGACCAGAAATCCTATTTTATTAAAAAACTTATCAAGTAAGTACACAGTGTAGTGGCATTTCTCGCAACACCATAATACATACAATCCTTCTTTCTGGCCTGCTCCTCTCTAAGCTGCTGAATGCTTGTGATCAGGTCATCTTTTTGTTTTTCCTTATCCTGCATATCCAAGAGAATTCTCGACATCTCGTTCATTTTCTCTTTAACAAGGACATTCTGATGTTCGATATCTGGAACAGTGAAAACATAAACACACTCACTCACTGCTGGCTACATTTCAAAGCAACACAAATCTTATGTCTTCCCCCAGAAGGAAAAAAATGAGAATTTTACCATTTCTGCAAGTTTGAAAATTCTCAAACAATAATTCATCTTCTTTGTATTTTTTAGAACATGTATCTACGAAAAGAGAGAAAGAAAGGGAATTCAGTAACAACAAAAGAAAACAACAACAAAAGTTAATGGGTGCATTCCGTCTGCCTCTTCTGGAAAGTGGCAGTCGGCTTCGTCATCATCTCGTTGCCTCTTGCAGCCCTCTGCTGGCAGAGGAAAAGGAACACACCCTAATAAAAATGTAAGTGGTGCAGAAAAGTTAACCATACCCGTATAACTTTTTATAGCATCTTTATGTGCCTGTTTTCGCTCTGTTATCTCTGTGGTGTACGTCTCCTCGATACACTGATTCAGCAGCTTACTCCGCACCTGTTTAAGAGTCTTCTCAAGCTGGCCAGGAACACTCGAGTGAGTGATGCAAGCCATGGAGCTGCAAGCAAGAAAACAGAAATGAGAAATATCTTTAAAAGAATGATGATGCTTCTAGCATTAAGCAATGTGTTTTTGCTTGTATCACAGTGTACCACACAGGATTTTATTTGTGTCCTGTTGAATTTAGCTTGTGTTGGGTGCATTCTGAAGCTTGTGGAAGCTGAACAGCCAACTAGCAACTAACTTACTTATTAACTGTGTCAAACAGTGGTTTGGCGACTGAATTGTTTCGTTACTTCAGTGTATTGTAAGAAAGTAAAAATATAAAAGTTTTATTTAGTCCATCAAAACAGCCTTCGTAAATAGGAGCGTTTCCTGTAACAAAACATGATGTTTTACTTCTGTACTTAATATTTTCCATTGAACTGATAAGTAATAATGTCATTATAATTTATCACAAATGAGTGTTTTTTTTTTTTGTTTTTTTTAAGAACATGCAACCTTTATTATACTGCAAGAATATAAAGCTATTTTTTGTCTAAAATGTGTATTTAAATGGAATCATATCCGACCATTGTCGTCAGAAGTAGGCTAAAGCAGAATTTACTACATAAGAGATGGTATTCGACTGATCAAAACATAAAACAAGAGTTCTATCGACATGATACTTGACTCGGGTATTTATTGCAAAACAACAGCTGAAAATGGGTTAGTTACTTAACTTGAATACTAACGATAAATTATAACCGTGAGCTACATATCTGATTAAAAACATTGGAGGGGTCTTTATAATCAGCATTAGTTTGGATATATTGTAAATAGTTTGATCTAAAAGTTCGGACCGCTTTAATGTACTTAGCAAATAATAGCTATTCAATACGTAATAAACTCGTGGGTAAATATTGTACATGTCATATGAGTGTCATACGTTCTATCAAAAGATGATCTATACAAACAAATTATTAACTCCATCCGCCTTATTTAAGTTATCCATTTGCTGTACTTACCAATCAAGTTTTCTTGTCCTGGTGCTACTTAAATAACTTTACGTAGAATACCAACAGAAAAAGATTTATTTAATCCCCGCGCCAAATCCAGTCCCAGCAAACCAGAAACCGGAAAATGGGTATTGCGCTTTTCAAATTTGAAAGCAGTCACAAATGAAAAGCAACTGCCTTTTTATTATTTCCATCCAGTTTAGTTTTCAATTACTAGAATGATTTTGTTTTTAATTATTTTAGTTTTGTATTATTATTGTTATATATGCAGTTAGGATATACTTTTATGCCAGTTATTACTCTTTGTATTATTTTTTTTTTAAACTACTCGCCAAAATGGTACAGTCCAAGTTAGTTCCCATAGTGCAGCAGTGTGTTGCCTTCTTCCTGCCATGCCACAGAGCCATGGTCATGCACAGAGTGCTAGAAACTGATCTATTGTGTTTCCTATTGTGACGCCTTGTGGTGGTAAAAGCCGTGTACAATCATTCCAGCCGATAAGGGGTGTCAAATTCGAATTACTGTATTATAAAGGTACCCGTGTATATTCCATTAAATGTAACGTGTATGGTCTATGAACAGTGTTAGACTGGAGGGTGGACGCAGTCCACTTACATTGTGGAAGGGCGGATTCAGTTCACACACTATTTTTGTTGAAATGGCATTTTTCACACTCTCTTTATTGTTATTTATGTTGAATAGTAGCCTATTTTATTCATCCTTTAATGTTCCCGACTCAACTTTTCCTTGCGTATGCGTCTGCTCTCTGGAGCCTTTGTACTGAAACTGACAGGCGGCACCGTGAACTGAAATTGACATGACTGTTTTTAGGCGAATACATTTTTTTTTTTTAAATAAATAATGTTATCACATAATAATTACGTGTTGATTCAGTTTAAACATTTCTAAAGTAAACGAAGTGAAAATTAGCATAACAACAGCTGACCTTGTTTTTTTTTTCTTCCAAAACTGCCTCCCTCATCGATCCTGCGTTCTAGCAAGATCTCTCGATTTGCTGAAAATAATTGTGAAAGCTTATAATATAGCGAAAGTTATTTAATATCATATCAGTGTTTAATAAGACGCTGCACACCCATTTTCACTAGGCTATAATATAAAGCCTTCTGTTCTTTATTATATTGCATACTTTACCGTGTTATTTTTTATTTGTGATCAGCTGCTATTTTGTCAAATTTGTATGTTTTATTATTATTATTATTATTATTATGCTATTATTAAATAATACACCGATAATCAAAAGCAGGAAGGATTCCTTTTGTGGACGATATATCTTTGTATTCCGGTTTTAAATAATCATTGTCTAATCCTAACATTTTTAAAAACATTATACCAGACATTTAGTGTATTTAACAAATTGACTGCACTGACACTGTAAATGTGAAAGAATCCCCACTGGGGGCCTTATAGCTCCCAGACCCCTTGCACATAGAAAAACAAGCACCATTGGTCCACTCACTAAGTTCTGTAGGAGCCTAACCCTGTCTATGAATAATTATTGAATGTGTCTGTGCCCCGAGCATTACGAGATATTAATAGTTATACGGCTCAACAAGATTAATCTGTTGGAAAAGCTTATGTAAGGTACAAAAAGGAAGCATTATTTGATGGGGAGAGGGCGGGTTTTCCAAAATCTCATATTGTCAAAGTTGATTTGATTTTCTTCTTCTCCATGGCATAAGTCAGTTGGATTTTAGAGCATTTTACTATACTAGGGAATGCACTTACTTTGTGATTACAACCACTTATTTTTAGAAATACCATTTTAACAATTAGGTGATTTATTCAATCCAGGGTGATGCCACAGTGCTGTAACTTATTTATTTATTTATTTTAAATGTGGGGTAAAGGTTGATCTAATCATTCCCTAAGTCTTGGTTCTGGAACTATATTCAGCAACTATTTATTTACACTGCAAGCGACATCTACAATAAATAATTTCTTCACATTCATAAGCATAAATTATTATTGTACATGAACATTATTTCTTCAAATACCCCTTTTTAATAACATTATAGTTTTCTATTTTTTAGGCCTTTTATACTATATATTTTCCTTTAAGAAACTACATCTTGCAAACCAGTGGTCCAGTTTCTGGGGAATTATGAAACTACAGCAATATTGCAGTCATTTTGCCAGCCATAGAAGATAAACTGAATTGGTGGAGTAACTCAGGACTTTGAGTGGAGCAATTCATTCCCGACACTATGTAGCACAGATAGGAGTCTCATTTTAAGAGGTGGTTCATTGTATTTTACGTTTCTTGTTAGTCACCAACAATGATTTGTACACTAATTGTTTTTATATCTATTTTTATAATTAACACCAACACACACAAAATTGCTGAATAAAAAAAAAAAACACATTTACATTGGTTTCCAAATAAGGGCAGAACATGATTTAAATGACTCTAGATATCAAAATGTAAAATAGTCATATACAGCATTTTATTTTTTACATAAAAACAGTTATATGGTGTCCCCCTCAAGCAGATAAAACTAAGCACATAAACAAGTTTCCACTTCAGAAGTTAAACATTACTGTGCTATTTGAATATTCTGGTCAGCCATTCTGCAGTCTATTCTGTAACATTGCTTCTTGCATTTAGCTGCTGCAGGCACTGTAAACAAAATACAATTATTTAAAATGCAGTTTTTCAATCACGTTTCATAAAAATCCTGCAAATACAACATTACATAAATACAATGTACACAAGCATCTATTTCAAAGGGGAAATAGAAACAAATTATATATATATATATATATATATATATATATATATATATATATATATATATATATATATATATATATAAATCATGCTTTAAATTAGCTGCATAAGAACTGCTTTTCATGTCCTTGGTATTTTCCCAGTAAACATGTATGAATGTTGACCATCATAAACTGCTTAAGCAGAAAAGGCTATGAAAATCAATATTCACTTCACTATACCTCGAGTTCTTACGCACTTGTAAACCAGACAATACAAGCACGCCTTTGTGGGAGGATCTACGCAGCATACAGAGTTTAAAGCAACATACAACCCGAGGCAAATTGTTGGATAATTCTACAGAAATATACAAACAAACAAATACACAAATGACAAGGTTGTACTCAAACATTATCATAAGCAATTTAGGAAGTTCTGAGTGTTTTTCTTTCAGCTAATTGCAAATGGTACAAAAAACTACCTGTCTTCACCTTTCTAGCAACAGTAGTTTACATTCCTAGTCATGGAATCATTGTGGAATCATCCTGGTCCAGGGTTTGCCAGGTCCTATGTGATCAATCCCTGCCAGTGAGTCTCCTGTGATAAATCTGCATTCGCGGATGATAGCTCTACATGTTCCATGGATTTAGGTCCAGATTTGACAGCTCATTGTGCCTATGGACAAATTGCACATTATACAACATTCCAATATGGTGACAGTAAGCCAATATTAGATCTCATTTATGTACACCTTTGTGCCAAGTAAAAAAAAAAATCTACAAACCTAATTTTCCTTGGAAGAAATGTGTAGGAATGCTGACTAGCAACTGCATTCTGCAGAAATGTATTTAAAATCAACATTCACTTCACTATACCTCCAGTTCTTACGCACTTGTAAACCAAACAATACAAGCACGCCTTTGTAGGAGGATCGAAACATTCTTTAAGAAATAAGCAGGAACACAAGATACCCAACTAACATCCCAAGCAAATTAACCAGATACAATAATGCAGAAATTTAATTAAACAGGAAATTAATCACCAGCTAAACATGTATGAATCTCAATTAATACTTGGTTATTCAAAAACATCTTCCTCCTTTTAGCAGTGTACCTCGTTTGGTTGAGGAGCCAACAGCATCCCATCCAATGTGTCTCGCTTCACAGGTATTGCACAAATCTTCATAATGCAACTGTTCACCCTTAAAGGCTGACAAACAAAAGGGGAAATTAAGTAATATTATAGCACTGCAGTCAAATAATTCAATTTACGGTAACTTTATATTTTGTACTGCATTACATACTAACTGTTTATCATTACACCAACACTTCCATGGTACTCAAATATGAAAGCAGGCCTTGTGGGCACATATTCACACCACCACCATGAACACAGTATAATGACCCTTACCATTTGACAACTGTTGCGAAAATAATGCTACTTCATATAATATGCGAGATTAATTTCTTAATAAATACATTCAAATTAACAAAATTACATTTCCTCATAACGTCAATAATGTCAGGGCAGCAGAGGACTCCACTTGCTTCTTTTTAACCACAGTCCATGGGTGGCCATAGCTAAAGACAAGACATCTGGAACTCGTTTTCAAGTTTTAACCTCAGTATATAAAAAAAAAAAAAAAAAAAAAACACAACAACCTTTCATGTTGAGAAATCTCATTGATCAGAAAAATCACGGACAGTCATTAATAACTTACCATTATGACAGTTACGTACCGAGGTAAGGCCGAATCACCCACAACAATCCTTCAAGAAAACCATCGTTCTACACGAGAATCAACAAAATGGTTAAAAAACAAACAAACAAACAAACAAACAAACAAAAACAACTATACAGCATATATTTTTTTTTGGTACTAACCTGGACAGATGAGTATGTCCTGGCAGGCATACACGTTGCATGTTAACTTCTGTAGACCAATCTGTAAAATAATTAAATACGCAAATAAATAAATAAATAAATAAAAGTACATGCTGATTATCATACAATGACATTACAGTGAGGCCATGCTTTACCCACTAACCTGAAAGTAAAAGCAAGAAAGCCACGTGCACCAGCATTTAACAAGCCGGCGTAATGCACCTAAACTGTATTTTTCTTTCACTGTCTGGCTGCACCTAAACTTATAAAACATTTAATATCGCGACGAGACATTAAAGTTACCGACTATATTAACTGTTAGACACCCATAGAAATGTCCCCTTTAAAACACATGTTTACTCAGAAGAGAAAAATAAAGGCAAGCTTTGAAAAAACAAACGTCAAAAATGTCAACGTCGACATCTAGGTCAAGAGGGTTTCAGAGAACAATTTTGTAACCTGCACTACAGAGAGGGGCCTCTGGTGGCGGGAAGAGATACCAAACTGTAGGAAAATACTGTACAGAATTATTTAAATAAGTAGAAGCAAAGCGTATGATATCCGTCAATGTCTACAGGGATAATTTAGAATTAAAATACAATGTTCTAAATCCTATAATATTAACTGCAGTGTACTAGTAAACGATTGCGTTTTTAGACGGCACTAATATATGGTTCAGGCAGTGGGGCCATCTTGAGCACAATGTTGCAAGTATTAATTCCACTGCAGGTGACCAAAAGAGCATCACTGATAAATATGATAATCTCAGAATCAAGCAGGAAGAATGCCTGTATCGTTAAAGGATTGTGTAAATAAAAACTCTTTAAGAAATTACTGAAAGGGCAGATGAGAATCTGTTTCAATATTAAGCTGTTTATCTAGGGTCCCAGATATTTCAAAGTTAATTTAAACAAGAAAGATTTTAAACATTTCAGAATAGACTATCAAAATCAATTTGCAGTAATGTGATTCATATTTTTAAAGTACTGGGAATTCTGGAAATTAAAGACAATATTTCACATGGGTTTGCACATGTCAGAAAGTGGTGAGAAGCTGTGTTCAGTCAACTCTGGGCTGTTATCATTCCTTAAAAAGTTAAGGAATATTATGAAGTCTGTATGGTAATTACAGTACAATAAATCCAATCTAGAAATGTATGGTTTATTTTATGTCTAGGCGGACAAACAGTTTTTTTTTATTTTTATTTTTTTTTTATTCAGCCAATATTTACTTTTATTGCCAAAAAAACACAGCAAGCAACAAATGTGCAAAGTCAGCCAGTCAGTTCTCACCTCCAGCAGGTTCAAAGTTAAATAAAGATGTTCTTCATGTCACAGGATGTTCATTTAGAACTGACTGAGCAAGCAGTTCATTATCAGAAGCTGCACGTCTGCTGCTAAAGATAGAACGCTCAGTGGCTTGAGTAAACCAACAGATAATTGCTTGAGATAAAATTTCATGCATTGGCTGTTCTCTGAATACTCTACGCTATCATCAATAGAAAACATGAATAATATGTTACATGTGTTTTGTAAAAGAAAACACAATTTAGGGGAACATACTGTTCTTGACTTTCAGTGCCTCACATAATAAACAGAAACAATCAGCAGCTCAAACTGGATGCTTCAGGTTTCTATATTTAAACAAGCAACAGTCTTTTCATAAACATATTTTTAACAGTAACTAGATGCAAACAGTGCCAAACGAGTACTTCATGATTCCTGATGTCTGATGTTCTAGCGATTTCATTGCATTCGGCATGGCTATTTAAAGCAGAACAGTTCTGGCTGAGTAAACTGTTATGGATATCCCTGCATGTGCACGTGGAGAACATGCTCCTCAGGTTGTGGGATGAGGAATGGTGTTTGCACATAAACCAGCATGAGCAGCTCACTGGCCATAATATGATTAATTCGAGGCATTGCTCTATAAATATCAGGAAGCCTCCATCTAAATGTAACATACTCCCGAAGGATAAAAATACTTTTCAAATGCATTTTTTTTCACATCCACTTACATTAAAGTGCTTTTCTTAAGAAGACGTACAGCTGCTTTGAAATCAGTACTGATGAAGTCCAGGATTACTTTACTCTCCATGTGATTAGCGTGTCAATAGGATTCTATGATTGTTAAGGATTATCTGCCCTGTTGGTACTGCTAGAAGAAAAAGGTGTTCTTTTGTAATATTTTTCTATTGTATATGTTGCTTTGCTTTGTCTGTGTATTTCCTTAAACTCAATATAAAGGCAAGCTTGTGAAAGTTACTGATAAGGATACGTTCCTTATTTGGGTATATGGAGGTTGTTGGTGTCTGGTACTCTTCTGCTGTAATCTCCTGTAGTAATGCAGGGTGATTAGAAAGTAAGTTTACCACATCAACACACCATCCAAGGATTATGTTGAGCCTGTAGTTGCTATCGAGGGCACCCAACTTGAAGCTGGCGACAAATTTTGCTACCTTGGAAGCTTACTTTCCAACACTGCTAACGTTGACATTGAGATCACGCAACGCATTGCCAAGGCAAGCTCCTCCTTCAGCAGACTTTGTCACCGTCTGTGAAATGAGAGAGGGGTGAGACTGCCCACAAAGATCATGGTGTACCAGGCAGTGGTACTGCCCACACTGCTGTATGGATGTGAAGAACGGACGCTTTACCACAGACACCTCAAGCAACTCGAGCAGTTTCACCAGTGCGCCCTGAGATCTATCAGCAAAATCCAAACGCAAGACAAAATTTCCAATACAGAAGTCCTTAAAAGGTGTTAAATCACAAGTGTGGAAGTCATGGTTGTTCAGTTGTTATAGCGACCGACCTGCTTGGATTGTGTTTTGCTGTTTGCACTCAGAAGGAAGAAACTAGTGATTTTGGTAAGTACAACTGAATGCTTGTTGCTAATGTAAGGACAGTATAAATTGGCAAACATGGTCTTAGAAAGCCAGCCATTCTAAGTGCCAGCCGTCGAAGGCCACACGTCCAAGGGAAGTCTGAGCTGTGGCAGTCTAAGGGCCATACGTCCAAGAGCAGTCTGAGCTGTGGCAGTATAAGGGCAACAGGACAAAGGGCAGTCTGAGCTGTGGCAGTGACTGTCTCTCAAATCCCTGTTATTCTGTCCTCTCACTCCCGTCCTTTGTCCTGTCTCAGCCGTTGCTCCCCTAACCCCTCTACCTCATCCCTCTGCCCCTCCCACACTCCCACACTCTCCCCTCCCACAGTCTCTCTGGTGCCCTCTGGAACTGTCACTCTTCCCCTAACAAAGCTGATTTCATCTCTGCCCTTGCCTCCCACCTCTCTCTTGATTTCCTTGCTCTCACTGAAACCTGGCTCTCTCTTGATAACACTGTAACTCCTGCTGCCCTGTCCTCTCTTTATGTCCTGTTCCATACTCCGTTTCTCACTGGATGGGGAGGTGGGACTGGTCTTCTCCTTTCTCCCTCCTTACTCTTTTCTGTCCCCTCTGACCTCTCTTCATTCTCTGTTAACACCTTTGAATTTCACGCTGTGCAACTAACCTCTCCCTGTCAACTCCTGCTAATTGTACTGTACCACCCCCCTGGACCTCTCACTCACTTTCTCGATGAACTCGACAATCTCCTCTCCTCCCTCCCCTCTCTGTCTACCCCAACTGTCCTGTTAGGTGATTTCAATATCCATCTCTCCAACCCCACCCACTCTGCCGGATTCCTTCCTCTCGTTCATGCTTCAACTTCTCTCTCTCTCCCCTCCCCAACCCTGGCTCTCCTCTGTGCTCCGCTCAGCAAGAACCAAACTGCATTCTGCTGAAAAGAAATGTAAGACAACCAAACTCCCTGCTGCCCTAGACCACTACCGCTCCCTCCTCTCCTCCTTCTCCTCTACTCTCTCCTCTGCTAAACACTCCTATTTCCAATCTATTATCCAATCATCCACTAACAACCCCCTGAAACTATTCTCTACCTTCTCCACCCTCCTCAACCCTCCCCCCCTGTATCTCCTCTAACGATTTTGCCTCTTTCTTCTCCTCTAAAATCTCTGTTATCTGCAAACTCTTTAACACCTCTCCCTCCCCCTCCCTCTCCAACCCCAACACCCTCTGTCTCCCCTACTAACTCACCCTCCTTCTCCTCCTTCTCTCCCGTCTCAGACTCTGACCTCTCCTCCCTCCTCCAGGGCCACAAACCCACCATGTGCCCTGGACCCCTCCCACTCACCTCTTTCAAGCTGCTGCTCCTGCTCTACTCCCCTTCATCTCTGCTCTCTGGCCTCTTTCCCTCAGCCTTCAAACAAGCCTCTATCACCCCCCTCCTCAAAAAACCTACCCTCGACCCCACCTCCCTCCAGAACTACCGTCCAGTCTCCCTCTTACCCTTCCTCTCTAAAACCCTCGAGCGGGCATTACACTGCCAACTCTTTGTTTTCCTGTCTAACCACTCTCTGCTCGATCCTCTCCAATCTGGTTTCCGCTCTGCTCACTCCACTGAAACTGCTCTCCTGTCTGTCACTAACTCGCTAAACTCTGCCCATGCTGCCTCTCTCTCCTCTGTCCTAATTCTCCTTGATCTCTGCTGCCTTTGACACTGTTGATCACGCTATTCTCCTGTCCTCTCTCGCTGACCTGGGAATCTCTGGCACTGCTCTGGCCTGTTTCTCCTCCTACCTCTCTCAGGTAACCTGGCGCAGCTCAACCTCCACACCTCACCATCTCAACAGGAGTCCTCCAAGTATCAGTCTTAGGTTCTCTCCTGTTCTCTCTCTACACCCGCTCCCTTGGCCCCCTCATCCTATGGCTACACCTCGCATCCTATGGCAACATATACCATTTCTATGCTGATGATACCCTGATCTTCCTCTCCTTCCCCCCCTCTGACCCCACCATCCCCTCCCGTATTTCTACCTGTCTGTGTGCTATCTCCTTCTGGAAGCACTCGCATCACCTCAAACTCAATCTCTCTAAATATGACCTTTTCCCCCCCTCCTCATCTTCCCCCTCCTCTGATCTCTCTATCTCCATTCTTCTGGACTCTACCATGCTCTTTCCCTCCTCCTCAGCCAAGAACCTCGGAGTAACCCTGGACCCCTGCCTCTCCTACTCCCAGCACATCTCCACTCTAGCACGCACCTGTCGTTTCCTCCTGAGCAACATCCGACCCTTCCTCACCAACTACTCCACGCAACTCCTAGTCCAGGCCCTGGTACTCTCCCGCCTAGACTACTGCAACTCCCTCCTGGCCGGCCTCCCTGCGTCCTCCACCCGTCCGCTCCAGCTCATCCAGAACTCAGCTGCTCGCCTGGTGTTCTCTCTGCCTCGCTTCTCCCATGCTACTCCACTGCTCTGCTCACTCCACTGGCTCCCGATCACTGCTCACATCCAGTTCAAGATTCTTGTACTCGCATACCGATGCCTTGACCAGACCTCCAGACACTCATTTCTCCCTACACACCCACCCGACCTCTCCACTCCGCTTGCACTAGAAGACTGGCTGTATCTCCTCCACGCTCCCCTGCCTCCAGTGCCCACTCCTTCTCCAGCCTCACCCCGCAGTGGTGGAACAACTTTCCTATGGATGTCAGGACTGTGACCACCTTCCGGCGCCTCCTCAAGACACACCTCTTCAGACAACAACTGTAAAACTCAACTCTTCCCTTCTGGACTATATAGCACTTTGCCTTTAATGCATTTTAACTTGCACTTATCTGCTCCCTATTTTATTGTATTTAATCCTGCACTTAACCCAATCTGTAGTGTTGTATTTCACTTGCACGCGTATCTAACCCTGATGTAACTGCCAACACTGTTGAACTGCCCTGATAACAAATCATACTGTGTTTTGTATTTGCTCTTATTACTGTGATACTTGAATTGTATTTGCTTACGATTGTGTAAGGGCGTCTGCTAAGAAATAAATAATAATAATAATAATAGGACTGAAGTCGTTGTATTTTGTACCTTGCTCTTAATTGTACTGTAAGTCTTGATATGTATTTTTTGTATACAACTGTGAATTGCCCTGGGTAAGGACGTCTGCTAAAAAATAAATAATAAATAATAATGGTGCTCAGAGGCCAGATTCAGTGGGTTGGTCATGTCAAAAGGATGGAGGACACCAGAATACCTAAAGCTCTGCTTAACAGTCAATTGAAAAAATGGACAAAGATCACAGGGAAGGCCATGCTTGAGATACAAGGACACTCTTAAACAACATCTTAAGGCCTGTAACATTGATACCAACATGACGCTGGACAGGGACAGCTGGAGGCAGCATTGTCAGTTAGCCATCCCAAACCTTGAAATTAAACGAGCAAACACAAGGAAGGAAAAAAGTGAAAGGTGAAAGGCCATTTCAGTAATTCCAGTAGTTTCAACTGCAGCACCTGTGGCCGCATCTGCAGATCAAGGATTGGCCTTATTTCTACACAACAAATTTAGGCACTGTTGTCAAGAGTTGCTGACAAAACTCATACGTCGTCATCGACAGGAGACACCATCATCAAACTTACTTTCTTATTAGCTGGGTGTGTGTGTCAAATGCATGAATTGTGAGGATGTTTATATTAAGGACTAAGAGGATACCTAAGCTGCAATAGAGAAATGTTACATAAGACAGAATTGTTGAAGAATGATGTAACCATAGGTTAGGTATAAAAAGGCTTGTTTAAAGATTCATGTTGGACCAGAGGAATGAAGACAGCACACTCTGTTATCTCTGGAATTCATAAGCTTCCGCATAAAATACCTTTTTCGTGTGCGCATGCTGATTTTGATGTTTAATAAAGTATTAGTATTAAACTGACTAATTGTTTTATTGATTGAGTTAAATCCACAATATTAAGTCTCACACCAGTAGAGTACACCAAAACTACCAATCTGACACTATTTAAGACACTACTGGGTTAAATAAAAAAATAATAATAAACATGGTTTCATAATAGGAATGTTTTAAATTTGCATTTAGCACATGTTTCCATCTGTACCTTGAAATCAGTCTGTAAAATTGAATATCATCTTGTTTCAGTATCAAACTGGGGCTGCTGCCAGTTCCATCAGCAGTCTATAATCTACTCTGCAACAGGAGATTACACACCCTTATATGTATCATGTTTTGTATAATTGTCATTTATGTATTAATTCACCTACTGCTAATATAGCAATATTTTCCTGTTGTTAAAATGAATTTACCATTTTTTTTTCATCTGCTGTTAAAAGCCAGCTTTAAGTGACCTTTTTATTGGACTTTCTACATCAGAGTGACTAGGCCAGAGACAATTCTCTCAGTACATTTTTGAAACTCATGCTGTCAAAATACCATTTCAAAATAGGTTGATATCATTCTACTGTCGATGGAAATGAATGGGATCCTTCTCAAATCACTTCCAAATCCCAGTGGCAGATGGAATCAAGGCATAATGCAGTGCTAAAAAAAACAAAAAATATATATATTGCCATGGTGACAGAGACAGAATGATTCTTGGTGATAAATCTCCCTCCCGACCTGTGAGGGCACTGTGTAAAGGGAACAGAGTGCCCTGGACTGGATGGCCAGACAATTAGAAAGGGGGAGGAGCTACGGTACACTAAACCATTGACCCGGATGGGAAACGTGATGTGGCAACCGCGGATTGGAGGACCGGTTGAAATTGTTAACCAAGGGGTCATGATTGACGGTATATAAGTGGACGTAGCAAGGTGATCTGTTCCTTTGTTATGGTTAACGCTAAACTGGAAGGAGACCTGTATTGTAATCATGAGTGTTTTGTTTTGTCGTGTCTAAAAACTCTTTGTTTGTTGTTCTTAGATGGCTAACACTATCCGGAGCTGTCGCTTAAGGCCAGCACCAAACCCAAACAACATTGCACTGTATTTGCACCACGAGCATTATAGCATTTACTGTGGACTTGTGATCGTGTTTGTGTTACGTGTGGGTGTTTAAATATCGGGACTATTATTTTGGGGCCAACCCGTGGATTAAACAGAGCAATATGCAACCATTGTATATTGTCTGTTCTCATTATTGTTTACCGTTTTGTCATCAGACTTTGGATTATAAAAATAAACCACCATTTCACCAGTACTTTGTTATCTGTCATTGTCTTGAGCACAGCATCACCCCTACACCTGCACACTGCAACCACTTTGCCACAGCGCTGCATAACATTTGTTTATTACTTCTAAGTAAGTTCAGTGTTGAGGACAGTTATTTGATTAATGGCACTGGCTGTCTGAGATCGGTGCTGAGATAGTAAAAGTCAGCAAGACATCAAATGGCTAATGTTTAACTAATAAAATAAATAAATTGGGAACATTTTATGCAAACATAATTTAAAGATAAATAAAAGCTGTTGCACAAGGCTTGGTGCGTGCTTCAGAATTTTTTCCTCTTGATTTAATGCATGTCAGCAGATGCCTTTTATGGTTTAAAAAAAAAAAAACCCACTTGAACAGTCAAGAATCACTGCACAAGGACAGGTTCATGCGCATGTCCAGAGAAGCTTTGGTCAGTCCCACTGCTTGTAATAAACTAGAGATGCTCACCCAGCACCAATATATAAGGAAGAGCACTCAATGGGCAGGGGTTCAATATCTCATATGCATGATGCTAATATCTGCCAGGACTTTTCACCAGATCAGAAGACAATATGATCGATTTAATTCACAGTAATGGAGTGCTGGTCATCCACCATTTACAGAAAAACTACAGGGATTACCATGACTTCCTGAACTTCATGTCCTCTGTTGGAGATCCCCGGAACATTCTTTCAGTTTATTTTCCTCTGTGGTTCCAGCTCAGCCAAATTGTTGGTACAAAAATGATATGGGTGGCAGTGATTGGGGACTGGTTCAACCTCATTTTTAAATGGTAAGCAGTGTTATATGCAGCCTTGTAAATGTAGTTATAGACCAAATCAGTGGTTCCAATAGTGCCATTCTGCTGCTTTTTGAGGTTCTCTGGTGGATATCATTAAGGGGAACTTGATGACTCAAATGATCTACTGCATATTTATACCATTTCTAATTATGTCTGTTGTCTGCCTCTTTTAAATTTCCCCTTCATGTTTTCAGGATTTTATTCGGTCATCGCCCTTATTGGTGGGTACAAGAAGCTCTGTTGTATCAGAACAATTCACTTCCACAGCTTGAACAGTTCCCTATTACCTGTGAAACAGGCCCAGGTAAGATTTCTCCTTTTAGTAGTTAAGACCACAGGGAATTTGAAATCAAGATCATCAACATCAAATCGAGCTTATATAAGTGGCAGACGCTAAAGTGACTGATGCTAAAGAAGACAATTCATTAAACAGACTATTAGAGTGTGGGAGAACTGAAACTAGTTTTTTTTTTATATATCTTATTTCAGGTAGTCCCTCTGGCCACGCTATGGGGTCTTCATGTGTCTGGTATGTGATGGTTACCTCGGCACTCAGCTTCACAAGAGCACACAGGGATAACTCTCAAAACAAACTACAACGGTAAGAACAGTTCAAATCTTGCATACTGTATTTACTTCCAATGTATTTTGCTAAACTACTGGTTGCAGAAATAAAAAAAAACAGTACGCATTCACTATTAGATCATTAAAATGTATTTGAATTTTCATATTAGAAAATCTTTCACGTGTAGGTAACATATAATATGTATTCACAATGTGAAGGTAGTGAGAGAGAGGACAG
Organism: Acipenser oxyrinchus oxyrinchus; assembly: GCA_030684275.1. Classification (NCBI taxonomy): domain Eukaryota; kingdom Metazoa; phylum Chordata; class Actinopteri; order Acipenseriformes; family Acipenseridae; genus Acipenser; species Acipenser oxyrinchus. The sequence goes on from CM060257.1 coordinate 12,029,325, forward strand.
TCAATTTAAATGATCAAAATGCATTGCCAGGATGATAAAAAGAAAATCAGTTAGTTTCTTTTCTAATATTATTGATATGCCCTGATTTTATTCTCACTCGTTCGTTCTTTATTTTCACCCATTCAGGCTCACCTGGTCAGTTCTCTGGATGGCTTTTTGGTTCATTCAGGTCAGCGTGTGCGTCTCCAGAGTGTTCATTGCCACACACTTCCCTCATCAGGTGGTCCTCGGGGTATTTGCAGGTACCAATAGGAATTTAGCTTGTGGAGCAATTTCAGTTAAAGCATATGACTTTTAACAAAATGATTCGTACATGTAACCTTTTTGGAATCACAAGGAGAGTTTAGTGAATGTGAGGTGGTGTATAGAACACTGTACTTAATATTTGTACCTAAAATGTACAGTGTGCCAGTATCTTCTCTGCCTTCATTGATAAAACATTGTGTTACAAATAATATAGTACATTCTATGTACATTTCTATGTATTCAATTGTTTTTACTGCCAAGTCTAAAAATGAAACATGTTTAACTAAAATTAATCTTTATGACTGCTTATAAGATTATTTATTCATTTTTGTCTATTGATATGTTTTCATTAAATTAATCTATAATACTATACTTTTGTTATTATTATTATTATTATTATTATTATTATTATTATTATTATTATTATTATTATTAGTAGTAGTAGTAGTAGTAGTCGTAGTAGTCGTAGTAGTCGTAGTTGTCGTAGTATACTTTTAAGCTATAATACTTATAGCCTGTAACAATATTTGGAGCAAATACTGTGCCAGTTTCAGGCATTCTAACAGTATTTTTTTTAAATCACTGTACATGCAATATAAGGTGTATGTTGGTTTGAAAGTGAAATGTTATAATGGCAGTAATCTGTATTTTTTTTTTTTAAAGGCATGCTGGTTGCAGAAGCATTTGAGCATATCCCTGCAATTCAGACTGCAAGTTTAAAAGTATATATTACAACAAATCTATTTTTGTTTTTCTTTGCACTTGGCTTCTACCTTGTCCTTAAAATGATTGATATTGACCTTCTGTGGTCAGTTCCAAAAGCGAAAAAGTGGTGTGCTAATCCAGAGTGGATCCACTTTGATACTACCCCTTTCGCAGGACTGGTCAGAAATTTAGGAGCCCTCTTTGGACTAGGCCTAGCCATCAACTCCCAGATGTTCCTTCAAAGCTGTAGAGGCAAGAATGGGTATAAGATCAGTTTTAAACTGATGTGCATAGCCACTACACTAACCACTTTACAGTTGTATGATTTCATAAAGATCCCGACACATACAGAGCTTCTTTTTTATGTTCTGTCTTTTTGTAAAAGCGCAGTGGTTCCACTCACTGTAGTTGCACTTATTCCATATTGCATCCATCTGTTAATGGGGTGCAGTGATAAGAAACTAGATTAGACCAGTACAGTCCTTGCTAAATCTATGTTTCCAGTAGAAGTTTGAGAACATATCGATGCTGTTAAACCATTGGGTTAATCGATAAAAACTGCAGGTATGTAACATTATTCTCCTTTGCATCTGAAATTGGACCACATGTGCAATCAGAATGGAAATCAGGCCAAATGACTTAAAGTGACATAAAATAGATCTTTTAGCAACTAAAATGTTTGTATATAAAAAAAAAACTACCGTGGCCATTTAATTGTTTGCATATCGAAATGTCTTTCCTTCTAGTGAGGTCAACACATTTCAGGGATGTAATCATTTTAAAAATAGTTGGTGCTAAGGTTATTTATTGAACCTCACCCTGGAAAGGCAAAAGTACTAGTGACATGAGTTACCACCTAAACAGTACAGTAAAACTTCCAAAAATGTAAATGGTACAATTTTTTTTTTTTTTTGGGGGGGGGATTTTTGTTACTGTATATAAGAAATAACCTACATAACATAGCTGGTTCATATAGATAAATAAATTAATATTTGTAAACTCATAGTAGTACTGTCTGCACAGGCTATCCTCCCTATCATGTGTAATAAGAAATGTAAAGAAATGAACACAAATACAAACATGTAACTGCTTTGTATTGTGTAAATGTTTAGGTGAGTGAGACTGAGGTGAGCTGGAGGGGGTGGTGTGTGTTTTTCCATGTAACAGAAGAATGCTTGAACATTTGCTTAGAATTAAACAATGAGGCTTCTTAAAAAAAGAAAGAAGCAAAACATTCAATGAATAAATATGTTTTCTTCTGGCTCAAGATTATAACGATTATTGTCCAGATTTGCACTCTTGCAGTTCGGTTGAATGTGCTTATAAAGATCAAAATAAAAATCCCTGAGATTACAATTTTGTGTAATGTAACAATAACCCTTTTTACAAGTTTAGTTTACTTGTATCAAAGAGTAGTAAAGCATTAAAAATCACGTATGACAAATCATCCAATCACTGTTGTCTAAATTCCAGGTTGACAAATACAGTGTTCCATACACAGATGGCTTCCTGTTCATTTAACATCCATCACTCACATGTTGTGATTTATAAGAAGTTCATGAATAGTGTATTGGAGGTTTATTGTTATACAAGACATCATTTTCCACAGCTGAACAGCCATCTCAGCTTCACTGTCCTCTCGCCCAAACTGCATATAGAATAAGAGGCACCATACACAGTGTATTAACTTGTATACAAAGGCCTGGACTTGTATGGTAAAGCATGGGGATTAAAACTATGGCAAAAGTACTGTGCAAATTTATTGTGGCAAATATATCAATATGGGTTCTCTAATAACTATGGCTTTCTTGAAAGTATATGACTATACAAGCATGGTTTCCCCTTGTAAATATAGAATAAAAAAGGCATGTAAGACGGGGCTCTCTTAAAGGACTGCATGAGTGTGCTCTCCCCCTTCCCCCATTGTGACAGACAACTACTTCAACACGAAAGGTGCTATGTTGTAAAAATACATGATCTTAATGTACTGCTGCCCATTTATATATCTGTAAAATGCTATTAGAATCATTATGTAGTATATTCAGTTTGTAGCACCTCAGCAATAAAAAAAGTGTTTTCCTTTCAAATCTGTTTCAGACTGTTTTGCATCACCAAGAATTGTAGGATTGAGACATAATTAATATATACTTAGATATTTTATTTAACATCATGTAATCAAAAGAAACTACAAAATCTACAGGAAGCCATAATACTCTATTTCATGTTAGATTTCAAAATGTCACATTTTCAATTTTTTGTCATTTTTTTGTTAAGTATATGGAAAACTACGAAGCGATATATAATTCAATATGTTAACATAACATTATTCAACAGGTTTCATTCGACTTTATAAACCAAAATGTGTTAATTCTATAGGGTGATGCAAAACTTTTGCCCATATCTGTAGTGCCACAACTCATCCTCTGCATCTGTATATTATAGTACAAATGTACAGGCTGTTGTGTATTGCACGTAAATATTATTCCACATTAATGTATTAAATTGGCATTACTAGTATTACTGTGGTCAGTTAATGGTTATTTAAGGCTTTCTTCGAGGTAAAACATAATCGGATCCTAGTGAAATAATAATTAGCTTTAATCAGTAAACACATGTGACAGTAACAGTAAACATGACTTAGTGTTTACCTGATTAGTGTTCTTTAAAGGAGAAGAGGTGGATCTATTCCAGAGTGGTTAAATTTAGGTACTGGTTCCCTGCCATCTGCTTCCCCAAATTGGCTCAGTAATATTTGTACAGCCTTACATAAGTGTAAGTACATGGTACATTTCAATTGTGCACAACAGACCTTATAATTAATGTCAACCAAACTGATGATTCAATGTATGTTTTCCAGACAGTCACTCCATCTGCTTAGGCCATATGTTCAATTAAAAATAATTAGAATGGCACAAAACAAACAAGAAACAACTCAGTGGCAGGTTGGAGCAGTTCAATCATTTTTTCTGGACCTGTACATGGAATTGCTTTACCCTGTTTTTCTCAGTCTCTTGCAGTTTCTCTTCATTGAGCAACTGGTTCGCTCTGTCAGTAATTTCCGAAGCCATTCCTTTTTTCAATGCTGTATTATTTATAAATCCATATTCTATTGTGGTAAGAAACATTCTTGAATTGTTATCTCAATATACAAACCACATATTTGATACCCACTATTTAAAATTCCATTTGGTATGCATGCAGACAATAAAAGGAATGGTAAACTACAGTGCATTATCTTAACATAATTGATACATTATTCAAATTAAAACATACAGTAAAGCACATTTAAAAGAAATGTCAAAATAAAATGAAATAATTTGACTCAAAGCTTTTCTTAAAACTATATACAGTGCTCCTGTAATGCTTTGGGTGATGCAGAATTATTTTAAATAATTAAGTAATGTAACAAAAACATAAAAAAACAACATATTGGAATTAGATGTTATGATTTTGAAAAGTGTGGAAACGTATCAAAGAGCCCTTTCTCACTAAACCAAATTATTATACAGTTTAAGTGCAATCCTTTTCTGGATCTGAATAAGTCTAAGCTATTACTGTATAAAACTTTTTTTTTTTTCATGGCATTTGTAGTTATTAACTTATTGGTGCTCCTGTTGTGACCAGTTTATAGTAAGCTCCTTTCAAGGCCATAAGTTCTTCATGTGCTCCCTTTTCTATCACATAACCTCTAGACATGACAGAGATAATATCAGAATTCTGAATAGTTGAAAGCCGGTGAGCGATGACAATGCATGTGCGTCCTTCTCTAGCTTTATCCAAAGCTGCCTGTACAGTCTGCAAAAGACAAAGTGAAACTCAGAAAGTAATAGAACAGACTCATCTAAACTGTTATTGGCTTCATTAACAACAATCAAGGTGAACATTTCATGAATATGGTAACAGCTTGACTATTATTATTCAGTGGGTGTTTATACTGTTAAATGGTTAAAAAAAATGTAACCAAGTCAAGCCAAGCTAAGGTTTTGAAACATATATGATAAAGTGTTTTACCTTTTCACTTTCTGTGTCTAAAGCAGAAGTTGCTTCATCCAGTAACAGAATTTTGGGGTCTCGAATGATGGCTCTGGCGATGGCAATCCGTTGTTTCTGTCCACGGGACAGCTGTGATCCTTGGGCACCCACATGGGTTTCATATTGCTACAGAAAGCATATAGCATGAAAGTGTTTAATATAAATGAATATTAATCCCAGAGAAGGCAGTGCCTTCCTGGTAATTTATGCAAAACTGTCAGTTAATGCCACAAAAAGAGGTTTGAAACAGCTTGTTACTAACAGATTCCTTCCCAGCCAATAAGAAGAGACAAGCTTGATTTGCATTACATTCACAAACAAAAAACTGAAATTGCATCTTCATGATGATTTGTAACTAGACACAATACGAAATCTGAATTACTGGACCATGGACCATTGAACATGGCGACCATAGGTTGTGTAATTAGGTTAATAATACAGGTGCACTCCACTTATAATGGACTCCAAGGGACAATGGAAATCAGTACTTTATAAATGAAGTACGTAGTAAACACAATTCGAAATGCTGTATGTAACTGTGAACAGAAGTACCTTAAATATAAACAATAAAAGAAAGCTTAACTGCCAAAGAACAGGAGTTTATTATTTGTACAAAACACAAAGTTATAAATAGTACCATTTTACGAATGTATATTTTCGCTAAATGTCATTAAATGTGTATACCTTATACTTTTAAACTGTACACCGGCTATGTCAACAAAAACATAATAGAATAAAAGTAAACATAGAAGAAAAAAAGTAAACAGCAACTGTTTTTCCTGCCTGACGTCACAAATGGACTGTACCTTATTTGCACAAAATATCTATCTGTGAAACAGGAAAACTGTACGTATTAAACGGTATGTACGTTATAAGCAAGTCTGTTTTAACCAGAGTTAATTCCCCGTTAAAGCCCATGTTGTTTGGCAGGGACATGCGTCCTCAATACGTTGTAAACGGAACTCCGTTCTAACAGGATCCGTTATAAGTGGAGTGCACTGTAGTTATGAATGAATAAGTAATAAAGCTTCAAGTTTAATGAATGAACTGTGGCAATGAAATCTGGGAGTAAAACAGGCATCCCTTTTCTCAGAGTAGTCTACAAGTCCTATAAAGCTGACTGTTAACAGTTATTAGAATGAACAGGAATTCTGCCATTCACATTGTGTCAAATCAACTGAATCATCGGGTTCAAGTACTGCTTACTCAGGTGATCTTGAAAGCAAGTGGCTTAAATGGTAGAAATGGCATTGAATCACCATGTGTCAAAGTACTAAACTCCTGCAAGCAGTATTTCTATTACCTACAGCAGCCACAAGAAGCTGTTAACTTCTATTACAATAATGGATTGGGGGATGCTTCAACATTGTGTTTCTTGTTTAAAGGAGATACTTACATTTGGCAAGGACATTACAAAGTCATGGAGTTGGGCTTTTTTTGCTGCAGCAACGACGTCTTCCAAGCCAAGGTCACGGGTGTTGTCCCCATATTTAATATTCTCAGCAATGCTGCAGTCAAACAGCACAGGCTCTTGGGAGACTATTCCAATTTTAGACCTCAGGAACGGCACATTGATGTTCTTGGAATCATGTCCGTCTATCAGCTAAAATCAAGCAAACACATGTGCTGCATTTAAAAATCACTGATTAATCCAACTACACAGATTTAAAGTGAGAGAAATGCAGTATATTCCAGTTCATTTTAAAACTAAAGTACTGCAGAGATATGTTTTCCATATATATATATATATATATATATATATATATATATATATATATATATATATATATATATATATATATATATATATATATATATATATATATATCTAGGTTTGAAGGGAGGTATAACTGCAGTGCACAAAAATTAAAAAATAATTTATTTCAGAACGTTTCGGACAAAAGCCCTTAGTCAGCTGTTTTCTTTTCATTCTACATAGCAGAATAAGAGCTTTTGTCCAGAAGGTCCTGAAATTACGTTTTTTTTTTCTATTTTCAACTTTGAACACCTGATCAGTTCCTCGTTTTAGCACAATGCTGTGAACTTACCACTTTTCCTTCATCAGGATCATAGAATCTTTCCAGCAGCTGGACACTTGTACTTTTCCCACAGCCACTACTGCCCACAAAGGCAAGGGTCTGCCCAGGCTTCACCGAAACAGTCAGTCCATTCAGGACCTTTATGTCCGGCCGAGTAGGATATGTAAATTTGCTATCTATAAATTCAATATCTCCTTTGAAGTTGGTCTGTATAGAGAACATTTATTGTGTAAAAACAAAAAAAGTAGAGGGTACAGTATGAAAAATTTTATCTAAAGTGCCAGTGTCTAAAATCAATAAAAAGTTGTCCTTTTGAAGATGAATAATCATTCATTTAAACAAACAAATAAATACAATATACGGGCTCTTGTTTGTCCATATTATTTATAATTTTAAAGAATTGTTCTCCAAAGGAATGTGCTTTAAAAAGTGACAATCTGTAACCGTATTGTGTGCTTTATATCACTTAACATGGTATTAATAACACCACAAAAATGAATATTGGGTTCTATTATTGCAGACAAACATGTCACAACATCTAATTCACAGAAACAAACTTTTAGGAAAACACTAGTTTAACTAAAACAGGTTCTATAAATCAAACCTACGTGGCTTTTTGAGTGTTTGACATTGGTCTCTATGATTTACATTTGTCTTTAAGCACACACACAAATATTGAAGATTGAAGTTTACCCATTTTTCTCCTCCATCACTGTAAACATTTATTTTGGGGACCCGGTCAAGAAGCTGGAAAAATCTTGCTGCTGATATTTTGGCCTTGGCATAATCTGGTGTATAGGATGAAGCTTTTCCTAGAGCCGTACCACTTGTTACAATTGCTGAGATGACTCTAGAATTATAAAGACATATTTCATTTATTCACGATACTATGTCAGTTTATACAGTAAATAGCCCGTAAGGTCAGTATTATCAGAATGGAATACAAACCTGAACACAAAGCTGAAGTGAAGTCCCTCCCCTTTGACCAAGTATCCACCATATCTGTATGATGCAGAATTAGTCATAAAAACTATGCATTGAGCAAACCCAAAGCAGACTCCATATACATGTGCTTTTTTAAGTGCTGACTTGTAGGGGGCTTCAAGCTGTGCCTCATACATTTCCACAAACGTTCTCTCTTTGCCTAGACCAGCGATTGTTCTAATGTTATTCAATGCTTCCCCTGAAATCTGAAAGACAAAGAAGTCATTATCTAATGGGTTATAAAAGGCCAGGAAAAAGCAAATGATTCAATAGCCAGCAGATGATGCCTGGAAGATTCTGATACAGAGAAATATATATATATATATATATATATATATATATATATATATATATATATATATATATATATAGCTCTGGAAAAAATTAAGAGACCACTGCAAAATTATCAGTTTCTCTGGTTTTACTATTTATAGGTATGTGTTTGGGTAAAATGAACATTTTTGTTTTACTCTATAAACCACTGACAACATTTCTCCCAAATTCCAAATAAAAATATTGTCATTTAGGGCATTTATTTGCAGAAATTGACAACTGGTCAAAATAACAAAAAAGATGCAGTGTTGTCAGACCTCGAATAATGCAAAGAAAATAAGTTCATATTCATTTTTAAACAACACAATACTAATGTTTTAACTTAGGAAGAGTTCAGAAATCAATATTTGGTGGAATAACCCTGATTTTCAAGCACAGCTTTCATGCGTCCTGGCATGCTCTCCACCAGTCTTTCACATTGATGTTGGGTGACTTTATGCCACTCCTGGCTAAAATTCAAGCAGCTCGGCTTTGTTTGATGGCTTGTGACCATCCATCTTCCTCTTGATCACATTCCAGAGGTTTTCAATGGGGTTCAGGTCTGGAGATTGGGCTGGCCATGACAGGGTCTTGATCTGGTGGTCCTCCATCCACACCTTGATTGACCTGGCTGTGTGGCAATCTCCAGACCTGAACCCCATTGAAAACCTCTGGAATGTGATCAAGAGGAAGATGGATGGTCACAAGCCATCAAACAAAGCCGAGCTGCTTGAATTTTTGCGCCAGGAGTGGCATAAAGTCACCCAACATCAATGTGAAAGACTGGTGGAGAGCATGCCAAGACGCATGAAAGCTGTGCTTGAAAATCAGGGTTATTCCACCAAATATTGATTTCTGAACTCAGACATTAGTATTGTGTTGTTTAAAAATGAATATGAACTTATTTTCTTTGCATTATTCGAGGTCTGACAACACTGCATCTTTTTTGTTATTTTGACCAGTTGTCAATTTCTGCAAATAAATGCTCTAAATGGCAATATTTTTATTTGGAATTTGGGAGAAATGTTGTCAGTAGTTTATAGAATAAAACAAAAATGTTCATTTTACCCAAACACATACCTATAAATAGTAAAACCAGAGAAACTGATAATTTTGCAGTGGTCTCTTAATTTTTTCCAGAGCTGTATATATATATATATATATATATATATATATATATATATATATATATATATATATTGACATAATGTTTTGGCATGATATTTTCAGGCATTTTGATCATGTTTATAACATACATCTGTAGTGGAACATGGGCTGAAACTATGTTACAATAATAAAATGCTACACGATACAGCAAGATGCAAACCCTACCTGCCCAGCAGATTCCATTGCCTGCTTGTCCTGTTTTGCAAATCCTGTCAGCATTTTTGCTTGTAAACCACCTGATAATGCTAAGAATGGCAGGAAGCACATTATGACTAAACTCAGTTTCCAGCTGAAGTAGAAGGAGATGATAATGGCCACTCCAATGTTGGTGAGAGAGTTCACAATCATTCCTATCTGGGATCCTGTGGCCTGGAACCAGAACACACAAATTGATACCCTTTCCTTTCAAAAGAATCTATATTAGCTTACAACCTTTTGGCACATTCCGATATTGTGCCTGAAGATGCATTCATTTGAACAATTCCCTTGCTTTGCCCATGTATTTTTATAGTTTAACAATAATACCAGTACCTCTCCATTCTTTACAATGCTTGCCTTTGCTTTAAAATACATTCAGTTTTCTTTACATTTAGCTATGCTTTTACGACAGTATATTACAATAAGAGAAGCAAAATATAAATGAGCGCTTTAGTAAAGATTTTTATTTAAAAAAAGATCAAAATGATTTATTTATTATACTCTTATAATTTTTTAACATCAATAACTACTTCAGCTCACCCCCTGGACTTGAGAAGCATCAGTGGCAAGTCTTGTAGTTAAAGCACCAGGGCTGTTTTTGTGGTCATCAAACCATCCAATCTCCTGCCCCAGCATTGCCTGGAAGCCAAGCTTACGAAGTCTCCTTGTGAGCAATTCACCAGACTTTGAAAAAGCAAAGCCCTGATAAACAAGTCAAATGTGGTCAGTATACATTACATTTATTGATAAAAAATAGTCTTAAAGATATTAAAAATGAATGGAGTAGACTCTTTTAAAAAGGGCATTGCGTACCTGCAACAACTGTGTGAAAAATGATATAATCCCAATCAAAACAAAAAACAGGCAGATTCCATCTATTTCTCTTCTCTGTTCTTCTTTATCAGGTATTGAAAATGTCTAGAAAATATGACAAATATAAGATTATTAAAAGAAGCTGAAAATGTAGTTCTAGTTCCCCATGTGTTTGTCTACTTGCATACAGTATACCACACCCTGAGCCAGTGGAACTGAATTACACAAAGGTAACCTTAACCTAGTCTGTAAACTAAAAGGCTTCCGTTTCTCCCACAAACCAAGCTATTTGAAAATACATAAAGAATACACCACGAACAGTCATAGAGTACTGTAGTTATTCCACAAATGAGGATGGCTGAATAATCCAGGAGCTTCAGAAGGGGTTGAATGGCTTCTTTACAGCTATCCTCGTCAGTGAAATAACCACACAGCACTCTATGAACGTTCATAGAGTTAAACCATATATTTCTCAATAGTCCTTAATCGAAGGAGTATTTTAAGATTGGTGGTACAGCAATGTTACCTTATTATTTTTTTTTTCACACATTACATATTCACTTACCCCAAGAATCTGACTGAACAAGAGAGAATACATTGGGTTAACTCCCCCATTCACAGCAGCACCAAAAGTACCGAACAACATGTAGGGCCATTCAGGCGCATTGTATTTTAGGATTCTGGCCACTGGGGCGGGCTCAACAGTTTCATCTTCTTCTTCAATCACAGCTTGCTGAGGAAAATCAGATAAGCATGCAGGTGTGAAAGATGCAGTTTAGGGAGAATGATGGTTGAAAGGCTCCGACCATCATTATCAGTTCTGTTCAGACTGACCTTCCCCCGGAAATTCTCAGAGCCGACAGAATCACTGTAGGGTCTTTGGCCCATTTCTCCAGCAATGGACATTGAGGCGTCGGGTATCACTCTGGATAGCTGGGATCTTGACCGTTGGCGAATAGATGCTCTGAGAAGGTATAGACAAATCAAGGCACAATTCAAAAGAAAATAAGAAATGTGTAACCCTAAGATTCAGTGGGAGTCATTTTCTCTTAGGTTCAAATATTTTTCAATAAAATTTATGGAAAATAAGGAAGCAGAACTGTATCACAAAATATGTATAACATTTTGGACTACATACCTGCATCAGATAATAATGAAAAATGGAAACATATATATACAGGCTGTGTGGTCCAGTGGTTAAAGAAAAGGGCTTGTAATCAGAAGGTCTCTGGTTCAAATCCCACCTCAGCCACTAACTAATTGTGTGACCCTGAGCAAGTCACTTAACCTCCTTGTGCTCCGTCTTTCGGGTGAGACGTAATTGTAAGTGACTCTGCAGCTGATGTATAGTTCATACTCCCTAGTCTCTGTAAGTCACCTTGGATAAAGGCGTCTGCTAAATAAACAATATATATATATATAGTCCTACTATGGGTCCAATTCAATGAAAAACACATTTTTCCAATACACCAAGCTCAGTTATCTCTATTCAGGTTTCTGACATACCGAAAGCTTGCACGGTAGCTCCCAGTCCTGGATACACTCCTGCTTTCAAGCGCAAGTTCTTCAACAGCATCCTCACTTTCCACTGAAACACAATTGAAATAAAAACCTGTTTCTGAAGCTCGAGTAGTTTTCTTATACAACAAGTTTAAGCCTTGAAATAAATTTCTATCTGGTTTGTCAATAAATAAAAAAAATATGAGCCAAGGATTATATGAGCTTGAACTGAACCCCCAAATCTGCCTCACCCCTCCAAGTCAGACATGAGACATGCTTGTAGGGCAACGGCCTCTTGTGCTATCCTTGCTTTGTCAACACATAGAGAGAGGCCTTTTTTAATGTATTTTTATTTATGGACACTCGAAAAAATACCTACTTTGTCTAGCCTTTTCATTCAGGGCTTTGTCTCCTTGGCTTTGAAGGGTCACTAGAGTGAAATAGACCCCCTTCCTTTCAAGCAGTTCGTCATGCTTCCCCCTCTCTACAGCTCTCCCATGTTCAAATCCGATGATCACATCTGCATTTTTGATTGTAGAGAGACGGTGGGCTATGGAGATTGTTGTTCGTCCCATGCGCACCTTGAAAAGATAAACAGGACAATAGTCACAGTCTTGCCTATATTCAGCCAGTCATTCTCAATGCATTCAAAGTATTGTCCAGGTTTCAATGTGTGTTCTGTATGTGTTTGAGATACCTTATCAAGGGCCTCCTGAACCACAGCTTCACTCTCGTTGTCGAGTGCAGAGGTTGCCATGTCCAGCAGCAGAATCCTGGGGTTCCTCACAAGAGCTCGAGCGATGGCTATTCTCTGTTTCTGCCCTCCACTCATCTGACCCCCACCCTCACCAACCATAGTGTCGAATTTCTGTAAAGACATAATGAAGAGATATATGAGCATGTAGTTAATGATGTACACTCATTCTGTATTTGATTTTAAAGCCCCTTAGGATGTCTTGACATGATATATTTTTTTGTCCTTCTCAATAATTTATAATCCCTTTAAAAAGTATGAAATGCTACCTGTGGCAAATCCATGATGAAGTTATAGGCATTGGCCTCCTTTGCTGCTTGAATGATCTCTTCCATTGACGCATCCTCTCGTCCGTATCGGATGTTCTCAGCTATGGTGGTAGCAAACAAAACAGGCTCCTGTTCCACAATCCCGATCAGTGAACGCAGCCATTGGATATTTAGACTCCGTATGTCATGGCCATCCAGAGTCACCTGTATCAACATTTCATTGCACAGTACAGTTATTAAAACATTAATCAGAAGAAGAGTCTTCTTCTTTCTATGTTATATACAAAACAATTATATTACATTTTGTGATTAATATAACAACAACAACAACAACAATAATAATAATAATAATAATAATAATGATCTATTCGCACAACAAATTACTTTTCAAACCTATCCCCTTATTGAATACAACCTCATATTAGAGATATATCATATATATATATATATATATATATATATATATATATATATATATATATAGGTAATGTGGCTACATATAGGTGAAAAGCACAACCCTTTTGAGCACTACTTCTTCAGTATGTTGAGCCTCCACAGTTGTTAATGATACATGTGTTGCCATGCCATACCATGCCGTCTTTGGGATCGTAAAACCTCTGGATGAGCTGTACTGCGGTGCTTTTTCCAGCACCGCTCGGCCCAACAAAAGCAGTTGTTTCACCTGCACTGATGACCATGCTCAGTTGGTCTAAAATCTTTTGGAAAAAAAAAACGGTCAAAAGCCTTTAAAAAATATATTTCACCGTATAATTAAACAAAAACTACTATGTTGGCTATCCTCATTTCAGTTTAGTTTTACTGGATATGGTTATAAATGCATCGATACAATAAATACACTATTTTTAAGGTATGTGAACAATACAAGTCTCCTTATTGAACAGACAGCAATCACAATATGTTTTGTGATAAAGTCGTTAAAGCAAAGATTTAGTCTAATTTGTACGATTTTCAGTGATATCGGTAAGACTGGTGTATGATAAAGTGCAGGAAAATCATGGAGTGTGATATGAGAAATGCTAAGGTAAAGGTTTCACTGTACTGCATTACTGTGTGTTTTATGATGTAATGATAGATTAGAACATTTCGAAGGAATAGTTACGACAATATACCTTGACTTCTGGTCTTGACGGATAGTGGAAGTTTACATTATGAAATTCAATGTCACCCTTCACTTTCTCTAATTTGTAGCCTGCCTCTGACATACAGTCAATTTCTGGATCCTAAAATCAAAGATAGAAAATGCATAAATAAACAGTTGTGTTATACAGAGTGGCTTTGTTTAACGTGGTAGAATTAAAACATAATATAAATGAAGGTTCCATTCTTTTTCATAAAAAAATGGATAAATATTAAATGTTTCATTGTTTAATTATCAGAAACATTTTACAGTTCTCTCTCCCACTAAAATAAAGTGAATTATTGAAGCTAGAAAAACAACGTGGCCAAATGCTAAACTATAGTTCAGTACTTCAGGTCAACCCCCACGACGCAATGATAAGATAAACAAACTTTATTGATGAGGTATGTGAAGCAAATGAACATAGAACAAATAATCTGGCATAACACCTACTTGGATCAAAGATCCCCTACCTGGCTGTTGGACAAGGCAGGAGACCCCCATAGAACTATACTTAAAATTTAAAGAAGGAGATGGGGGCGGGTGGTGGGTTGCGACAGAACAAATGCGAAAGCAAGGGTGAGTAAACAGATTATTTATGCTTGTGCTAATTATTCCATTTGCATTCAATTAGATGATATGATATATGTATGGGGGTTTGTCCATCCTCCCGAACCTAAGTTGTAATAACAATGCAAGAAGGGACTGAGGACTGTAAAATGTATACTGAATACATTTAATGTCATGAAGATTCATATTGTTTAAGCATGGGCATGCTGTGTAAAATGTTTAAGTCTACCTCCCAGATAGTGATCGCACTCAATTATATTATATAACACAAATATACAATATGTACACTCACTTTGTCACTGGTTTCAAAAATAACTGCTGCTGCTCCTCGACCCGAAGCAAAAGCTTCTAAACAAGGAGATGCCTGGCCCAGGTTTAAGGCACCGATGAGTACTCCAAAAAATACCTGAAATTTAAATGGAAGTTGCATTACTAAATTCTAGCCATGTGATTAAATATACTTGAAGTTATGAGCGTCTCAGACATGATTATTATTACAAACATTAAGTACCTGTACCAGAGTTCCAGGTGAGTATTCATGTGTGTCAACAACGAGACTGGAGCCATACCAGAATGCTAAAGCATAGCAGAGGAAGATTATAAACCACATGTAGCCTGTAAAGAATCCCATTATCAAGCCTTTCCTGATTCCCCAGCGCTGGGCAGATACAAGGTTCTTGTCATACCTGCAGAGTGATTAAAAAAGAACCATCATGTAGTTATTATTTGTTGACTTTAATTTATCATTAAAGAAAACAAACACTAGGTTTGAAGCTTAAAATTGCAGTCTAAAGAAAACAATCATATGGCTACAAAAGTTTGAAAAATACTATTTGGAATATACTACTATACTATAACCTTTAATAAATCTAATTAGAACCATTGGCATTACCAGCAATAGTAACACAATACATTTTAAACACATATTGAGCAGTGATCCTGACACTGACACTAATGTGCTACTTAGTACAGAATATCTTCCATTATTATGTTGTATTGAAAATGTACCTTCATGTTTAAGAGACACGTAATTTGGAAATAAATGGAAGATTAAATGTAAAATATGAAACTTAATTACAGAATTGTAATTACAGAAAGTGTGATCATGTTTTTTTTCTTTTACTTAACTTTGAGTATATCCAGCCCTATCATTGTGGAAATCATGGCATACTGAATTTCCACTGAGGATGGAAATGGCTGAATCATAAAAGAATATTGTAATTTCTGTTATAGCCTTCTTACCTCTCCACTTCTTTCTTCTCCCCACCGAATGCAGACACTGTCCGAATAGCTGAAAGTACCTCATCTGCCACTGCACCAGCTTTTGCATAAGCTTGCAGCTCACGACCAGTCAGTTTAGCAACAAACTAAGAAACACAGATTTGATGGTTAGGATGTCACGCTCACACCCTGATTTTTCTTTTCTCAGTGACTCAATAAGATCAACTTACCAGTGCCATAAGTGCTGCTCCAACACCAATCAGTGGACTGGCTGCAATAATAACCAGTGTGAGCTTCCACCCTCGAACAAACCCCATCAGGAAACCACAAACAAAAGTAGTAAATCGCTGAATGAAGATCCCTACTTGATCTGAGATGGCATCGTTTATTTTATTAATGTCACTGAAAACCAAAACCAAAAAAAAACGAAAAACAAAAAGATTAATTTCATACTGCGCATGAAACACTGAACAGATTGTGCATTGCAATACAGAAACTCTTTGCTCTCAAACGTTTTTTGTCAAATTGCTGTCTAAAAACAGCAGCAGAGATAACCGTCCATCTCAAGGCAAAAAAAAAATCTTTAAATATTTTTTTTTTGTGAAACAGGTAGAAAGGAAGAGCTTGCTGCTGTAGTTGCTTTGTGAATCTGTCCCCAGGAAACTGCTTAGGACTACCAGTAACAATAATAGCAGTAATAATAATAAAGTTACTGCAAAAACCAAAACAGCAGAACAAAGCTAAAGCATTAAGCTTTAAAAGTATTGCTAAACAGCTCAGGTCTTCATACTACATTTGGTTTTACAGTGCAATAATAAGTCTTACTCTGACATCCTGGTGTTAAGTTCTCCTACAGAGTTGCAGTCAAACCAAGCGATATCCATTCTCATCACTTTTCTGAAATAGGTCTTCCTGATTTGCTGAATCTGACGAGCTGCTGCTGTTACCCAGAAACAGATCTGGAAAATATCACGAGACAGCATGGGTGAGAAACATTTCACAAGTTCTTACAGACACATAGAATGGTGTAGTGATGCCTTTTATTTATCCAATTAAAAAAATAATTAAATTATAAGATACTGTATTGAGTCGTACTAAAAGAAACTTGGTTATGGTTGTCTATTATCCTAGTTCCAATATAAACTGTTGCCCAGGTGGGCAGGTGTTCATTTTGTGAGGCGCCCATTGCCCATTGCAAAACGGTCACAAGTCCACAGAGACCTCTTAGAACCTGAGCAAAGTAAAAACCTTGCTGAGGTGCGATGTCCCAGCTGTGTGAATCATTATGTGATGTAAAATGTAAAGATCTGTCTCTGTGTTTTAAATGTGTCAAATGCTTCAGCTGCAGAATTCTTATTTTTGAAGAGACTTACCTGAACATATCCTAATAAAAATACGCCACATCCAATGCCAACATAATAAAGGGCAAATTTGGTCATTTCGCTTTCAATATCCAACAACCTGGAAAACAACATAATGAATCTCAGATGTAGCATCACAAACCTCAGGTCAATTACAATTTTACTTCTACCATAAAAATAAATGATGTATATCCAATTAAAATATAAAGGTTCATACTGTTTGTGTTAAATGTAACACACATTTACATAATTTCAGTATCTCTAAATTGTTTGACTAGCATGTATACGTTGAGTTAACAGAATTTACTTAGCCTGGAAGAAAGAAGAATTCAGGAGGACTCAGTTGAAAATTAAGTGGAGATATAATTAGGACAGAGGGTAGGAGACTTATTTACACAGAGTGGTGAGGGTATGGGATGGGTTACCTAGTCATGTAGCTGATGCTGAATCATTAAGTACTAGGAATTGGACAAGCACTGATGGGCTGAATGACCTCTTGTTTGGTAATGGCCATGTTATGATGGCTAGTTGAATATTTGTTATTATGCAGCTCTGGGACCCTTGCAGTTTTGGTAGTTTTAAAACAGCTTACCCACAAGATTTGGTGGCATTCATTTCATCTTGGTACGGCACATGGTCAGACCCATTCCACGTGATTGTGTAATTAAAACATTCCAATCGAGGCTCCTGCAGCAGCTGAAGCTCAATGTCGTACTCGATAAATGTGTCAGTCAGCATCCCAAAGACCAGCAACATTAAAGGCTGCGCAGATCCATGGATCAACGCACAGATGCTTCCTACAAGCATCATTACAATCTCGGAACAGGATGCAAACCGGAACTAAAACAAGAGAAAACAACATTTGATACTTCACAGGCTCCGTTTCAGCAATACACTTCCTACTGCAGTATTTTTTTTTTATTCAAAGTTTAATAGAGTTAAGGATAAGGCATTTGAAACATGCTGTTTACACTACCAGTTGGAAGAAGCCAATCCTGATGGTCTCATTGTCCTTTTTACCACCTGACCTTAAAAAAAACAATAATAATAACAATAATAATAAAACATGAAAGCAAAGCCTTTATATTCATAAATTGCATTTGTTGCATAATTGAGGGCTTACTTCTTGTCTTCATTCACTGTGTACACATTCCTGTCATGCAGCACATGAAAATAAATGCAGAGAATATGTTAATATATTTGACATATGCTTTATTAGAACTTTGGTGCAAATCATCATTTCAGAGTCATGAATACAGACACTTACCCATAATGTCGATTGTTCACAGCTGTCAAGAGAGAACAAATAATTACAGTTCACTGAAAAAAAGAAAAAGCTTAACATGTATCTTAGAAAGCTTAGGGTCTGATCAGCTTAGACACCACCGGGACAAGCCACTGCTGGATTTTATTTGCAAGTATTTACAGCACTATCAACCTATCCTTGGGATTACCCCTAAATATAAGTGGCTGACACATTCCAGTTTGATTCTCCAGTGCTGTAAAATACTGTAAGAAAATCTGTGACGCATCCCAGCATGGTAATATTGGCTGATCAAATCAACCTCTTAGACACGTAGACCATACGTCCTTTAAAAATCTTGCCATTTGAAATTTAAAAAAAAATGTTACTAATAAATTGATATAATATAATAAGAATAGCAAATATATGTCATCAGTGCATTCGTTTTCTTACATGAGTCACTGGAATCAAAGGCATTGTTTTCATGTCCAATTCTTTTGATGCTACGTAAGGAAACCGAGCCAGGCATTTTATAATCTCGTCCTTTTCAACATAGACCCCTAGGAACAAACAGAAACCAAGTCACTTACAGTGTTGCATATTGGACAATGACACTAATATTGATCATGATATTTATTATGCTGTCAAAAAAAAAAAACTTGTTACCCACCATTGAAATAGTAGCAATTATAAATGTACGCATTGTCAACACTGAGTGACTAGAGGCAATGGATTGGACAACTCAAAGATTTTTGGCAAAAAATAAATGCAATGGTGTTAAAAAGTGCAGCAGGGTGGTGTGACAGGGATATGTGTCAATAAACTAGAGTAATGCAGATGTATGTCAACACAGCTTGTTCAATTCCTTGTCATTATAAAGTAACCACAGTAGTTTTACCCACCGCAGCCATTTATGGTCAGAATAAGAGTAGTTACAGGTCAGTGGCCAGTATGGTGTCAAAAAAGCAATCTGGGAGACCAAAGAACTACCAAATATAAAGTCAGAATTGTTCAGAAGGCATCCAAAGTGAACCCATTCAAAACTTCCAGAGAAGCTAATGTCAAAGTATGGGCCAGTACAGTTAGTAGGCAGCTGTGAGAAGCTGGTCTGGAAGCAGAAGAGTTTGCAGTTTTCCAGGGAGCATGAGAAAAGAAATGAAACAATTTATTGCTGAGTGGCGAAATTGGTGTCAAAATAGACAATTCTCACAATCTTTGTACGTCTATCCAAAGGAGCTCAGGTCAAGATTAATGAATTAGACTTAAGCCATGCATCAAATTGGTTCAGGGTTTTAGTTCCTGCACAACACATACTGTAGTATTGAAACTAAAGGTTTTGTAGAATGTGTACTGTTATAATGATGTTGGGAATTATAGTCTCAAGGCAACATCATTATAACAGTACACAGGCTACAAAACGTTTTGTTTCAATACTGTAGTATATTTGAAAAAACAAGAAAACTCTCTGTACATTCATGCATACACCAGTAAATGGTACTGTTATGTTTAAGCTAGTTAAAATAAAAAAAATAAAAAGTATAAATATCAATTATTTAAATTCTTTCCCTCTCTATAAACATTCATTCTCTGTATCTCTCCTAAAATGTTTAAAATATTATTCTTACTAATTAGTAGTATTGGATAAACTAGCCACACTAAATAGTAACCCACAGTATACAGTACTTACCTTTAAGTTGTAAGACAAGAGTGGGGTGTTCAAAATATTTGAAATTTACTTCAGGACTATTCACACCTGTTCTTTTTAACCAACAAGCTGCTTTTAAAACATCCAAGAATCACAGGGCAAAAAAGGACAATAGGAATCATGGAGAAAGATCAATCGGCTTTGTGACTTTCAGGGTTTCATTTGCTGCTACTAACTAGATGACAGCCAAGGCAAACTTAGCTGAGGCTATTTATTCACAGGTAAATGCCCGAACGGTCTGTGAAGCCAAGGGGTCAATGACACCTGAATGGTTTGCTAATGCAGGGCATTATTTTCATGTCAAAGTAAGGCTGCTTGGTAAACTGACACAGACCTCCTGTATTTGTATTGTTTTATTTTAAATTATAATTTCCCACATTAACCCATAAATACATTTGTAACATAAATACATTTGTTACAATCATTAACATAGAATAACAGATATTACATGAAAATATCTTTCAAAATATTCTTTTACATAGCCAGTGGATTGCTGTAAATCCATACATTTTTCTTACTTTACCTTTAAAACAAAAATGATACATTTATGATATTCCTGTATAGCTTCAGCAATGGCAACATATCTCTGTCCTTGCACACTTACTAGAGCACCAGAGCACCCTTAACCTGCAATTGTAATGGAATGTGGAACAGGTTCTTGAGGCTATGAGGTTCATGCAGACCGAGGGATGTGCACGTAAAGAATGTAACGGGGTGACCCACGTCACTTTATTTCGGCACGTTTGATTTTGTTGTTGTAGTATATTTACGTTTTGATTTGGCACATTGATGTAATGTTATTTAGTTTGCTTTATTTTAACGTGTTTATAAAGCACGTTTATTTTTGCACATTACTTTGTTGTAGATTTGCACAGATCTCACTGGCACGTTGATGCTCTCCTGTTCTCAGCCCCCATAGGGGAATAATTTGAAGAAGCTGAGCACCTGGTATAAGAGTTCCTGATTTCATCCATTCGAGAGATGAAGGAATTGGACTCATTTGTGTTTGGCAGTGGGTTGGGAAGAAAAACGAAAGAAACAACCGCCGACATTTAGAGCAAGGCTCCTGCTGTGCTTTCTCTCTCCCTCTGTGTGTGTGTGTGTTTTTAACAGTTTTAGAAATTTGTGTTTTAAAGGTATCGGGGTTTTAGAGGAGTGCTGACTGATCCCACCCCGAAAAAAACGAGTGCCCCAAGTGGGTGCTACACATATATATTATTGTTTTGCTATTGAATTTTCAAGCTGATTTGTCCAGACACAACACTATAATTGAGTTCCTGTGTTACATAAATATGATTGACAGTTCTATGCTGCACATGAGAATAATTACACTGTATCCATGCACCTCCACATTCTAAAAGAAAAAACCTTTAACCTGAATTCTAAATCCACAGATGGAATATACTGTATCCATAAAATCTAGCAAAACTCAAACTGCTAAGCAATGGTATTCCCGGTAAGTTGCTGTCAGTTCCCAAAATAAATCCATGTTACTTATTGTTTTTGGTGAGCTTTCTGAAGCTGATATTGAGTTAATAACATTGTGACATACTAAAAACTAAGAGTTATCACAGGAATCACCTAAAGTAGAGTTTGTGTAAAATTTCAAGAACAGATTACACAAAATAAAATAAGACACGTTATGTGGATAACTGCAACCCAAATGAACTTGTGCTTCATGCACGATAAAAAGACAATATGAGGTTTTAGTGTCTGATGAACTGTCAAGCAGTTATAATATGAAGGAACACTAAATGTCCTGGATCTTGTAACAGTGGTGGTTTTGTTTGCCTTCAGATAGCCAGAAGGGGTTCCCTTTCATTTCGAAGACAACCACCAACTAACATTATGTATGGGATATCCCTGCCCATTGGGTAGGTATCGCTGAGCTCTCTATACCAGAGCTGCCGATAGGCCCCTTCCTGAGATGATGCACCGAGGGATTAAAACTGTCATCCCGAGGAAGCCATTTCTCAATTTCCTTCTCAAGACGGTACGGTAAGACCTCTGTGTTGAGCTGAGCGTGTTGATAGAAAAGAGCTTCTCGAGTCAAATCGAGTCGATTGTATTTCCTTTGCATTCGTGCTGAAAGCTGGCTTGCCACTTTCCCGGAATCAATGAATTTGAAAAGGCCGAGCCTTTCGCCTTTCTGTCTTTCAGCGGCCTCCTCGCTTGCGTGGTATGCCGCTCTTTGTTATGTCATGTGTGTACGACTTTGTTATGTCATGTGTGTACGACTGCCTGTGCAGTCACCCGCGAGTGGTTGTCTATTTCTTTCTGAGAGTACACAGTTCTTCCATGGGGGAAGGCCTTGCCGTATCCCCGCTGTTGAGTGACTCTTCCAGCCGTGCTCTCCTCCACGGGGCTAGGCCTTGCCGCATCCCTCAGTGAGTCGAGCCTTGTAAACAAACAGTGTGTTCTCCCCTATCTATCTATTCTACCGTGGTTTTTTGCTGTCTGCTTCAACTCGCCCACCGCGGCTTCGGCCTTTGTGTCCCCCTGTTGCATGCTACGTGCTGACCAGGTGTGTGTGACCACACGGTTAGGGTAGGCACAATTGCGTAGCTGCCTCCTCGGTGCTTCGGTACAGCAGCGCATACATAGCCCTTTATACATTGGTATCTCGGTGTGCAAGGTGCTCATTGCATACGGCACACGGTGCCCAGCGCTACAGCATCAGTGCACAGACACAGCGCTGCACAGTACACGGAGCACATAGTACTCTCGGTACTCGGTGCGCGCGGTGCACGCGGTGCACGCGGTGCACACTGCTACATTGCTAGTGCTATGGTACTCGGTGCGCACAGTGCTCAATACGCATGGTGCACGCAGTGCACACGGTGCTTGGTGCCACTGCTACACTAGTGCACGGGCATATGGTGCTGCATGGTACGCGGTGCACGCGGTGCCCACAGTACTCGGGCACCGCGTACTATGAAGACAGCCTTTCTCGTGGCTATCACCTCTGCTAAGCGGGTCAGTGGGCTGCAGGCGCTGTCTGTGCACAGCTCCTGCATGCGTATTTGGGAGGATGGCAGCAGAGTGTCTCTGCGCACCAACCTTGCTTTCCTACCCAAGGTGATCACTGCCTTCCATATTAATCAGTCTGTGGAACTGGAGTCCTTCCATCCACCACAGTTTGCTTCAACGGAGGATGAGAGATTGAATTTCCTCTGCCCGTGCGGGCATTGAGATGCTATGTGGATAGGACAAGAGCACTGTGTCAGTATGACCAGGTCTTTGTCTGTCATGGGACACGGACCCTAGGACAGCTCCTCTCAAAGTAGCGTGTGTCACACTGGATTGCGGACACAGTCTCGACTGCGTATGATGGTGCTGGCTTGCCCCCACTGGGGAGGGTATCTGCAAACTCCACTAGAGGGTTGGCTACATCTTGGGCCCTATTCAGAGGGGCCTTAAAGTCTGATATTTGTACTGCGGCTAGCTGGGCTACGCCGCATACCTTCTCCAGGTTCTTGAGGGTGTAAGCTCACACTACTAACCACTGGGTTATGCGGTTCTGATGCATCGGCTCTGGTATACATTATCCCATACATAATGTTCATTGGTGGTCGTCTTCAAATTGAAAGGAAGCGTTAGGTTACTTACCGTAACCCTGGTTCCCTGAAAGAGAAGACGACCACCAACCGCGAGGTCGCATCGGTCGCCCTCATGGGTTCGATGGAAAAAGAGAAATGGCTTCCTCAGGATGACAGTTTTAATCCCTCTATGGGCAGGACTGAGTGCATCATCCCAGGAAGGGGCCTATTGGCAGCTCTGGTATAGAGAGCTCAGCGATACCTACCCAATGGTCAGGCATATCCCATACATAATGTTCGTTGGTGTTCGTCTTCTCTTTAAGGGAACCAGTGTTACGGTAAGTAACCTAATGTTTGTCAGGGTAGAGATGTTCTAAGCTTAACTGATGTTGACAGAGAAATGATGTACAGCACAGTGTGGTATTTCTATTTATTGAACACACAAATAAGTTTTTTTAGCCTAACAGAAAACCAATTAGTTTCAGTTGACTGTTTTTAAATGTAATTTACACAGTGATTACCATGCAACCAAGCTTCACGACTTACAGCAGTTGGTAGTAGTTACCTTTCTTATAGTTCATCTAATGTTTACACTTTTTTAACTGAATAACATTAATAGCTTTTATTATTATTTGTTTATTTAGCAGACGCCTTTATCCAAGGCGACTTACAGAGACTAGGGTGTGTGAACTATGCATCAGCTGCAGAGTCACTTACAATTACGTCTCACCCGAAAGACGGAGCACAAGGAGGTTAAGTGACTTGCTCAGGGTCACTTAACCCTGAACAACCCTTACAAGTATCTTCTAGTAAATAAAAGACTGTATTTGTTTACATATCATAATGAGAAAGAGTCAGACCCTTTTATAGTAAAAGGTTATTAGTCAGGTGACATGACACTATCATTCACCTGTTATCTGGGCATCTGGACTTTGGATTTAAAGTATCTTGTTGAACACACTGCATGAGGTGTTATATGTTTTTTTTTTTGTTTTTGTTTTTTTAATTTAGTGGTGGCCAATTATTTTTTATTGTTTTCTCCCCAATTTAGTATTGTCCAATTATTTTTAGGCTCGGCCCATTGCTACCACCTAGAGCTACAGCGTCGGAAGACAACGCAGCCCTGGGCAGCTTACAGGCAAACCCGCAGGCGCCCGGCCAGACCACAGGGGTCGCTGGTGCATGGTGAGCCGAGGACACCACGAGGAGCACCTTTATTGGATGCGCCACTCGGTAGCCCTGAGGTGTTATATGTTAACTGATTGGAGCCCCAGTTGTGACAAGCTTGTAGTATGCTGTCTTTTTGGCCATGAGTTCTTTGTGTGTCCCTGCTTCAATAACAACCCCTTGATACATGACAGCTATGATATCAGCATTCTGAATCGTGGACAGGCGGTGTGCAATGACAATGCAGGTCCGTCCTCGTCTAGCCTCATCCAGTGCTGCCTGGACAATCTGAAAGAAGAAACCATGTATTGTGAATGTGTAGTTTGCATTTTCCAATTAGATGCATTACCAGACTTGCTTGTACTCACACACATACCTTCAAACAGACTCCTACAGGGTGTTTTGCATATCATAGATCAAATGAAGAAAAATCCTGTTATCCACAAACAATTATAATGGGGAAAATATTGTTCATCTACTGTCAGGAAGCAGACTTATATTGGAAGATGGGTGTCACATGATCTAGTCCAAAGGTCTCAGATGACCACCGATGGTTCCCAGCAACCAGTACAGCTGCACATCTCACAGTTCAGCTTGTGTCACTGGAAACCAGAGTGTCAAGGAGAATGTCTATGCAACTGTAATGTCATTTTTTTGCCGTACCTTTTCACTTTCTGTGTCCAGTGCAGATGTGGCTTCATCCAATAAGAGGATTTTTGGATTCCTAACAATAGCTCTGGCTATAGCTATTCGCTGTTTCTGGCCCCGGGACAGCTGAGAACCTTGGGCACCAACCTGTGTTTCATATTTCTGTAGAAATAAAGCCCATATTGTTATCTTTGTTAAGCTGGTATACTGTACAAAGCTTTCCAATATGAAGAAAAGTAAATCCCCAAACAATAACAAGCATTGCCTCCTGTGGCTCACTTTCAAATAAAACAGCACCGAATTGGATGTTTATATTTGAATGTTGTGAACTCATCCATTGAAAGCTGTTCAAAACCGCCCAGAGGATATGTGGCTGATTACAGACCTCTCCAGTGTATCTGTGCCACACTGTGGTAGGGGAATCTGTTTGTAGCAAGACTTTGAGATCACCAGTAAATCTCTGGTCTGAGCAGCTTTCAAGCAGGACCCAGACCAACTGCTTGACAATATTAAGATGAACCAAGAGACCATATTAAGCATGGCACAGACAAGACAATTACATTTTACTTTAAGATTGTATTTTCATAATAAATACACAACGTTCTTTAATACATTATGTTACATCAACTTATGTGTATTTGGTCTTCTAACTATATTAATATAAAAAATATTATTCCTAAAAGGACTTAAAAAGTCTGGGGTTAAAATGTGAAAGATTAAATTAGGGATTATTTACAGAAATAAAGAGTCAACATACTGGTACTGCATAAGTCAAAAACTACCCATAAATAAATAAATAAATAAATAAATGAATAAATAAATAAATAAATAAAACTGGTTAACTTACATCTGGCAGCGTCATAACAAAATCATGCAGGTAAGCCTTCCTGGCAGCAGCAAAGACTTCATCCATGGTGACTTCTCGAGTGTTGTCCCCATATTTAATATTCTCAGCAATGCTGCAGTCAAATAGCACAGGCTCCTGGGAAACTATTCCAATTTTAGACCTCAGGAATGGCACATTAACATTCTTTGACAAATGCCTGTCAATTAGCTACCAAAACACACAAAAAAGGTCAGATTGTTAAAACAGAATTACTATAGCCATAGTACAATATCGATGTTATCTAAAAAGCTAGAAATCAATGTGGCTTTGTACATTTGATTGTAAGACAGCAAACAGTAAGGAGATGAAAAATCATTACAATAACTTACAACTTTTCCTTCATCTGGGTCATAGAATCGCTCAAGTAACTGAATGCTGGTGCTTTTTCCACATCCACTGCTTCCAACAAATGCTAAGGTCTGTCCAGGTTTCACAGACACTGAAAGACCTTTTAATACTTGAATATCAGGTCGAGTTGGATAGGTAAACTTGCAGGAAATAAAGTCAATCTCTCCTCTAAAGGAATCCTGTGAAATAATTTTGGTACAATTAGATTTGAAAAGAGGAATACCAGATGTTATTAGATAAACAAAGCTTTTTCAAATGAATTGATATGGACAGTGTCTTACCCATTTTTCTCCCTGGCTGTTGTTTATGCTTATTTTGGGAACTCGGTCAAGCAACTTAAACAATTGTGCAGCTGCAATTTTAGCCTTAGCATAATCAGGAGTGAAAGAGGAGGCTTTTCCCAAAGCAGTTCCACTGATCACTACTGCAGATATTACTCTACAAAACAAAGAACATTACATGCTTTGTGATTAGAAATAATTTACGTTCAAAAAGTATTTATCTAAAAATATTGCCAACACTGTTACAGTACATGTTGGGCCATATTCACCAAGCCTAACAGTAATTTAAGGATATAAAAAATTCTGTTGAATCACTTTTAGCTCAAACTTGCCCATGTGTTCTGCAAGCCATGTTTAAACTTAATGTGCTTCATGAATATGGCATGCTATGTTTTTAAACAGAAATGACTGTATATCCTTTATTACTTTCGGATGTACTTATCAAATAGATTAGAGTTAAGGATACGATTTTGGCATGGTGATTTTTTTGTCCATTTCACAGGCGAGTTGCGGAAAAAAAAACAAGAATTCACAGAAAGGGCCACAGAAAGGCCACCAAATAATGTAGGTTAGCTACATCAACATACACAAGAGCTTTTACATTGTACAACAAAACCAGTAATATAAAGACTATTGCTTTTGACTGCTGACAAGTTTAAATGTTACTTTAGAGTACAAAACTTACTTAAAGGTCCTTTCACACCAATGTAACATCCTTTCTTTTTTAATACTGTACAATGTAGCCTTTCACACCAGTCACATAGCGAAACAGACGGGGTCTGAAATAAACGGTGTGCGAGTCCGGTGTAAATGTACACACACACACACACACACACACACACACACACACACACACACACACACACACACACACACACACACACACACACACACACACACACACACACACACACATATATATATACACACACAAAATCAGCATGTCAAATAATTGTTTTTATTCTTGTGTTCAAAATGTAACAATATATAAATATTCTTCAATAATAAGAACAAGATTGCTTAATCTGGTTAAATTGGTTGTTTCTGAGTAGCCTACAGAGCACTCCCCCTTTAAAAATAAAAACAAACAAAAAAAGAAAACAGAGTTGTTGAAAAGTCAGATCACACAGGCAGGCACCGTGTTCAAGAAGTGGGGCATCACAAAGATCAGAAAAAAGACTACAAAACAGACAAACCTCACATTTTAGTTACAGTTTGCAGGAAATAAAAAAAGATGTTCAACGGCAGTCTAAAGTATGTTGTTTAACAATGTTTAGTTTTAGAGCAAGTGAGTATGTATTTTCAACAGACTACTTGGGTACACTACAGTGTATGAAAAAAAAGTTTCAAGAAGTATTAATTAATATTTTTTGAAGAAGCAAGCCTACTTTTATGTTTAAAAAAATAAATTAACAAGCGCTGTGTGTATGTGAAGATCACAATCGAGAGTTTACAGTACATCCGATCTGTGTTCATTTACATGCTTGCTCAGCTACAAAATGCAAATCTCATTCGATGACCTACATAGCTACACGTAAATGCTGTGTGCATACACGACCAAACAATTACAGATACTCGCAGGTTTGTATTACTGCATTTTTAAAGGGAATAAAGGAAGTGCCTAACCAAATGTGTTTTTACATTCATTTCCAAGATTTCAATGAATTGTTCAAATTCACGATTTTCATGATTTCCCTGACCTCCAAGCCTCTGTGACAAAATCGTATCTTTAATTACAGTTGTCAAAGAAGCCTTTATGGCTTTAATCCATACACAAACAAATTGCTAAATTGACTAGGGATCACAAAATGATACAAAACATACCTGAAAACCACAATGTAGTGGATCCCATCGTTGTTGACCAGATACCCTCCAAATCTAAATGAGGCTGCATATGCCATAAAGATGACACATTGTGCAAATGCAAAACAGACCCCGTACACAACAGCTTTCTTTTTAGCTGCTCTGTATGGTTCCTCTAGCTGTAGCTCATAAAATTTAACAAACATGTTCTCCTTAGCCAGGCCTGCAATAGTTCGAATGTTTCCGAGAGCTTCGCTTGAAACCTGAATAAGCAGAAGCAAACATATTCACAATTTACACAGCCAAGAACATTGCTAATTAATTTACTCATAAAATTGATTAACATAACACTGCAAAATTCCAAAAGTTAACTTAATATCACCACCATTCCTGTTGTATTTTGAACACGCTTAAATTGGACAATCTACCATTTATTACAAAAATAAACCATTTTTGAAAATAAATAGTCAACCTTATATAAGTGCCTTGTAGTTTTCAATAAAGTGACTAATTTCTTTTAGCGAGTTGTGTCTTTTGCTTTGCCAGATTGCATATGTATACCTGGGAAGGCGCAAGCTCTTTCCTTAGACTGTGAACCAGAGCTTGATACACAGGCCAAACTCCCACTGTGTTATCTAGATATGGGCCTCTGAAGCAGGAAGGAAAGCTCCTAAATGTTGATGCTGCTGAACGCTTGTCATCAGGTGTGAACGGCCAGGCTTACCTGTCCTGCGGTTTCCATGGCTTTCTTGTCTTGGTTTGCAAAACCTGTCAGCATTTTAGCCTGGAAAGCTCCAGACAGTCCAATTAATGGGAGGAAACAAATCACCACCAAGCTTAATTTCCAGCTAAAGTAAAATGCAATTATCAGAGAGGCTCCAATATTGGTCAAAGAATTGACAATCATTCCGATCTGTGATCCAGTGGCCTAAACAAAATGGGAGAAAGTGGGTTGTGTTTAATATCAATTTCATATCCCTAAAAATGATATGCATACTCCAGTAGGATTTTTATTAAGTGTAGGTGAGGGAGTACCATGCCGCATGATTTGGTGTTTACAAATGTTATGTTGGCAGTCGGTAACTCCAGGTACAACTCTGTCATGTATCACTATATTACTAAACAAACTGTGCTTAAGTATTCAATGTCGCAGCAATGAGTAGAGTTCATAAATCATGAATCACACATGGTGCATGAATAGTTTTCTTTACAGAAAGAGGTACCGGTATACACAAGTTTCTTGTTGTGTAATTTTCTTGTTGCATATGCCGGAAAAGTAAGCACTTCCAGCTCACCCCTTGGACCTGGGAAGCATCAGTGGCGAGTCTTGTAGTTAAAGCACCAGGACTGTTTCTGGGATCATCAAACCAGCCAATCTCCTGCCCAAGCATTGCCTGGAAGCCAAGCTTACGAAGTCTCCTTGTGAGCAGTTCACCAGATTTCCCGAAAGCATAACCCTTTAAAATGAATACAGTGCATGTAGGTGGGAATTAATTAATTTGACAGTTAAAGAATACCCAATCATTTAAGCTATCTATGTAAATAATAATAATAATAATAATAATAATAATAATAATAATAATAATAATAATAATAATAATGCCAGTACTTATTGCTATGTACAACTGTGTGATTACCTGTAAAAACTGTGTGAAGAATGCTACAACAGCAACAATAACAAACACCAAACATATTCCACTAATTTGATTTTTTTGCTTATCCAGGTTGGGTATAGAAAATGTCTGTAACATAAAATGAAAATGAAAGTTACTTTAATACATTTATTAAACCTTTCTAGTAGACTTTTAAAAAGATTTTTAGTTTCTTACCCCAAGAATCTCGCTAAATAAAACTGCATAGATTGGATTCACAGCACCATTCACTGCAGCACCAAAAGTACCAAACAACATGTAGGGCCATTCTGGTGCATTGTATTTCAAAATCCGAGCTACTGGTGCAGGTTCGATGTTCACTCTTTCGGCTACATCCTCTGTATCCTGTCACAATACATTGGATGGTAGATACATTTGGATTTTAAAAGCTTTAAAATAATTTCTGTTCAACAAGAATGTGGATGCAAAAGTTATTATGTTTTGAGTAAGGTTACAGTGGTGGGGTTCTGTTTGCATGGGACAACTGTTGTTCTTCATCTCTGGGCTGATTGAAATCTAGCCAATTGAGTTCTGAGAGTCAGTTGACAGTAATCAATTTGCACTGAAACAATTGGTACTGAAATAAAATCACTACACATCATCTGTGTCTATTGGTTTTTAATTAAGTCCACAATAGTTTTCATCTTTGTTCCAGATTGCTGTGGAAATTCCAGTGTAACTATTAAAGATAGTATTACATATACATGTAATGGGCAAATATTGTTTAAAATATTAAGAAGAAGAAGAAGAAGAAGAAGAAGAAGAAGAAGAAGAAGAAGAAGAAGAAGAAGACAGACAGACAGACAGACAGACATACCATTTCTTCCTCATCCTCAATGTCAAGGCCATCACTGCTATCAACAGGTAAACTAAAATCAACATTTCCAGAAATAGTTGGAGGAAATGCGTTTGATAGCTGTGATTTCGATCGCAGACGCAGAGAGTTCCTACAAATAGACAAACATAAGACTTTTAACTAGAAAGTTAAAACTTCACTTACAGTAATATTATAATTATGATCAGAAAAGTGGATTCATATGCTTAAAAGAAACATACACAAACAAAATACCAAACATCCCAAGAAAAATATTTTGTAGTCAAGTTGTCGTCCTATATGAATTGGCACACGGAACATAACTATATAATGTTGGTGAAATCTGTGAATTCATCTTCATTGAGTGACTTCATGAAATGGTCATGACTGCACTTTTGTATTTGAATGCAATGAATATTAAAGTGTTTTACAGCTGTGATCGGCATGCATTTCATTAGGACAGCAGGGTTAAGACTATAGATCAGTTTGGACTGCTGGGTTCATATAAACCTGTCTATTGTATCATAACATTGATTTTTGTACCTGAAACTGGATCGGTAACCGCCTTCACTAAGTCTTCTAACTCGTTCTATTGTTGGGTCCTCGATATCTTCATTTGCAGCCACTGAAAAATATGTTTGAATTATGTGTTACGAGTTTTCTTTTAGGTTACTAATTGAATGATGTTAAAAAAAAATTGTACAAAGCATACTTTTCTTTGGCTTTTCACTTATGGTGTCACTGCCTTGGTTCTGCAAAGTGACCAAAGTGAAATAAACCCCTTTTCTTTCCAGCAGGTCTTTGTGTGTTCCTTTCTCCACAGCTTTCCCACGCTCAAATCCGATGATGACATCTGCATTTCTGATTGTGGATAAGCGGTGGGCTATGGAAATTGTTGTTCTACCCACACGAACCTAAATAACATAGAAAAACAACTGAAGACTTATTGAACAAGCACACAATTATGAAAAAAAAACATGTCTTACAATTACAGTAAACAAATTATAATCATAATCTATCTGAAGTCACATGTGGTGTCCCACAGGGCTCAGTTGTAGGACCGAGTTTGTTTTCTTTATATATGCTACCCTTGGGCAATATTGTTCGCACACATGTTGTAAACTTTCACTTCTATGCCGATGACACTCAACTATACCTATCTGTGAAACCAGGTGACACTGCAGCTGTAAATAATCTGACTACATGCCGTACTGACATTAAGCTATGGATGTAAAAAAAAAAACCTATTGTTAAACTCAGATAAAACAGAGGTAATGTTGCTAGGTTAAAAAAAAAAACAACTAAATAAGATCAACCTTTGTGCATCTACTAGAAACATCTTCCCTTTTGCACTGAAGGCTGAAATGAGAAACTTGGATGTACTTTTTGACCCAGTTCTTTCTTTCGAACCTCATATTAGGAGAGTAACTAAAGTGTCTTTCTTTCACCTTAGAAATATTTCCAAAATAAGACGTTCTCTTTCACTACAAGACTCAGAGAGACTGATGCATGCCTTTGTAACATCTAGAACTGATTATTGTAATTGTCTATTCTCCGGCATTCCAAGTCGTTTTATCCCGTTTGCAACTTGTACAAAATGCTGCTGCCAGGATTTTAACTAACACAAGAAAGTATGACAATATTACACCGTTATTGGCAGCCCTACACTGGCTTCCAGTTCGGTTTCGGGCTGATTTTAAGCTTCTGCTCATAACCTACAAAGCTTTACATGATCTGGCTCCCTCTTACCTGAACGATATTCTAAATCCATATGTTCCTAGGCAGCCTCTCCGATCCCAGGATGCCGTGCTGCTCACTATTCCCAAAATTTTAAAAACTAGCATTGGTGGCAGAGCTTTCAGTTACAGGGCCCCTAAATTATGGAACGATTTGCCCATTTCTGTAAGGGAAGCACCAATGGTTGCAGCTTTTAAAATGAGACTGATGACACATTATCTTTTTTATCTTAAACTTCTTTTATTGTCTATGGTTTTACTGTTTCATTGATCTTGTTTTAATTTATATCTTTTATCTACTTATTTTATGCATTTAATTTCATTGCATTCTTATTGTTTTTTGTATTGTATTGATCTTGTTTTTATTTCCTTCTGTTTTATCTATTTATTTATGCATTTACTCTCCTGCTCATGCATTTTCATTTACTGTGATTATTGTATTGCCTGCTTGTATTTTCTGTTTTAGCCATGTAAAGCGCTTTGAGGCATTGCTTTTGTGAAAGGTGCTATATTAAATGAAGGTTGATTGATAATTAACAATTACTTAAGAATAATCTTTCAGTTCCCTAAACCTAGATAGACAATTACTCAAGTCCCCTGACTGTTCAGGCAGATTGTTGCAAAGATTTGGTCCGTTATAGCCAAAGGTAATCCTCTTTCTTGGAACCTGTAAATTCAGTGATGCAAATGAACGCAGGAAATGGGAAATGTGTTGAGGCTGGAACATAGAAACAAGTAGGTACACCTTATCAAGGGCCTCCTGAACCACAGCTTCACTCTCATTGTCGAGTGCAGAGGTTGCCATGTCCAGCAGCAGAATCCTGGGGTTCCTCACAAGAGCTCGAGCGATGGCTATTCTCTGTTTCTGCCCTCCACTCATCTGACCCCCACCCTCACCAACCAGAGTGTCGAATTTCTGTCAAAAATAATGTAATAAACAGATTTATTCTTAAAACTTTACTGCTTCTGTTTTGTGCAAAATTATTTACAAATACTATTGCAGCTAGTTATTCTATTGCAATTACTAGAAATAAATGATAATTGCTATACCATAGCTATATTAATGTATGAATTATAAAACATTACTATCCACTATTTGTCTCATATAAGGCAATTACAGGATTACAGGACGCCATGTTTTCTTTATAAACATTACCTGTGGCAAATCCATGATGAAGTTATAGGCATTGGCCTCCTTTGTTGCTTGAATGATCTCTTCCATTGACACATTCTCTCGCCCATATCGGATATTCTCAGCTATTGTTGTCGAAAACAAAACAGGTTCCTGTTCCACAATACCAATCAATGAACGCAGCCATGGGATATTTAGACTACGTATGTCATGGCCATCCAGAGTGACCTGCACAACAATGTATTTTAGTTAATCATTGCATATTTAAGTCATATCTGCCAAGTGCTGTAGGTCCATTAATTAGTATAATTATTAAACCTGAAGTGGAATGATCCATGAGGACCAGAATTGCCCACTCTTAAGATTCTGTTGTTCATAATCCCTTCAAAAACAACAGTTTTTAATTTAAATGTTCAATTTCAAAAGGTATGATTTGGTTGTATTGGTGTGGATGATAAACAGAGTAACGTATTTCCAACTAATGGATTCTATTCAGCTGCTGTGAACTTGTTCCCTAAGCATTTGAAAACTACATACACGTTGCTGGCTAAAATAATTTTTTCACACCCAATCAATGAACTTGCAATTGCTAACAGCTCTTTGTTGCCACACTGCAGTGTCAACTGTAGCAACAGGATCTAACATAGACAAATAAAATGTATGTTAATTACCATTCCTTCCCAAGGGTCATAAAATCTCTGGATGAGCTGCACAGTGGTACTTTTCCCAGCTCCACTTGACCCAACAAATGCGGTTGTTTCTCCAGCTTTAACAACCATGCTTAGCTTATCTAAAATCTAAACAACACAAAAAGACATTTCTGTATTTGTATCTTTTTTTTCCAGTCTATATTTAAAGTATAATACAACAAAAACAAATACAGTACCTACCTTCACTTCTGGTCTGGATGGATAATGAAAAGTGATGTTATGGAATTCAATGTTGCCTTTCACGTTTTCTAATTTGTGTCCCTCCTCTGAAAAACAGTCAATTTCAGGTTCCTTCAGGATAAAAAAGCAAAAAGGGGATTGACAGAATGAACTGCAATATATATGGCTGTCTTATTTTAACAGATAAAGTAAATACAGCCACTGTTACAAAGCATTCTCACCCTGTCAACTGTTTCAAAGATAATTCGTGCTGCACCTCTGCCCGAGGCGAACGCTTCCAAGCATGGAGAAGCCTGGCCAAGATTCATAGCTGCCATCAGCACTCCAAAAAACACCTAGTCATATAAAGGCTTTGTGTCAGTGATAGGGCATATCATCTCAATCAACCTTTTATAAAACTACAGCACTGTGAAACACACATCAAACAAACCGCACGATCCAGAAAAATATCAAAGAGCCATTAATTCAATTAAAAGATCATAGCTGGTAATGCATGTTATGCAATACCTGTATTAGGCCTCCTGGAGTCAGTTCCTTTTCATCTATTACCAGCTTTGATCCATACCAAAACGCCAGGGCATAGCAGAGGAAGATAACAGACCAAAGATATCCTTGAAAAAGTCCTATAATCGTTCCTTTCTTAACACCCCAGGTTTGAGCTTCCGTCAGGTTTCTGTCATACCTAAAGCAAGATGAAAGATTATTGAACTAGTCTTAGGTAGACGAAAAGTAAATCTATCTTACTGCACGTGTTGCAGTGTAGACTGTACAGTAGATGTGTTTTATTGGCTTTTAGTGGACGATGGTTTCAACATTGTGTTGGAGCAGAGTATTACTTCAGCATTGTGGAAAATATGAATGTATTTTTAGGTTGAAATGTTTCAGATGGCTTATCTCAAACTGCGTAACTTTAAATTAAACTGCAAACAAATACAAAACTTCACCTTTCTACTTCTTTCTGCTCTCCACCAAATGCAGCCACTGTCCTTAGAGACGAAAGTACCTCGTCTGCAACAGCACCAGCCTTGGCATAGGCTTTGAGCTCACGACCAGTCAATTTGGCAACAGCCTTAAAGAAAACAGAATAAATCAATTGCATGTATATCTGTCTGTCAGCATTGCATTTTTGGGAAAACTTCTTTGAAAGTAATGTCATATTTTTCAAAAAGGGTAGAATCATGACCTGTTAATAGTTCTGTCACTGTTGGCAAAACAGGTTCATAGAAATGGACAACAAAGAATTCCAGAGACAACTACTAACTACTAGCTATTAATGCTTAGCATTTTCTATTTGTATTACGAATGATCATTTTAAAAACACTTGTATTCATTGTATGTGTAAATAATACAAAGGAAACACAATTACCATCGCCATTAATCCAGCTCCCAAACCGATGAGAGGGCTGACTGCTATGACAACAAGGGTCAGTTTCCAGCCACCAATGAAACCAACCATGAATCCAAAGAAAAATGTAGATATGCGCTCCATGAAGATTGACACTTGGTCAGCAATCGCATTGTTGATTTTGTTGATGTCACTGTGAGGATAAGCAATTGTTATTAAAACCACTGATACCAACGGCATTATTTTTAATAAACAGTATAGCCCAATTATCACAGACATGGAAAAGACGATCAACAAATATAAATGACGAAAATATTATACTTGCTCTGAAATTCTTGTATTTAACTCTCCAACTGAATTGCAATCAAACCAACCAATCTCCATTCTCATTATTTTTCGAAAATATGCTTTTCTTATTCGTTGTACTTGATGAGCTGCAGCTGTGACCCAGAAAGCAATCTAAAAAGAACAAGAATATCAAATCAACTACTGGGGCTTAATTATTGGGGATGTTATATTAGGGTATGCTTTAACATTGTGCTAAGAGATGGCAGCGTGTTAAGTTTCCCCCTTTAAGAAATGTGAATGGGAAATATATGCTGTTTCTACACGTTGGTTGGCACTAAGATTTTAAAACAGTAATTATTTTCCAAAATGTAGATCAGGTTTAAAATCTATATTTTTTTACTTCTGTAAAATAGGGATGATTACATAGCCCCAGTAATTCTGCAGTGAGAGGATTAACAGAAATTGCTTTTTATCTTTATCATGGCTCAAACTTGTGATACCAAATTAGTAACAGGTATGTTTTTTTCTTAGAAAAAATGTGCATTGCAAGCGCTTTATCTTTAGGTTGTAAAGCTTGATAAGTTACATAGTTCAAAAAGGGCATTGTTATCTATGCATTACTGTTTCATTTATCAGTCAAAAAAGAAGAATTTGACCCTTAGGTTTTGACCCTTGAGTTGCATGCAGATTTTTTTTTCATCTAAATCCTAAACTTTCGACATGATGACCTTTCAAATTAGACCAATTAACATAACACAATGCAAAAAAACACTTTGACACCTACTACACAATGCCATCAACTTTTGTGTTTAGTTCAGTGCTGTTCAACAATAATGAATTTGGAACAGGGGGAATCAATATTTGAATGTCACATTGTAGAGCTGAAATTCCAATGCCATTTAACTTACTTGAAAGTAGCTTACAATAAGAACTCCGACTCCAATGCCAACATAGTAATATGCAAATAGGGTCATTTCTGCTTCAACATCCACCCTGTTTATGAGAGAAATAAGTAATATTCACTTAGGAAAGAATAGTGCTAAAGATATCGTTTAGACTACATATACATTACCACACGTCATTTGCAATTTAAATGTATCAACAAGTACAAAAAAGTATATAATGGAGCCAAACTGCATTCTGTTCATAGGTGGGAAAAAATCATAGTAATACAAACAGTTGGTCTGGAACATAGCATTGGTAAAAGATGAATTGATTGGACTGATGAAGACTGTATCTGTAGCTTGACGCCCTCTTCAGCTATAAAAGTTAAATGTTTTGCTCTCAAATGCGTTTTCTCACAATTCTCAACACCGTTTTATCCATTTTGCAAGTTCTTGCGTGAGCTAAACAGAGACAGTCCACTGCCAGGGACATTTAATTACTTTACCATTGACGTGCCATAAAGATGACACTGGCTGCGAAAGAAGGCCTGCGACTCTTGTCGTTTTTTATACACAAATGAAATAAGCTTACTTGATTTGAAATAACGTCTTGAACGATACAAGCAAATTCCTACACTACTTGGTTTGGTTGAATGTGTAGTACACAACACATTTCAATATGAAAGCTGAACAGTAATTTCAATAAACAAGTTTATAAAGAAAACAAACACTGCAGTCTATTTCACTAAAGTGAAAACGGGCTTCTGTTGCATTCACAGCGCTGATAATGTTAAATATAAGCTAGATATTACTACAGTGCGGAATCGCGGACCATGGGTCAAACCCATGTTTGTATACGGTGTGTGTATCTTTTCTTTATTTATTTATTTTTAATCATTGTCGACCTTCTGGAGTCATCTGGATGCCTTTCCACTTTTTATTTAATTTTAAACCGTTTAAATGGCAAACCATAACAAAACACATAATAATATTGCATATACATAGCGCAAAAAAGTGGACGGGCAAAATTTGTGTGTGTCGTCGTCGCCTTTAATTTATTTTTCTGCACATACTGCTTCGCATATATGGTGTAGAACACGTGATTAGAAAATCTAACAGTATGTACAAATAAACTTGTTATGATTTTGAATGTGTGCTTCTTAAGAATTATTGTCATTGCACCTCTTTCTTTACAAATTAAGCACTGGTAATTAGTACTGTTTAAAACAGATCACAAATAAATGTAATGTTTGAGTTTGAAATAAACCAAAATGTTGTTATGTTTAATCAAAGTATAAATCGACTAAGGACTTCTTCAGTAGACAAGCTAAAGAATGTTATAACGGGTGTTAAAAAAAAAAAACAACTATTATATCATCCTAAACAGGTGGCAAGTCATATATGTTCAGGTCGGTATTAAACATCACTCACCCACAGTATATGGTGGTATTTTCTGCTATTTCATATATAGAGCCATTTTTCCAACTGATGGTACTGTTGATGCATGTTTTATTAGGATCTTTCAGTTCCTGAACTTCCAGTTCATATGCCACAAATGTGTCGGTCATCATCCCATACACCAGCAACATAAGAGGGGAGGCTGCCCCATGCACCAGTGCACAGAATCCTCCAGTTACCATCATGATTATATCAGTGCCAGACGCAAAACGAAACTGGAGAACAAAAAACAGATTACATATGGTGCATATCCAGTGTTCTGTTTAGTAGGATAACTCATACAGCAGATTTGTTTGAAAATATTAAACAAAAACAAAAAATTACCAGCTGAAAAAATCCAACGGCAATCTGCTTTTCTTTCTTCTTCTTTGGCCTGTTGATAGGGCGCAAAAAAAACAAAAAGCATGAAATAGTAGCCACAGGTTCTTACACTTATTTCATAACAGTTCCAGTACATCTACATTGGATGTGAGCCTTACATTTCGTCCCCTTTGGCATCCTGTCCTGGAAAAAACGGTCCATTCATCTTGTGAAAAGCCCTAAAGAAGAAAGCATACAGTAGTCATGAAGGAATACATTGAAGTGTTTATTAAGTATAATAAATTGATGTGTATTAATGTTCTTAGACTAAAAAAAAGCTTACCCGTTTTCATTTTGTTTGCCATCTGCAATGAATTGAAAATACTTAATAAAGCATAAAGTATAAATAATTATTAGTTTTATATTTGTCTTATTACATTTTAATTAATCTATTTGGTACCAATATACTATATATGATTATAGCTTATGGGGTTGAGGAGCCATGGAGTTATCACTTCATAGTATGAAACTCCTAACAAAGTTACTGTAGTAAACAATAAGTTTTCACTTAAGTTCCCTTAGCACATTAGGGTTAGGGTGCAATTTCAGTGTTTTTAGAGCTGGCAGAAGAGTCTTTCATGACATACATTGACTGGAAAAAGTAATTTTAAAGTTGAAGCAAAACATTCTCATATTCGTGACCAAATTTCATTATGCAGTACCTTTTTCTTTCAATTCAAAAGCTTTATTGACTTCTCCATTTGTTTGTATGCTTTGAAGATGAGCAAGGTCCTTCATTTCTAGGTTATTTTTTCCGGCGGGTTATCTAAACTGAAGAAGACAGAGGCAAGTTCTCTATTACAAAAGCAATGTGCTTTAAATAAGTTTGCACCACTGTATGATCTTACTCCATACTGGATCAGCTGAAATGTAAATATTGGATCAGTTGAAATGTAAAGCAGTGTTGAATTTATAACTTGTTTGATTTCAAGATTGCGATGAGTCTGTCCCTGATTTATTATTTATGGCATTACAGTATATTGGCATTGTGTTAAAATGTGGAAGGACTTAGTGTATATCAATAAATCTTAATATGTTTTTTAATAATCCATTGTGATGTATAACCAAAAAACAACAAGCAAGTACTTGTGTTCCACCAAATGGTTCTTGAATGATAACTAAATGTTTACAGTTGGTAAGTTAATTTAGATAAGGCATGGGACTCCTTTGATGCAATCTTTACCAGTTCATTGGGAATATGCAATAAAATAAAAAATAAAAAACATGCAGGCTCTTGTTCATAAAATAGAAGGGTTGAAATGAAATTTCAAAGGATTATATGGCAACTAATCATTTATTACTCTGATAGCCTTGAACAGAACATAGATTGTACAGAAGAACATAACAACATAAGAAAGGTTACAAACAAGAGGAGGCCATTTGGCCCATCTTGCTCGTTTGGTTGTTAGTAGCTTATTGATCCCAGAATCTCATCAAGCAGCTTCTTGAAGGATCCAGCTTCAACAACATTACTGAGGAGTTGCTTGCAGACTCCAACAATTCTCTGTAAAAAAGTGCCTCCTATTTTCTGTTCTGAAAGCCCCTTTATCTAAACTCCATTTGTGACCCCTGGTCTTTGTTTCTTTTTTCAGGTTGAAAAAGTCCCCTGGGTTGACATTGTCAATACCTTTTAGAATTTTGAATGCCTGAATCAGATTGGCGCGTAGTCTTCAAGACTGCATAGATTCAATTATTTTAGCCTGTCTGCATATGACATGCCCTTTAAACCAGGAATAATTCTGGTCGCCCTTCTATGCCACTCTTTCTAGAGCAGCAATATTCTTTTTGTAACGAGGTGACCAGAACTGAACACAACATTCTAGTTGAGGTCTTACTAATGCATTGTAAAGTTTTAACATTACTTCCCTTGATTTAAATTTAACGCTTTTCACTATATATCCGAGCATTTTGTTGGACTTTTTTATAGCTTCCCCATATTGCCTAGATGAAGACATTTCTGAGTCAACATAAACTCCTAGTTCTTTTTCATAGGTTCCTTCTTCAATTTCAGCATCTCCCATACGATATTTATAATGCACACTTTTATTGCCTGCATTCAGTACTAGCACTATAACAGCTACTACTATAAACAGTTTAGAAAAGAAACCATGGCAACCATGCTTATTTTGGACTAAATGTATTGGAATATTCAAGTTCTTCTAACTACACTTCTAAAAGCTGCATATCTGTGCAAAACAGTGACCTCAGAAGTGTTCCTCTCCTTTTTCTTACCTCTATGAATATTTGATGAATGCAATTTAAAAGAATAATAATAATAAAAAAGTAAGGCATACTAGTTTCCATTCAAAAATAAATAGTGTGTCTTTACATCAATGTTTAAATAATACTATTGCTAGAATTATTTTAACAAGAAGCTACTCAGAATAATAATTCAAATACTCCTTCATATAACTAAGTTCTAGAATTTCATACCATTACAATAGTTTTGTTCCTCTCAGTCAAACTACCTTTGCTTTCTTACTTGCTTCAAAAGAAGGGTCCATTGAAATACATAGCAATAGCATTATACTGTATTAAAACTAATATGAATAAATTACATCACATACCTTTTTTAACACTTTGCTGCCTATTCCAAGTCCACAGCACAACCTCTTGACAACAAAGATAAACTGAAATCTTCTCTCATGTAGAAATGCCTCATTGAAGAAACATTTCTTCCAGCACCTGTTGGAACAATATCTCCTGGGGTATTAAGAAGATAGGAGACTGCCTCTGACTTCCTTGAATTTAATCCATTGAGTCAGTTGACCTTTAACAACCACTGATAAGTCACTCCATTAAGTACCTTAAATTGTGCTTTATTAATCTCTATCCCGTGACCCTTGAACTTAAGCATGCTTACTGAATATCTCTCTTCTTAACTTTAATATAGAAACATGATCGACCTTTATTTTTAAGAACCTCAACAAGAACTCCATTTTTATTTGGCCTCTTTTGTGAGTAACAGTGGTCTGAGATTATACATACAAATTCCACCAGCTCTGGCGAAGTTGTACTAATGTTTCAGGCTAATGGATCCTCCATTATTGTAAATGTGTCCAAACTGTTAACAGCTGACATAGGGGTCGAATTTGTAGGGTAACATGTAACAAAGGAACCTGTTATCATCAATCATCCATCATATTCCAAGTTGCCATTAAGGGCCAATTAATATGGTAAATATATTAACTATTGTATTATGTTTAATTGCGAGACATTACTAGTACAGTAGTCTCTGTGTTTAGTTCTCCTAAGAGAACACTTCACCTTAGAGAACAGCCTTGTGGTGAAACAAAATTTTCACACATACATATAAAGTACATAGAGAGAGGCCAACATTCAAAATAAAAGGTGCCTTTTATAGTAGTATACTTTAATTGGTCATTTAAGATTAGCAAGCAGTTATGTCTGTTTTGAGTCTTACTATCACTGTCTAGTTATTTGCCTTTTAATTTAACCATTGTTTTTGTTGCAAAAGCTCTTATCAAATAATTCTTCTAATCTCTTCAATGTCACTTCTGACATACAGTAATTGCTTCATGAGAGCACAGCATAGCAGGTTCAATGACCACAAGGCTGTTACTTCTAATCCTTATCTCTTACTTGCTTGTGTTGTGATAGAGCCATCATAAATTATTAGTACACTTTCCAACACAATACCAAACGCATCATGCATCATGCTTCAGTTTAACTATTTAAACGCAGTATGGTCTTCCAACACAGATCACACCACAAACTTTTATAGTGAAAAGATTTGTCATTCTAAAACCTTCTTTATTATTTGACCAAATGTTTCAGTCACAAATGAATTGCACTGTAAACTAATGAAATGATGTGGTAATTATACACAACACTTCAACAAGTATTGAGAAAGTGATATGTTGGTAAATATTGAGGCTGAACAACTCTAGTTAAATATATTAATAGTTTGTTAGGTAACAATACAATAACTGGATATCAGTATGATATTTGACTTTATATGGTTTGACCTTTGGCCTTTGTGCTACCTCTGGGTACAATATACATTGGTCAGCTGGCATAGGTGCAGAAAGAAATGATTTAAATCTTAAACTCAGTATTCGAATTCTCTCAGCTGGACCGTCACTGAAAAGCCGGGCAGGTCTTTCTCTACACCTATGACAGTCAGCCCATGCTGATTGAAAGGCTGTTTCAAATTTGTGACTTTTAAAAATATTTAGCACAATGGTAATAACACTCATTGTCATAGCCTAATTTTGACAAAAATCTAATTTATAAGAGAAAATATTGTGTAAATATTTTTTACATGATATATGTAAGTACACAACTATATCAGAAAATGCTTAGGGTTAGAGTTTGGGTTAGGGTTAAGGTTAGAGTTAAAGTTAGAGTTAGGGTTAGGTTTAGGATTAGGGAGTAGGTTTAGAGTTAGGACTAGGGTAGGGTTAGGGTTAGTTTATTTAGTTCAGTTCATTGTGTAATAAATCCTTTTAAAAAAAGGATTGTTCTTCTCAAAGACTTTCTCCTGGTGAATTATTAAAGAAAAAAAAGGTTTAAACTATTTAAACCTTTAGCTAGAAACAGAAACAGTTTATGTTAACAATAATAACCAAAGAGGTTCAAACAATCATTAACTAGAAAAAAATATATATAAGACCTGTAAACTGTGAAAAAAAATAATTTGTAAGGTCAATGCTCCCTCAGTGAGAGACCACTGTTAACAAAGAGTTTGGAATTTATCTATTTATTAGTTAGTAATTATTAATGTCAATTTCATACGTTTTTTATTCATATCTTGTAAGTCAC
This sequence comes from Acipenser oxyrinchus oxyrinchus, assembly GCA_030684275.1. Lineage (NCBI taxonomy): Eukaryota > Metazoa > Chordata > Actinopteri > Acipenseriformes > Acipenseridae > Acipenser > Acipenser oxyrinchus. The sequence goes on from CM060257.1 coordinate 12,073,598, forward strand.
AGTCAAGTCATGATAAGGGAACAGTTGCTAAGTTTTTTTTTGTTGTTTTTTTTTGTTTTTTTTAATCTATTTAAAAAATAATTAACCAGAAGAATGCTCGCTAGGATGAATCATCTGGTTTCCAATTGCATCCTGGGTAACAGCTACCAGTGAAAGACCACTGCAGCAACTTCAGATTTCTGCTCGCCATGCTGTGCTCTGTTAAGGGTTCACCAGCACTAAGACTGGACAGCTTGGATCTAGATTGACTTCTACTCCAGCATTTACACAAATCTGACATCCTGTATGCTTCATTAGTTAAGAGCCTGAATTATACACACTAAAGTCAGGGATAATATGTAGTGTTTAACAATCACATTGCTTCTAGTTCTACTCCAGCATTTACACAAATCTGACATCCTGTATGCTTCATTAGTTAAGAGCCTGAATTATACACACTAAAGTCAGGGATAATATGTAGTGTTTAACAATCACATTGCTTCTAGTTCTACTCCAGCATTTACACAAATCTGACATCCTGTATGCTTCATTAGTTAAGAGCCTGAATTATACACACTAAAGTCAGGGATAATATGTAGTGTTTAACAATCACATTGCTTCTAGTTACTTTTTAGTGTTCAAAGTTATGGAAGAAACTTTCTTATTTTATTGCAAATGGTATAATTTGGCTTCATACATATTTAACAAATGCATATACAGAATTACTGATAACAAAGGAACTTACTATACCTAAGTATCAGAAACAACAACCAATCTGCAGACCTGCTTTGAGAAATGACAGGCTCCACTCCAGGATGATGTCAATGATCTGACAAACACTGTACAAAGTGGCAACATAAACAATGAGGGTATATAACACTTGAAATGTATTTGCTTACGATTGTAAGTCGCCCTGGATAAGGGCGTCTGCTAAGAAATAAATAATAATAATAATAATAATAATAATAATAATAATAATATATATATATATATATATATATATATATATATATATATATATATATATATATATATATATATATATATACGTGTTACAGCTGGAGGGGAATCGATAAAGAGCGTTGTAAAAAAATTGTAAACGAAAATCCACAATAATCAAGATGTATTTGCAGACTCATTCAACTGAAACGATGGAAATAAGTGGACGTCACAGGTAAAGTGCGACTATGCTGTAGCATGTAGAATTCTTCGAGCAACTCGCAAAACTCCACCATTAACAGCCAAGGTTTTTTAAAAAAAACATCTGTCATAGCAGTACATGAAATAACAACAGTCATCTAAACACTAAAGACTTGTATGCGACCATAGTGTTAACCACATTTGACAAGAATTCAATAATAATAAATTTAAAAATCGTCTTGCATGATCTATTTAATTATGCCAATACTTTTGTCTGCAACTGCATGTGTAGTCATGACAACTCCCTGATTGTGATCCATATATAAGCATAGCAAGACTGTAAACATCACCATGACTACCCACAAATATTTGTAGAAATTGTTCTCAGACTATACTAACTTACTGTTATAAGCATTTTTTATTTGAAAAGTTACAATTTAAATATAACGTTTGCGTTACAGCTGTGAAGTAGTTTTGTTCTACTTTATTTGTCTTATCAACAGAAAGGTATTCATGACCGAACTTAAACCAGCCACATAACATGAAATACAATTCCTGTTCGATCTCTTTAATATATATATATATATATATATATATATATATATATATACACACACACACACACACACACACACACACACACACACACTACAACTTGTGGTAAATTGTTGTTTTTTTTTGTCTATGTACAATGTTTATTTGTGCCGTAATTAAACCATATTTAATGTATTTTATATTTCCTGCAAAGGCCATGTAATCACACGAAGAGCAATAAAAAAAAAAATTATGATACAAAAAACATTGACAAATACATAAAAATAAATATAATAATAATACGATTAAATGCCAATAAAAACGCAAACGTAACTTGGGTAAGTATTAAGCCACAAAATGCCGGGCCATGTTTTACCCTATCCTATCCTGACATGTGACTTGACTCTGGGAGGGCAAAATTGGGGGGGGAGGTGTAGGACATGCAACGTTAAGTACGAGTTGCGCACACAGCACCACCCTGCGTGAGCTCCGCTGTGGGCTTGTTTTTTTTGAGAGTCAAGGTCGGAATTTGAGTCGCGGGTTGTAATTTATATAAACACCCATACTCTAACAAGGGTTGCGCTTGTTTTGGGCTTGTTTTCTCGTGGGACTTGGCAACACTGTGTGGTAGCCTTCGTTCTGCAGTGATATACTCTTGATGACCTCGCCTGTCCCAGGCTTTCACAGAATCCTACACCAACACAGGCGAGTACAGTCGATGGCGTCTGATCTAGGAAGCTGAGCAGGGTATCTTTAAGCGTTTTGTTTTCACTTTTTGGTAACAGAATAGTAAACCATCCACGCTTCGGCCTGGGCAATGTCTGTGGGTTGTTTTGTTTGTTTGTTGCACCGAGAGGAAGTAGATTCCTCAAGTAAACAGATTGAACCAACTCTGTATCGAACAGTACCGTTTGTTTGTTTTTGTAATTACGCAGATAATCTAAATATGTAAATAATATTTGCGATATGTAAATAAATTATTCAGTATTTGCGCGTAGATTTGGTTATGAGTACCACAAAATGCATTGCCTAACCTTTTTCAGTTTGTTCAGAAGTCTGTATTCAAGGGCGACGGCTTTTTGTTTATTTAGGCATTTGAACAAACACCCAAGGCACCGCTCTTCTTGCAGAATTCCAAATCCTGAGTTGCTGATCTCAGTGGACGTGGTCTCTGCAGTGGTTCAAAGTTACCTTGTCAAAGGTGGATGGACTGTTATTAATATCGATTCTACTGTAGCTGTGGTTTTACGCAAGTAGGTGGGTTTTCTTTGATTTTTAAAAGCACATATGAGGGAGAGTTTTTTTTTCTTTTCTTGTCTGTTTATGAGCATTTTTGTTTAATAATTTGCATTAATTAACTTGACTTGTGACGTTGAAATGGTAGTTTTTCAGTCACCAAACAAAAAAGTCCTGAATCATTGCGCACACAGACTAGAGTACTCGTATAAAAACCCAGCTAACCGTTGTCATTCCTTTTATGTTTTGGCAACGTTGTAAAACTACGTTGATACAACGTAAATTTGTGGACTCCCAGATACGTCACTACAACGTTGTACCCGACATTGTGACAACGTGAATAGAATGTTCTGACAACATAACCACAACGTTGTATTTATGTACTCAGAACGTTCTGAAATTACGTTGTGAAAACGTGAGTAGAATGTTCTGACAACTTATCTACAACTTCGTATTTACAACATTGTAAACATTAAACACATATGTACAAATGTAAAAACAATGTAAAAACAACTGTATTTAATCAAAATTGTTACAACATTGTGAAATTAAGAAATTACGTTTTGCCTCTGAATTGAAACGGAAAAAAAATGTATAATTCAAGATTGACGTCAAAACCTTATCTCCCAATAAGCCTGAACTCAAAAAGAGTTACTAATCAAAATATAAACTTTACCATTAAGAAATCGAAATAAGGAATTAATTCAAACATTGAAAAAAACAAACCTCTTGCCTCAACTTAAACTTGTAAATAGCACATGGCACCCAGCCTGGTAATTGACATCAGTGTTGACATACAAGGTTTTGTACTACCCATTTGACATAAGGTTAACTCACTTGGTGTTTGAAACAACATTATTAGTTGTTGAGACATTTACAGACTGAAGAATAGATGAGAGCGTTCTATTAATTAAAAAAAAAAGTGGCAAAAAATGACATTCAAGGTTTTGTCATGACGCACAGTGAGCCATTGTCACATTTTTATTTTAAACAAAACAAATTTGCACCAAAACAAAGCAATCAGACATCTTCCATGTTCTCCTTGTCCGTGTTATCTGGAGTGTTGCGTCTCTGGGAAAACAGAATAAAAGATAACAACATCAATATTAATTATATTTAGGGCCCTGCGTTTTTTGTGACTTGTTTTTTTAAGCTGTATTTCAGCACCGCAAGATGCCAATATAGCGCCCTTATTAAACTACCTATTGAGCAATTATTCACAATCACCTCATTGCATTACCTTAATCATCTAAATTAGTGATTCTATTGTACACTCATTGGCACGTTTATTAACAGAGTGGTGTACAGTGCCTACGTAACCACCCATCCATTATCATAACCGCTTATTCCTTAAGAGGGTCGTGGTGAGCTGGAGCCTAAACCGGCAGACACTGTGTAAGGCAGGACACCAAGGCAGGACACCCTGGACAGGGCACCAGTCCATCGCAGGGCACCACACACACACACACACACTCACACACTCTCACACACACAGAGGGCAAATTAGAGTGGCCAATCAACCTGAACAGCATGCAGAGCTAACCACCACGCCACCGTGCCACCCAACTACATAACCAAATAAACATACTGACCTTTATTTAATCATGCACCCAACAAACACATTCTAACATAATTGTGGTCACTGTTATACTTTCAATTTATTCTTCTTAATATTACCGTATTATGATAAACATTATCAATGTTAATTTAGCTACTTCTGTGACTATTTACCTGATCTTTGTAGCGGGAACCTCCTGGTTTGTTGGGCGCGTGCTTCAGAAATTCCGCAATCTCCACTTCTACATCAGCCTCCTTTGTATGTTTTATGGTCATTGTACATGACCCTGCAAGACAAAATCAAAATCTGCTGTGATATGTCTTAATTTTGCCTTGTTAAAGGTCATACCACCTATAAAAAAAGAAGTAAACAGAATATACTTGGGGTCAAAATCCTTCTCGCACACCGATAGCTAAATTAAGTCAGTATGTTGAGGATTTAAACATTATTACACACGAGATTATATTACAACAATAAATGAAATGACAATACAAATAACTTAATTTAACTAACATAGCCACACTGACATTCAGTACATCTATAGCTAGGTCGCATTGCTACTGTACATTCGTAGCTAACTACGAATGACAGTCGAAACGCGTATTCTATTTGCTTTTAGCTATATTAGAAATTCATATATGGATATTGTGAACCTTAATTAAATGTCCCCTTTGAGTGAGACCAAATTGAAAGTCTTTAAATTTCGGACGATAAAACCCCATTTGTTAATACCTTAAAATTATTTAACCATGACAAATCGCTTTATTTAATAACATTTATGGATAACAATATATTAATCATAAAAATCAAATAAAAATAAACTTACCTCAGGATCTCGACGATCTCCTCCAGTCCGAGTTCTGTTTCACACACACAACTTACTCTAATATATAAAAAATTTAACAAACAAACATTCAAAAACACAAATATACAACACATATGTAAATTAAATATATATTAAGAAATAAATTATACAAATATAGCTATACAAATACAACAATTTATAAATGATCTCTCCGCTCACTCTTATTCTCCTTCACACTACTAAGCTCTGACAGGTGCGCGAGCATCTTCAGTTGATGCTCCTCGATGCGCGTGCAATGGAACACTTTAGGACCAATTAGAATCAAGCTAGTAAACCAAACTAATGCTGTATTTTTCAAGAATAAGATCTATAGGCTTGAATACTACAATAATAGTAAAACTGAAAACACAAATAAATGTAATAAAATTGCTATTGCCACAACGTTTATTTAAACCAAGTAATATATATATATATATCTAATATCTAACGTTGTCACAACGTTGTGACAATGTTGCGTTTTTCACTACCAGACCACAACCTTACCACAACATTGTGTATAAGTTGTACAGAACATTTCTACAACGTTATCAAGTGTGGTTGTAGCAACGTTGCCACAGCGTTTATTGTAACCAAGTAACATTTCTAACGTTGTCACAACGTTGTGTTGGCACCAACCAACCCACAACCTTACTGCAACGTTGTGAGGACGTTGTGTGTTAGCTGGGTACCGTTTTAAAGAAACCACATTGTTTTCAATAAGGATATATATATATATATATATATATATATATATACACAGAATATTTTATGTATACATACTGCAGTTGAGATGAAGTATCAACATTAAAACATTCTCCCGGACATGTATGCGAATATCATTTTGTTGGTATTCCTTTGTACCAAGTTGCAATATGATGTATTTTCTTTTTGTTCTCTTTATATATATATATATATATATATATATATATATATATATATATATATATATATATACAGTACTGTGCAAAAGTTTTAGGCAGGTGTGAAAAAATGCTGTAAAGTAAGAATGCTTTAAAAAATAGACATGTTAATAGTTTATATTTATCAATTAACAAAATGCAAAGTGAGTGAACAGAAGAAAAATCTACATCAAATCAATATTTGGTGTGACCACCCTTTGCCTTCAAAACAGCATCAAGCATCAATTCTTCTAGGTACACTTGCACACAGTTTTTGAAGGAACTCGGCAGGTAGGTTGGCCCAAACATCTAGGAGAACTAACCACAGTTCTTCTGTGGATTTAGGCAGCCTCTCTCTCTTCATGTAATCCCAGACAGCCTCAATGATGTTGAGATCAGGGCTCTGTGGGGGCCATACCATCACTTCCAGGACTCCTTGTTCTTCTTTACGCTGAAGATAGTTCTTAATGACTTTCGCTGTATGTTTGGGGTCGTTGTCATGCTGCAGAATAAATTTGGGGCCAATCAGATGCCTCCCTGATGGTATTGCATGATGGATAAGTATCTGCCTGTACTTCTTAGCATTGAGGAGACCATTAATTCTGACCAAATCCCCAACTCCATTTGCAGAAATGCAGCCCCAAACTTGCAAGGAACCTCTACCATGCTTCACTGTTGCCTGCAGACACTCATTAGGTATGCGCTCTCCAGCCCTTCGGTGAACAAACTGCCTTCTGCTACAGCCAAATATTTCAAATTTTGACTCATCATTCCAGAGCACCTACTGCCATTTTTCTGCACCCCAGTTCCTGTGTTTTTGTGCATAGTTGAGTCGCTTGGCCTTGTTTCCACGTCGGAGGTATGGCTTTTGGCGCAAGTCTTCCATGAAGGCCACTTCTGACCAGACTTCTCCGGACAGTAGATGGGTGTACCAGGGTCCCACTGTTTTCTGCTAGTTCTGAGCTGATGGCACTGCTGGACATCTTCCGATTGCGAAGGGAAGTAAGCATGATGTGTCTTTCATCTGCTGTAGTAAGTTTCCTTGGCCGACCACTGCGTCTATGGTCCTCAACGTTGCCCGTTTCTTTGTGCTTCTTCAAAGAGCTTGGACAGCACATCTGGAAACCCCTGTCTGCCTTGAAATTTCTGCCTGGGAGAGACCTTGCTGATGCAGTATAACTACCTTGTGTCTTGTTGCTGTGCTCAGTCTTGCCATGGTGTATGACTTTTGACAGTAAACTGTCTTCAGCAACCTCACCTTGTTAGCTGAGTTTGGCTGTTCCTCACCCAGTTTTATTCTTCCTACACAGCTGTTTCTGTTTCAGTTAATGATTGTGTTTCAACCTACATATTGAATTGATGATCATTAGCACCTGTTTGGTATAATTGTTTAATCATACACCTGACTATATGCCTACAAAATCCCTGACTTTGTGCAAGTATACCTAGAAGAATTGATGCTGTTTTGAAGGCAAAGGGTGGTCACACCAAATATGGATTTGATTTAGATTTTTCTTCTGTTCACTCACTTTGCATTTAGTTAATTGATAAATATAATCTATTAACATGTCTATTTTTGAAAGCATTCTTACTTTACAGCATTTTTTCACACCTGCCTAAAACTTTTGCACAGTACTGTTCATTTGAAAGGAAATATTTAATGTTATGGTATATATATATAATATATATATATATATATATATATATATATATATATATATATATATATATATATATATATATATATACCATAACATTAAATATTTCCTTTCAAATGAACTGAAGCTCATTGCTAGGGGTTGACTTGAAAATCCATTATCATGTAGAATTTTCCCTTAAAGACGCTTGGCGGCAGTGCATTGTGAATTCCAGAATAAGTCAATAAATAAAGCAGTTTCTGCAGTGACCCTAATGATGACACTGATATGCTTTCAGGTTATCTATTCAACAAATGCTTCTTCATAAAAACATGTTGTTTCTGTTCTTCCAGGAATGTTTCTATATCTTATTGGCTTGGTTGCACTTTTAGCCCTGTACCGCTGGTACAGGGAGACAAAAAGGGTTCCAAACATATCTGACAAATACGTGTACATCACTGGTTGCGATTCCGGCTTTGGAAACTTGTTGGCCAAACGCTTAGATGAACTAGGCTACCACGTGATTGCTGCCTGCTTTACAGAACATGGTGAAGATGATCTGAAAAAATGCTCATCTAAAAAGCTCACGACAATCCATGTTGATGTGGCAAAGTCTGAAAGCATTCAGAAAGCTGCAGCGTTTATAAAGTCCAAAGTTGGAGAAGCAGGTAAGTTGTTTGTTAGTAATAAAAAAGTCATTTACTGTATTTTTTAAATTATATTTTTATGATGTTTGCAATTTCTTTTTTAATAGAAGGTGAGTCCATCAGAGCTGAAATGTCATATTGTCACATGGTTTTGATGGAATGCACTGAAATTACACTTGATGTACTAATATGAAATAATACATTTAAGATGCTCAACTCCAGATCGATATGGTATCTTAAGTCCAATATCAATCTTAATCTTAAAAAAATAATAATAAAAGTAATTCATCACACATCTAAAATTGTTTCATTTTTTCAAAAAGGGCCATCATACAGGCCAACAATAAAGATCAACACTAATGGTTTTCTTTGACAAATGATTAGCTAAATTATTACAAAAATGATATTTTTTGTACTGAATCACTTTCTTTCTCACATTCTAACCCATAATGTTTTTACTCATTCAAGGGGGAGGGGTGAAGTTTTTCCAGACTGGCAGCTCATGCTAAACCTTGTATCTACCAGTCTGTTCAGGTAGCTCTTGTGCTGTTTTGTTTTCTAGGTCTGTGGGGTCTTGTCAACAATGCTGGCGTATCTGTGCCTGCTGGTCCATGTGACTGGCTCACAATACAGGACTACAAACAGATGCTGGATGTGAATTTGATGGGAGTTATAGAGGTGACGCTGAGTGTTATCCCGCTCATTAAGAAATCCCAAGGAAGAATAGTAAATGTTGCTAGTGTCTTTGGAAGAATAAGCCCAGTTGGTGGAGCTTACTGTATTTCTAAATATGCTGTTGAAGCCTTTAATGACAGTCTGAGGTAGGCTTTTTTTGGTTACATTGTTTATAACCTTGCAGTGCACTTTTAATTTGTGTGTGTCTTTGACCCCGTTCACACTACTGTGCTGGCCCAGGGCTGTCTCGAGCTATCTCAGGGCCGCTGCATATTTAGGTCTGCAACCCCATTCACATTTTGGTTTACGGCACCTTTGCACATTCACATATGTGACTGAAAAGCAGGCCTAAAATGTGGTGAATTGCTTTTTTTATGGAATGATAGCCTGCACTCAGAATGGAAGAGCTACTGGAATATACATTAATCCTTGATTTGTAACAGTTGTTTCTTCTTATTATACAGTACTGTGCAAAAGTTTTAGGCAGGTGTGAAAAAATGCTGTAAAGTAAGAATGCTTTCAAAAATAGACATGTTAATAGATTATATATATCAATTAACTAAATGCAAAGTGAGTGAACAGAAGAAAAATCTAAATCAAATCCATATTTGGTGTGACAACCCTTTGCCTTCAAAACAGCACCAAGCATCAATTCTTCTAGGTACACTTGCACACAGTTTTTGAAGGAACTCGGCTGGTAGGTTGGCCCAAACATCTTGGAGAACTAACCACAGTTCTTCTGTGGATTTAGGCAGCCTCAGTTGCTTCTCTCTCTTCATGTAATCCCAGACAGACTCGATGATGTTGAGATCAGGGCTCTGTGGGGGCCATACCATCAGTTCCAGGACTCCTTGTTCTTCTTTACGCTGAAGATAGTTCTTAATGACTTTCGCTGTATGTTTGGGGTCATTGTCATGCTGCAGAATAAATTTGGGGCCAATCAGATGCCTCCCTGATGGTATTGCATGATGGATAAGTATCTGCCTGTACTTCTCAGCATTGAGGAGACCATTAATTCTGACCAAATCCCCAACTCCATTTGCAGAAATGCAGCCCCAAACTTGCAAGGAACCTCCACCATGCTTCACTGTTGCCTGCAGACACTCATTCGTGTATGCTCTCCAGCCCTTCGCGAACAAACTGCCTTCTGCTACAGCCAAATATTTTAAATTTTGACTCATCAGTCCAGAGCACCTGCTGCCATTTTTCTGCACCCCAGTTCCTGTGTTTTCGTGCATAGTTGAGTCGCTTGGCCTTGTTTCCACGTCGGAGGTATGGCTTTTGGCCTAAGTCTTCCATGAAGGCCACTTCTGACCAAACTTCTCCAGACAGTAGATGGGTGTACCAAGGTCCCACTGTTTTCTGCCAGTTCTGAGCTGATGGCACTGCTGGACATCTTCCGATTGCGGGAAGTAAGCATGATGTGTCTTTCATCTGCTGCAGTAAGTTTCCTTGGTCGACCACTGCGTCTACGGTCCTCAACGTTGCCCGTTTCTTTGTGCTTCTTCAAAGAGCTTGGACAGCACATCTGGAAACCCCTGTCTGCCTTGAAATTTCTGCCTGGGAGAGACCTTGCTGATGCAGTATAACTACCTTGTGTCTTGTTGCTGTGCTCAGTCTTGCCATGGTGTATGACTTTTGACAGTAAACTGTCTTCAGCAACCTCACCTTGTTAGCTGAGTTTGGCTGTTCCTCACCCAGTTTTATTCCTCCTACACAGCTGTTTCTGTTTCAGTTAATGATTGTGTTTCAACCTACATATTGAATTGATGATCATTAGCACCTGTTTGGTATAATTGTTTAATCATACACCTGACTATATGCCTACAAAACCCCTGACTTTGTGCAAGTGTACCTAGAAGAATTGATGCTGTTTTGAAGGCAAAGGGTGGTCACACCAAATATGGATTTGATTTAGATTTTTCTTCTGTTCACTCACTTTGCATTTAGTTAATTGATGAATATAATCTATTAACATGTCTATTTTTGAAAGCATTCTTACTTTACAGCATTTTTTCACACCTGCCTAAAACTTTTGCACAGTACTGTATATTTTTTTCAATGCTGCACAGTAGCAATTTTATGGTATATACATAAAATACATATATATATATATATATATATATATATATATATATATATATATATATATATATATATATATATATATACATACAGTATATACTATATATATATATATATATAGTTTATTGACTATTTTGACTTAATGTTATAGTGCATCAACGATCTTAATATTTGTGGATGAGAATAGTGTTTTATGTGCGTATAAAAGCAAGCAGCTAAAAGAAATGATCGTCATTTTAATGTTAAGACACACACTTTTGTAGCTATGTATATTGTTGCGTGCAAAATAAACAATGGTGGTGACTATGCCAAGTCGCTGCATTATTGATCATTATTGAGATCCACAGTCCTGCAGTTTTTATATTTATCGCTTAGTTACAAATAATAACAGGAAGGTAATTGTGACAAATTAAGCTTAATTATGAATGCACTGCAGCTTCTATATTATGTGAAAGAAACAACCTGAACGTTAACCCGCTAGATTTTTTAAAAATTAACATTTTTCTAATTAAAGTTGTATGATGTAGAAATAAGTACCATCCAATACTGATCCACTGCCGTCTTGGCTAGCAGAGCATTCAGCTTTCTATTTATGTTATGTGCGCGTGGGAGTACTGAGCGACGTAACCAAAGTGGTCATTTGATATGAAAAGGCGGCCATAAGTCTGCTTTGCGTTCATATATATCTTCTTTGGAGCGTTCACATATGAGAAAAGGCGGCCCTGGGCCACCTTAAATTGTAAGTGAATGGGGTCTTTTTGACCTGCTATTTGTTATAAAGTCTTTTATATCCATGGTGTCTTTTTAGGTAAGATGGTACCAGTTTTGGTGATGAAGCACAAACAGTAAAACTATTGTATTTTGCACCATACAATAGATGGACATTGCTAAACTAGCTAAATTAATGACGCACCATTTAAAAGAGATGAACAGTAAATAATGAAGCACATTTTTTTTTTTTTGATTGATGTATTGTCTTTACACATTTGATTAAATAATTGTTGAATGTGAGTATTATTCCATATACGTGAACACAACATCTGTGTATTCATATTTGTAAGTATACAGTAGATAGTGAGAATCTGTCAATGTAATAGTTTTCATTTATTAATTTGCATTTGGAGAACATTGCACATTGCAATTAATTGTTTTTGGCTAAGAGATGTTCTGGCCAAAGTGTTTTAAAGGTTTCCATCACCTTTATTTGACAGGAGAAGCCTCAGGGATTTTGGAATTAAGGTTCTGTGCATTGAACCTGGATTTTTCAAAACAAGAGTTTGTAATATTGATATTATGGAAAAAAACGTTCACAATCTCTGGGATAAGCTGCCACAGGAGGTCAGAGATGATTACGGAAGTGATTATGTGGAAAAAGGTATCTTTTTTTTTTGTGACTACACATTTGCATTACATATATGTGTATTTTGACATATATTGTGCTTCTCTATCATTGATAAATAAAATAAATGTCTGTATAACAGACAGTTGCTTCAGGAACATCTGTAGCACCTGGAGTATCTACAAACACACTGAACAATGGGCCTTAAGCAGCCTTCTACACATACACTAATCACACCATGTCAGCTCCAGTAACACAACAACTGTTTCCTCTGGATGTGCCTTGAATATCTTCCATTTGAATTATTGTTAATATATCTTCCAGTTTCCCTTTTTCTAAAATATACTCAAATATATTTGCTGTGTTTGTCATTGCAGCGGTAAAATTAATGAAGGCAACAATGGCCAAACTGCCTGACCCAGACCTGATGAAGGTGGTGAGCTGTATGGAGCACGCTGTCTCAGCTGTCTATCCACGAACACGATACTCTCCTGGATGGGACGCCAAACTCTTCTGGCTCCCTCTTTCTTACATGCCAACACTAATCGCTGATTACGTGCTTGGCAGGGATAGTGTTAAACCTGCAAAAGCTGTTGTCTAATATCCAAGTCATGAATTGTAACCAGATACATACTGTGTTACAACTAAATGTTTTCTTATGCAGTTCTGGGAATGTGGGGTTTTAGGGACGAGTAACACAAATGTAGGGATTGAGGATGAGCGTACACTGTCATCCAAACCTGTCACTGTTTCATACTATAATACTGGGAAGATACAAATGCTAGGTGACGGTATATAACTATTCTTTAAATGATTTTATATGCCATAAATACTCTTAAGTGTGCAATATATTTTTTAAATGTGTAACTAGTTTGTACTATATAAAATTACTACTCAAAGAGTAAGTAATGGGGTTCCGAAAAATATAGCGTTACACGTCCCGACATGTCGCTACAACTGTTTAAATAACGTACCTATATTTTTTTCTTTTCATTGTTTAACATCCTGACAACTTTTTACACTTAGAACTTTAGTCTGTTTCAAAGCTGTTTTTTCAAAATGTCTGCTCTAGTGCACTGATAGTGTAAGGATTATTGCCCACATTGTCAAACAGGTAACACAGCAATAACGATCTATGATGTGGTATGGAACAGAAAAGCCAGAGCACTTTTTTTTTTTTAATTGCTCTTCCTGCAGTGATTTAGAGGACAGATCCTAAACCCCAGTACGCTAAAGTGGCCATTTTGAAAATATCTTTGAAATAAACTTTAAAGTTATAAGTGTAAAAAGTCAGGATATTAAAATGAAAATAAAAATTACAGGTATGTTATTTAAACAGTTGTAGTAACACGGGGACATGTAACCCCATTACTTATTATTATTTGTTTATTTAGCAGGTGCCTTTATCCAAGGCGACTTACATAGACTAGGGTGTGTGAGCTATGCATCAGCTGCAGAGTCACTTACAATTACATCTCACCCGAAAGATGGAGCACAAGGAGGTTAAGTGACTTGCTTAGGGTTACACAATGAGTCAGTGGCTGAGCTGGGATTTGAACCGGGGACCTTCTGGTTACAAGCCCTTTTCTTTAACCACTGGACCACACAGCCTCCCACTCTTTGATATCAATTGTTTTATAATCATTTTCGCTTTAAGACTATGGAACATATATTAAATGTACTACAGCAAAAAATTATGCTTTATAGAATACACAGTGGGACAAATAAATGTGAAACTGTATTAGTGAAGTCTGATTTCATGTATCATGCTTTGGATCTAATACTTTTTTAAATTCCTTAATTCCTTGCAACTTAGATGTTTGAATATATATTTAGTACTTACATGAGTCCATTTAATGCTAACATACATTAACCATTGCCTTTGGGAAGCATTACTGGGTCATGAAACTCAATCGCCATGTGCCTTAAAACCTATGTGAAAGCATTTGGTAAAGGTTTCAAATTTGTATAATTACAACTCCAAAATAAAACAATTTCCAACATGGTTGTATTTGTTTTCTGAAATTGCATTTTTGTTAACAACTTTAAGCAGTACCACAGAAAGCTTACACTTAATGCAAAATACAAACAAGGAAAACTGCTCGCCGTGAAAAAATGCCTAACAGCAACTGAGGGATAGGTACATGATTGATTTGAAGGCTTTTAGGACCAACCCAAATCAAAAATCCCAGCAGTGGAATATCTGTATCGGCCTGCAGCTGCCTTTTTGAACTCTGGTAAGATTATACATTTTGATACAAAGTTTTAAAAAAAAATGAGTGCAGCCTGAAAGCAAAAAACAAACTAACAACTGAATGAAATACTGCTGTCCCGTGATATCTTAAACAACAAAGTGATTGTGCTGTGATATTGTAGAATATGACTCTTAGATGAGTCAGCAGTAACAGACACCATTCCACAGTTGCCTCTTGAATCATTTGTCAATTTCCTGAGAGGTTATTGCTCCAGTACTGTTTTTGTTGCTAAAAAGGAAATGGGTTGGTTTTAAAGCATTGCAGTGAAACCTCAGGAAGTTATTTCCAACTTACTTTATTTTTTTTGGAAAAAATTCTGTTACACCACTGAAGTAGGAAAACGAGGTTCATGAAATAAAAAATGTTGTCACCCTCTTTCAACAACATCCTTCATTTAACACTACAAACATGTATCTCTATATCATGTGCTGTATTATTATTATTATTATTATTATTATTGTTTTCTGTATCACTGAGAAATGGCAATGCATCGTTTAATGGAATCATTAGTAACCGACTGAGGTGTTAGTATCATGACAATGTATATTGAAATGACTGATTTACATTATGTGGAATAACTTCTTGTGTCTTCATGAAACATGTAAGGGTGATGTACAGTCAGAGAGACACCCCTATATAGCCCCATAATCTAACACTCTCAATAGTTCCATCACAATTGGCTAAGCGGTTTTCCAGATATATTTAAAAATGTAAGAGTGACAACCAGATGGATAAATGTAGCCCCCCCCCACCCCAATATATCACCAGAATCCATACCTATGCAAAGAAACGTGCGCCTCGTCATGGTAACACGTTTGCATGCTATTTAACGATTAACCATGAAGAAAACAGAAGTAAAACAAACTTGTAAGGACCTTTTACCCCCTCAAAATGGATTGGTGTCTAGAACATCTAGATCTTATTTTTTTTTTAAAAAGACCTTTAAAATATGTTTTTTTTCTGTCTGTACAAACATTATTCCCTTTTCACTACAAGTTGCTTTTATAAGTATAGTACATTAAACGTCCAAGACCACAGTGTCCTGTGTATTTCTGAATTTATTACAAGTTTGCTCATACAATGGGTTGGCAGTGCTAAGCTTTTTCAGTCTAGTGAAAAGTTTGCACCATGTTTGTCATGGTAGAAACTTTTTAACCTCAACAGTGCCTCTGAGTTGGCTGCCAGAGAGCTAAAAGTACAGAAACTATTTATTTATGTATTTATTTGGCAGACACCTTTATTCAAGGTGACTTACAGGTGTTACAGGGCAGAAAATGGTTACAATGCAAGTTTAATATTTAAATACAGTGTAGTTAACAGTGTGTGCAAATAAATAAATACAATATGAACTAGGATGCAACAAGTTAAGATTACAACAAGTTATATCTACAATGACATTGTCAAGAATTTTTCGCAACATTCTCTTTTTATTTATGTATATGCTCTGAGCACACTCTTAAACTCAGGGGAGACGTTCAGGAGGACGTTAAGATGTTTCAAACTCCTGTAGTGGATTGTTCGTGCACTGGGCTTGCAACGTATCCAGATGACTTTTTAATAATAAAGAAAATCACACAGACTCATTTAATTCGAAGTTTTAACGAATCAGAGCAGTAGTAGTGCTCTTTTCGGTTTATTAAATGCTTATGTTAAAAATTGGATTGGTTGGTTGCACAGACCACCATAAATCCCAAGTAAAAAGCAGTCTGGGCGATCCAGTGCTTTACAGGTTTAACAGCATTAATACTTCAATATAGTAATACAGATATGGTTAATTATATGCTATACATGCATAAAGCTAAAAACGCCCACCGCTAAATTCTAGAACATTCAATATATATATATATCACTCTCTTAAGACTAAAACATAATTTATATACCTTATAGCAATGCAGCAATATAAAAGAGATATTAAATTCAAATATATGCTTACCTTCCAGTATATGGTAGTGCATTGTAGGATATATTGAAAAATAAGAACTGTCTTCAAAAGGCAGAGAATTGTGAATACGACTAAATAGCAATCATTTTTTCAGAGATCCTCAGAGCATGGACCACACAACTTCTTGTTTGCAAGTTGAGCGATACTTGACTCGGGTTTTACCTAGGTTTTTATAGGATTTTCCCTCCATTGAATACATCAGGTCCCAATCTAATCATCACTCGGCCTTGACATTTCTTATGTTTAAGTTAATTATACATTCTAAAAGGATCTGTTCAACTCCTTTTTCAAAACTGATTTGGTATAACTTCTTGCCAAAAAATATTGAAACATGATTTCATTGCTCTCTTTTTCCAACTCCTCCTTTTTCTGAAAAGTCAGGTGGACCAAAGTTCACAGAATCCTTGCTACCAAATACAACACAAGTATATGTGTATATATGAGAGATGTTTTTAATATGTAACACCAGCTCTATTTGATTATATTAAGCTGAGTCCAAAATACATGTCCCTCTTAGCCACATATTACATTACCTTTTCAGTGTGTTATCAATGGGCCAGTTTAACTTCATATACAAATGTGTGTTAACAAAGTATGGGACAAAGACTGCCTTTGAATAAGCATACAGTGGTCAGGTCAGTTAGTTTCATTTAAATTTAAGCTATAATAAACATGTTAAATATAAGAGCCTCATTTAACTGTTCCATTCTCGGACTATGCCTGACCTCTCGCTCTGTTTCTAAAAGTTGCCTGCTCAAGCAGGATTCAGGCCAAGAGTATTGTTTTAATTAATATGAAACTCCACTGTAAGCACTTTTCCAAATTCACCGCATGAAGTAATTTTTTGGCCGATTCAAGAGACACCTGGACCGGTATCTTTTCAGATAATACCAAAAAACGCTTACATCCTAATTTTTATAACTCAGCTCTCATTATTTTCTTATAATATAGTGAGATACATACTCCTGTCTTTCTTAAAGCACCTTCCGTTGGTTATCATTCAAGGTTGGCAAATCCCGCTTTTAAGAGCCAACACCGAATCTGCCAAAGACTAAGCTTTATTTTTTGAAGGTCTAATGCCCTTCCAGAATTCTTCTTTGTGTCTGAGGCAAACATTTAATTCTTTCACTTTACAGTTTCCCTGTAAATAAATACCTTTGTTTCTTACTGCAGTAAAATCTTTATACAAACTAAACATGTTCAGTACTGTGCAAAAGTTTTAGGCAGGTGTGAAAAAATGCTGTAAAGTAAGAATGCTTTCAAAAATAGACATGTTAATAGATTATATTTATCAATTAACTAAATGCAAAGTGAGTGAACAGAAGAAAAATCTAAATCAAATCCATATTTGGTGTGACCACCCTTTGCCTTCAAAACAGCATCAAGCATCAATTCTTCTAGGTACACTTGCACACAGTTTTTGAAGGAACTCGGCAGGTAGGTTGGCCCAAACATCTTGGAGAACTAACCACAGTTCTTCTGTGGATTTAGGCAGCCTCAGTTGCTTCTTTCTCTTCATGTAATCCCAGACAGACTCGATGATGTTGAGATCAGGGCTCTGTGGGGGCCATACCATCACTTCCAGGACTCCTTGTTCTTCTTTACGCTGAAGATAGTTCTTAATGACCTTCGCTGTATGTTTGGGGTCGTTGTCATGCTGCAGAATAAATTTGGGGCCAATCAGATGCCTCCCTGATGGTATTGCATGATGGATAAGTATCTGCCTGTACTTCTCAGCATTGAGGAGACCATTAATTCTGACCAAATCCCCAACTTCATTTGCAGAAATGCAGCCCCAAACTTGCAAGGAACCTCCACCATGCTTCACTGTTGCCTGCAGACACTCATTCGTGTACGCTCTCCAGCCCTTCGGCGAACAAACTGCCTTCTGCTACAGCCAAATATTTCAAATTTTGACTCATCAGTCCAGAGCACCTGCTGCCATTTTTCTGCACCCCAGTTCCTGTGTTTTCGTGCATAGTTGAGTGGCTTGGCCTTGTTTCCACGTTGGAGGTATGGCTTTTTGGCCGCAAGTCTTCCATGAAGGCCACTTCTGACCAGACTTCTCCTGACAGTACATGGGTGTACCAGGGTCCCACTGTTTTCTGCCAGTTCTGAGCTGATGGCACTGCTGGACATCTTCTGATTGCGAAGGGAAGTAAGCATGATGTGTCTTTCATCTGCTGCAGTAAGTTTCCTTGGCCGACCACTGCGTCTACGGTCCTCAACGTTGCCCGTTTCTTTGTGCTTCTTCAAAAGAGCTTGGACAGCACATCTGGAAACCCCTGTCTGCCTTGACATTTCTGCCTGGGAGAGACCTTGCTGATGCAGTATAACTACCTTGTGTCTTGTTGCTGTGCTCAGTCTTGCCATGGTGTATGACTTTTGACAGTAAACTGTCTTCAGCAACCTCACCTTGTTAGCTGAGTTTGGCTGTTCCTCACCCAGTTTTATTCCTCCTACACAGCTGTTTCTGTTTCAGTTAATGATTGTGTTTCAACCTACATATTGAATTGATGATCATTAGCACCTGTTTGGTATAATTGTTTAATCATACACCTGACTATATGCCTACAAAATCCCTGACTTTGTGCAAGTGTACCTAGAAGAATTGATGCTGTTTTGAAGGCAAAGGGTGGTCACACCAAATATGGATTTGATTTAGATTTTTCTTCTGTTCACTCACTTTGCATTTAGTTAATTTATTAAATATAATCTATTAACATGTCTATTTTTGAAAGCATTCTTACTTTACAGCATTTTTTCACACCTGCCTAAAACTTTTGCACAGTACTGTATATTCTTTGATTTAATTTATATAGTAATGTCTAAATACTTTTTGTTTAGTTGGAGAAACTGAACTAATTCTTAAATCGATTAAATGAAATGAACATTATCGTAAACGTGTCAACAATATGGTTGCAATGTTGTCAGTGCCATGCTTCTGTTATAATAAACCTTTACTATGTTCTTTGAACAGTTTATCTTTAAATGGCATTATAAGATGTATTTCTAATTAAGTTACTTCAGTATAACAGTTACTCCTAGAAATTGTAATATTATTTTACTCTATTGATAAATCTTTCAAGATTTTAAGGGAAGGTCCAGTTATTTATATCTAAATACAGGCTAGAATTAACATATTAAAATGTAATAGTGTTATAGTGACTGAACTGTGTCTCACCTTCTTCACTGTTCATACAAAATCCAGTCAAAGTGGGTTTTAAGACAACCTTTGCTTTTTGCCAATTTTAGAGTTGATTAATATGAAACAGTATCATAAGCATTTTTCAAGACTCATTATTTCAAACCAATATCTAACTTAACGTATTAACACGTCCTACACTTTCCATTCCCATCTCTTCCTGCCGGGTTCTAATTAATTTCTGTTATAGATAGAAAATGATTATTGTAAGATAAACGCCTATCTTCTGTTATCCGAAAGGTATTTCTGTTTGTTAATATTAACGAGATCGCTCATTATAGAGATGATCTTGGCTGTTAAATCACTGACCATCAAAAATCCCGCTTCATTGGCCAAAACCAATGAGTCATCTTCAACACTGCCTTTACTACAAGCAGGTGAGAACGAGGTTACAACATTAGTTGTATTGCTTCAACGAGTTTACTGTTAGAGTTACAGTTTATACTTTAAATTATTATTATTATTATTATTATTAATTAATTAATTTATTTATTTATTTCTTAGCAGACACCCTTATCCACGGCGATTTACAGTCGTAAACAAAAATACATTTCAAGAATCACAGTACAAGTAATAATACAATTAAGAGCAAGATAAATACAATGACTTTGGTTCTAGCAAGTACAAGTATGACAAAATACGATTCAATAACGGAGCAGATGACAATGTCA
Source organism: Acipenser oxyrinchus oxyrinchus (assembly GCA_030684275.1). Taxonomy (NCBI): domain Eukaryota; kingdom Metazoa; phylum Chordata; class Actinopteri; order Acipenseriformes; family Acipenseridae; genus Acipenser; species Acipenser oxyrinchus. Next base: position 12,094,244 of record CM060257.1, read on the forward strand.
GTGATAGTTACATCAGGATATAATTAAATACAAAATACTACAGATTAAATAACACTTGACAGATTACAGTACTCTAAAGTACAGGATTAAATGCAGTAAAATAGGGGGCAGATAAGAGCAAGTAAAGAACATTTAAGGAAGAGTGATAAGTGTCCGGGGGGAAAAAAAGAGGAGTTCTACAGGTGCTGTCTGAAGAGGTGAGTCTTGAGGAGGCGCCAGAGGGTGGTCAGGGACTGGACAGTCCTGACATCTGTAGGAAGGTCATTCCACCACTGCGGGGAGAGGGTGGAGAAGGAGCGGGCTTTGGAGGCAGGGGAGAGTAAAGGAGGTAGAGCCAGTCTTCTAGTGCAGGAGGAGTAGAGAGGTCAAGTGGGGGTGTAGGGAGAGATGAGGGTCTGGAGGTAGCTGGGTGCAGTCTGGTCAAGACATCTGTAGGCTAGTACAAGAGTCTTGAACTGGATGCGAGCGGTGATCGGGAGCCAGTGGAGTGAGCGGAGCAGTGGAGTTGCGTGGGAGAAGCGAGGCAGAGAGAACACCAGGCGAGCAGCGGAGTTCTGGATGAGCTGGAGCGGACGGGTGGCGGATGCAGGGAGGCCAGCCAGGAGGGAGTTGCAGTAGGCGGGAGAGTACCAGGGCCTGGACCAGGAGCCGGGTGGCGTAGTTGGTGAGGAAGGGTCGGATTCTTCGTATGTTGCTCAGGAAGAATCGGCAAGTGCGTGCCAGAGTGGAGATGTGCTGGGAATAAGAGAGGCAGGGGTCCAGGGTGACTCTGAGGTTCTTAGCTGAGGAGGAGGGAGAGAGTGTGGTAGATTCCAGAGGGACAGAGATAGAGAGATCAGAGGAGGGGGAGGGGGAGGATAGCAGACAGACAGGTAGAGATAGGGGAGGGGATGGTGGAGTCAGAGGTGGGGAAGGAGAGGAAAATCTGTGCATCATCAGCATAGAAATGATATGAGAAACCATAGGATGCGATGAGGGGGCCCAGGGAGCGGGTGTAGAGAGAGAACAGGAGAGGACCCAAGACTGACCCTTGGGGGACTCCTGTTGAGAAGTCAGGAAGGGTAGGAGAGAGACAGGACGGTAGCTCTGGAGGGAGGTGGGGTCGAGGGTAGGTTTTTTGGGGAGGGGAGTAATAGAGGCGTATTTGAAGGCAGAGGGAAAGAGACCAGAAAGGAGAGAGGTGTTGAGAAGGGAGGAGATGAAGGGAAGTAGAGCAGGAGCAGCAGCTTGAAAGAGGTGAGTGGGGAGGGGGTCCAGGGCACACATGGTGAGTTTGTGACCCTGGAGCAGGGAGGAGAGGTCAGAGTCTGAGAGGGGAGAGAAGGTGGAGAAGGAGGGTGAGTTAGTAGGGGATGCAGTGGGTGTAGGGATTGGAGCAGGAGGGGGTGTGGAGGATGGAGAGGTGTTAAAGAGTTTGCGGATATCTGAGATTTTAGAAGAGAAGAGGCAAAGTCATCAGAGGAGATAGAGGAGGGAGGAGGAGGGGAGGAGGGTTTAGGAGGGAGGAGAAGGTAGAGAATAGTTTATGTGGGTTATTAGTAGAGGCTTGGATTACAGATTGGAAATAAGTACATTTAGCAGAGGACAGAGTAGAGGAGAAGGAGGAGAGGAGAGTGTGGTAGAGGTCTAGGGCAGCACGGAGTTTGGTTCTCTTCCATTTCTTTTCAGCACATCGCAGTGTGATTCTTGCTGAGCGGAGCACAGAGGAGAGCCAGGGTTGGGGAGGGGAGAGGCGAGCGGGTCGGGAGGTGAGGGGACAGAGGGAGTCGAGGGAGGAGGTGAGGGAGGAGAAGAGGGTGGAGGTAGCAGAGTCTACAGAGAGTTGTGAAAAGGAGTCGATAGGAGGGAGGTGAGAGAGAGCAGTGGAGGCAAGGACAGAGGGGAGAGAGAGCGGAGGTTACGAGAGAGGTGACAGTGGGGGTAGGAGGAGCAGGGAGATGGGGAGAGACAGAGAAAAAGAGATGAAATAGTGATCAGAGAGGTCCAGGGGTGACAGAGAGGGTGGAGGGGCAGCACGCCCTGGAGAAGGTGAGGTCCAGTTGACGGCCAGCTTTGTGGGTAGGGGGGGATCGAGAGAGACAGAAGTCAAAGGAGTGAAGGAGAGGGAGGAATCCAGCAGAGTGGCTGGGGTTGGAGAGATGGATATTAAAGTCACCTAACAGGACAGTTGGGGTAGACAGAGAGGGGAGGGAGGAGAGTAGATAGTCGAGTTCATCGAGAAAGTGAGCGAGAGGTCCAGGGGGACGGTGCAGTACAATTAGCAGGAGTTGACAGGGAGAGGTTAGTTGGACGGCATGAAATTCAAAGGTATTAACAGAGAGTAGGAGAGGTCGGAGGGGACAGAAAAGAGTAAGGAGGGAGAGAGAAGAACAGGGATGTGAGAGACAGTCATAGCAGGACAGGCGAGACAAATAGGTACAGTGGGAGCGGTGGGGTGGAGGGTACAGACCTGACTAGTAGATGGCATCTTCCAGAGCGCTTTTAGGTTCGGATCTATTCGAACAGCGTCTCGGCGCAGGCCTCCCCTCGCTGGACTCCCACAGCTAGACTCCCACAGCTAGACTCCCGGCTCTTTTGTTGAGGCTCTTCTGTTTGCTGGCGCTTCGTGCTGGTGCGGAAATAGCCTGCCTGATTAATATAACAACTGGATGGGAAAAGAAACAACTAAACTGTGTGGAAACCAATCAAATAGCAAATCAACTTCTATTCAATTTAACCACACTCATCTGGTACTAATCACACACTACCTCACCTAATTCAAACACCACCTTACAATGTTACTGAATGTAGTTTATTTAAAATTACTTGAAGCAGAAACTTACCTATCTGCCTCAGACCCCGGTTATAACATGTAATTCTAATTCAGATATGTCAATATAGCAATCTCTTATAAACTACTTCATTGATATACGCAGAAGGCAAGATGTTAATTTTTTATTATTATTAATACATTTACTTAATGTTATTATATTAGGTTTCTTATTTATTTAAATACTTTTGATTTTTCTTACTATAATCAAACCTAGTTCGATTGCTTCTAGCATATTATCTGTGTTCCATAGATTCTGCCATTCTGCTCTCGCTGGATCAGAATGTTTTGAGACTCTGAGTCTAATTAAAAAAGATGCTTTTGCCTGATAAGGGAGGTTTGGAACTTTCAGCAGGCCAGCCTGACCTTCAATGCAATGAACTCCTTCTCACAGGCCTTACACAGATCTGCTAATAATATTTTCTAATGGTTGTATATTCTTTAAAACACATTACAGTCATTACAATATTTGTTGCAGTTTCACAAATGTTTAATTTGTATCCCAAAGATCAGCCTGCTTCCAGTAGCTGTGACAGTCTTGGGTCAGTTTCTGCTCTCAGTGAGTCCGTTTCTGCTCACAGGTGTGGGTTTCAGTCTTTAAAAGCCTGATACCTGCAAAAAGTAAATCTTCCCATCTCTGCATTCTCAATCCTATCGTCAGTGGGAAAGACACATTTTAACTGAATCTGGGTCCATCAAAGAACCGCACACCCTTGCAACCAAGACCTTCCATGCAAAAGGATCTAATGACTTATAGCACAAAAAGGGACAACAGAACCGTCCGTGACAACATAATAGTGCAAGGATAGTGCATTAGTTGAGGATCCAGTAACGTGGTGATGAGGTCAGGCAAGTCCAGTGCATAATAGGAGCAGTAGAGCACGAGATCTACAAGTGCAGTCTAAACACGGCGGAATGCGATGTGAGACAGTAGTTCTGAAGTTCTCAGAGATGTTACAGATTTGTTGACCATGTACTGTGGTTGTCTTATATTCACAGCACATATAGTTGATACCAAAAGCATTTCAGCTATTTCATTTGGAAAGTAATTGGTTACAGAGATAGGTATACAAGACAAAGGAAGTATGCCAGTGACGTATATTCCCTGGCTTAGCTGTAAAAATAATTTTACAGACCTTACCTAAATGTAAAAATGTAAGTAAGGCATACATATTAACAAAAGCCTCCTATACCCCAAGATTCTGATAGTCACAGTAACTTGACCTAAAGATTCCACTGTCTTGATAAATTCAATGGGATTAAAATGTGTATTTTTTTTATTTATTTTTTTGAAAATGATTAATAATAAGGCAGTATCATTTGCTTGATAAGTGACCTTAGTTTGACCCCAGAAGCAAAAGGAATGTCACAAGGATCTTCCTCATTTTGAAACCGTATAAACTCACTTGCCATGGTAGTTATGTCATGTGTATTTTTCAGGACACAAGCAAAATTAAAAATTGAAAACAGAACCAAGGGAATGAAACATTTGTTAAAACACATATCACCCAACAGCAGTATTTATACACTGACCAGAAAACTGTACCATGGGTAGGGGTACAAGTTGGTCAGAGCTTTCCATTCAAAATCTTGATTACAAATGGATTCCCAAGGAATACATGGTATAAACAGAAAAGCCCCCAAAGAAGGACAGCTCTTGTTAGTAAAGCTATATGATCATAATTTAGATATGTTATTTTACATCATGTAATCAAAGTGTCAGGAATAAATCTAAAACCTGTCTTCCCTTGTACAAGGTGCGATCACCTTATATGAGAGAAAGGTGTATGCGGCAAAGATAGATGTCTCTTTGATAGAAACAGTTTAATTTATTTGAAGTCTTCCCACTGATGATGGAAATGGGAATGTAGAGACGGAAGCTCTGCTAACAAGATTTAAGTTTTTGCAGGTATCAGGCTTTTAAAGACACAGCTGTGGTGGCTTTGACAGACTCACTGAGAGCAGAAACTGACCCAAGACTGTGACAGCTACTGGAAACAGGCTGATCTTTGGGATGCAAATTGAACATTTGTAAAACTGCATGTGTGTTAAAATGTTGTAATAACTGTACTGTGTTTTAAAGAATATAAAGCCAGAAGAAATACTAAACAAATTGTTAAAACACACTGTTCATACAAAAAATTACAATATGCTATGTATTAACCTATAGTTATGTTAGAGCATTCTACATTTCTGTTTAGTCTATTATAACCTTAAGCAGAAAGGCAGACGTGAGCATCAAGTTTCTTATTCAGAGAAGTAAGCTAGATCTGAAAGTAGTAGTTTGGAAACAGAATAAAAATAAAAAGAGTATGTGCGAACCCAACAAAAGGAACTACAAAATGATATCACTAAAGTCTACCTGAAGCCATGATAGTAGTACAGTATTTCATGTTAGATTTCAAAATATATATTTCACTTTTTTATTAAGTATATGGAAAACTGCAAAGCAGTATCTAATTCAATATATTAACATAAGCAGGTTTCATTCGACTTTACGAAGCAAAATTAGTTAATTCTATAAGATGATGCAAAGCTTTTGGCTACAGCTGTACATTAAATGGAGCACTGAGGAATATTCTGCTAAGGTAAGCACATTTAGTTAAGCAACAAACAGGTTTGCCACTGAAAAAGGCGACTTACAGAGACTAGGGTGTGTGAACTATGTAATTCTGGGTGTTCCTGCAGAAATTCGCAGAAACAGGGTGGAGATGAGGGATCAAAAATATTGTATTGTATTGTAATGAGATGTACTAAAGCTGCAGGCAATTGCGACAGTACAATTATCCATTTGTTAAGAACTTGTGAAAGCATGTTTTAAACAGTCACAATTGTTGCTGGCATTTCCCAGTTCGCTTTTTTCTCGTGTATTGCCAGTTGAGCTCAATGTATTTCTGTGACGCACACTGAAATACCTAATTTTCACTAAAGTCAGGGTGTACTTACAAGCCTTGAAAACTAATTTCTATGACATTTCTGGTTTTCCCAACGTGTTGGGAGCAATAGACTGCACACACGTGCCACTAACCCATCCAGCTTATTCTGAGCATCTGTATAGAACCGTGATCTATTGTGTGTTAATTGTCTAGGCACTAAGTAGAAGTTAAAAATAATAGTAATTACAATAACATAAAAAACCCTAAAATCATTTAGTTTCAATTTAAAATAATCTTTTATTTGCATTGTACACCAATGTGTACAATGCAGCAGCATGATTTACTTTGTGTTACCAGTAGGCTAAAGCACTAGAACTGAAGTCATTGCATTTTATCTTGCTCTTAACTGTGATTCTTGAAATGTATTTTTTGTTTACGACTGTAAGTCTCCCTGGATAAGGGTGTCTGCTAAGAAATAAATAATAAATAAATAAATAAATAAATGAATTGCACTAGGTGTTCTTTTGATTTTACTACTGTACATTGTATAGGCCTACTGTACAGATTTATATTTTTACAAAATGTAATGGGTAGCATACCCAAAACACATTAGTGTTATTTCAGTGCAATGATTTATATTTAAAATACATCGAGAACTGTAAATGTATGTGTGTGCGATTTTAATGTATTGTTTTTAAACCCGACAGCTCCTTATGTCCGGTTTAGCGAGGGGATATTGTATGATTGTGAAAAGCTTTTTGGAGGTGACGGTTGGGGCCCCACTATAGAATCTGATGGGATTAAATTGCCTTTCATGTTTTATATAACAGTACTAAAATAGGTAAAATGAAGACGGAACAGAATGCATTGTACAGGTGACGTTTACATTGAACAAAAACAATGTTATTTTGATTCTTGCCCCCTTGCAAGTGTAATGTCTGGCTTGTTTTGTATTAATTGTCCAGCCAAATTAACTGATTAAGTAAATTAACTGCTTGTTAGGAGGGGAAATAAAGCCACAGGAAATGGGAGAAAGGGACTGGTGTTATAGAAACGAGAGCCCTGTGTTGAGCGCTCCGTGTAGAAACAGAGAAAAGGAGCTGTGAGACCCGTGTTATTGTGCACGGCATATTGGAAGTTTGGAGTGTCCAGAGGACCAAAAGCAAAATTCTGATTCAATCGACCGTTCAATCACACCTCAAACTACCCGCCGAATTGAGGTTGCGTGATTTTTTCCCCTCAGGCACTCATCTGGACGCCTTTCAAATGAAGCCGGATCAGGGCCTCGCATTTTAAAGATGACTCAAATAATATTTAAAGGAGTATATTGTGGCTCTTTTCATTAACATATTTTTCCTTAGAACATACGACTATGTTTGCGCTGCGACTGGCCCATCTTAGTACATCTACCTCTTAGTTTGTTGTCGACTTTCACCCAGTGTGGAGTTTTGTCTGACTAGAAGTAGTAAATAAAAATATAATGAGAGTCAATGAGAAGTCCCCAGAAATATAGGAATGTAAACGTGTTTGTGCGTGTGTGTTTGTTAAAACTATTTATGCTTTTAAACATAGTTTACATTAGTCTATTTTTTTTTTAAATATTTAAAATTCCAAATATTTAAATGTTTTTTTGTTTTGTTTTGAGAAACCAAAGTTGGTCTAATATTCTGGAGTAGTTTCAATTTGATATGTCCAATATATCTAGTATTAAATATAAAAAAGGGTGCTACAGTGTATTTTACATTTATTTCGAGGTATTAAAATAATAATTGTAAATGTTACAACACAGAATGTTGGTTTCAAGTTATTTCCTATGTCATGCATTATATAAGGCCAATAACAAACAATATGACAGTTTCAAGGTTTCACGGTTTTCCCAAGGTATATGTTCGCCATGTACTGGTTATATTTTAAAACACAATTAATATGTTTTTCAGTGACTGCAGCTAAGTTGAGTTTTGCACACAGCTAAAGAGTTACTTGAACAATTGTGATGCAACTTACCATTTACTTTCTTAAGCACTAATTAGTAAATGTGTCATAATCTGGGCCTACACACAGGTGACTGTTTGTTTTTTATGTATCTTGAGAAATGTGGTTTGGAAATTCTTAAGCAATAGTCATTTTGAGTATCAGAACACGGGGGTATATGCAATCATCTGTCCACCTATCTGTATGTCAAACCTATATTTGCATAAAGAGGATGTAGGTCATGGTGACCAGCCTTTTCTTGTTAAGGAGAGCCGGATGCCACTGCTTGTGTGTTCTTGTAGCCAAAGATTGCAAGGAAGTGTGAAGCAACACTTTGTTAGTTATGATATTATCTTTCCACCATCAATATTTAAGGCTGGTCCATATTCTTACTAATTGACCTCACTACCTAATAACCTGCCACTTCAAAGGGGACTATCGTTTGTAGTCCCATGAGTTGCCCTAAGTATGTATTAATGTGTGGAATTAAAGTGTATTGTTGGAATTTTAATTTAGTGAAATATATTACATATTAAGTGCACAGAACTTGATTGTGTCTGTATGTTTAAAAAACAAATAACAGCTAAGATTTTTGCACCTTCAGAACTGTTGCAGTGGGTTTTAATTCCCAATTACATAATCACAATGTAATATCCACCCAGCAACACGTGGAATATGTTTTTTTTTTTTTTTTAATTTAAATTTTGTTTTTTACTGTGATCTTAATTCAAAGACTTTCCTGAAGTACAATTAATTAACAGTTTAATACCATCTTAAAAAAATAACATGTTGGCCTTTAAAACAGAACATGTACTCCTCACCGTATGTTGTATAAAATTGTGTAAACCAACCAAATCAATTAACCATTAATTCTAGCATACCTCCAGTACCATGTACTCCTCATGCTGCTAATCAATTATAATAGAAACTGGTGTCATTAAAGTAATATTATAACAGGAATGTAACAGTAAAGAAAAACTGGTGCTGTAGTTCACATTGCTTAATAACAAAAATAAATCTTATTGTGAATGCCTATTGTGTCTTAGCCACTGATCTTGCTAACAGCAAACTGACAACTGTGTTCCTGTTCTGGTCCTGTTCCAGAAGACTAGTTTCTTTTGTTATGACATTTTAATTACTGTCTGACTTCACTCTCTCTATGAGCTTTGTAATGCTGTCGCTTCTCCCTCTTCCCCTGAAAACCAGCACCCACAGCTGACAGCAAAATCTGGCCATCTGGTAAAACATAAAGGACAGGGGGGGCCTCTTGAAGGACATTGGTGTGTTCAGAGGAGCTGTGAAGGATCCTGTGAAAGTGTTTCTGTTCTTTATTACTGAATCACTGAATGGTTTCCCAAATTCATTCACATATTGCAGTTAATTTCAAAGGAACCCAATTTTACCCTAGTCTTTCACTGCGATCCTAACACAGACAATGGACAGATAAACCCAGTGGCTGCTATTCCTTCTCCACAGCTAACATGCCTCAGTACAAACCAGACCTTGAAACAATTTGCTGGACTTCCCCTCTGCCATTACTGGACTGGGGAGTCACACAAGCACTCTGCTTAATTATTCCTGATGTGTCAACACTGTTGTCAGCTACATCCAGTTCAGTTTGTAAGCAGTACATCAGAAATGTTTATCACAGTTTCTTCATGATCATTTTGAGCAGCGCCCCACAATGACAGAGTAAATAAATAACTAACATATACTTTGTATTACTTTGGGTCTGATTATTCATGAGTACAGTTGTGCTCTGTGCAGAAGAGCTTGTATTCAACCAGGTTCCCATCTTTCTTATGAAAACACCCCCAAATTCAGAGATGTTTGAGCCTTTCTCTACCCTGAAAAATGCTTGGAGAGACGTTGGGTGGATGGTGATGGCCTTTCTACAGGAAAGTATTTTTAAGCATCCAAAACAGCTTTTCTCTGGGTTACCGTAGGTGAGGCCACATGGGAAAGCTGCAAAACACATGTGGATTAGCTGTCACTAATCCTGACCCTTTGTATAATAGGGATTAGACTATTAACACAAGGATTTATTTGTTCTGTAGGCATGTAAGATATTGGGAAGGATTGCTACAGTTTAACCAAAGGCAGTTTTCACTCAACAAAGAACACTAAACAAATTAGACGTTTTTGGAAATCCTGTTTGAATTCGCAGGTTGGGCTAATAATGAAAGCATTGGAATATTTAACATATTCCTGAGCACAGGATTCTTAACAATTCAAACCTGCCAGCCTTACTATAGCAATGGATGGAGAAACGTATTCCAGTTATCATGTAAGTAATGTTAGATAGATTTAAAAAACACAGTATTGCTGTACTGTTAAATAAACTGTTACATAATATGTATGTATGTGTTGTGTTACTTAGATGGTATCATGCCTGCTGTATTGTCCAAAAAATCCAAGTTTGTTCAGAATTCCAATTCTATTTTAAAACAAGAATTGACCAAGAAAAATAAATGAAAAGTTCCCTGAACAAGTACCATATTTATCAAGATGCATGGCTTAACTAATATAAATTGATCAACGGTTTAGCTGGTGTAACATTTTAATATCGTCTTTCCATCTTTTTGTTTAAATTATTACAGAAGTTGTAATTGTACATGAATCTTATTTTGTTTGCTATGTTTTTAGTTGACATCATTTAGAGTATAACGTTTCCCATTCCATAATTCACTATTTGGTTAATTCACAGCTATGCCTTGTTGACAGTGACTTTGTATAAGGGCCCTTCATTTTTTGTTTGCTTTGATATTTGTAGAAACCTTGGTTCATAGAAATGTGTTTACTCAAATACCAACCATTCTCCTATCAGCTGGTTTTATACCTCTGTACAAAGTCTTTGAATCCTGAGTAATAGTCCCAGGAATACATTTAATTTTGCTAATATTACTGTACAGAGGACTAAAGATTATTTCTCTCCTTTTAATTTTTTTTTTGTTTAGCCATTTGTATCACACCCAGTAGTGACAGTCATTTTGGGAACCATTTTTTCCTGCATTCTTTTGTGGTTCATTAGAGATGGTCTGAGAGTCGAAGGCATTGAGCAGAAGCATGTCTTTGTCACGGGATGTGATACCGGTTTTGGAAACCTGCTGGCAAGGCAGCTTGACCAGAGAGGGTTCAATGTCATAGCCTCGTGTCTGACAGACAAGGGAGAACAAGATCTACAAGCAGCGAGCTCCCCCAAACTGAAGACTGTCCTACTCAATGTTACAGACAGTCAAAGCATTGAGAAAGCTCTGCAGTTTGTACAGACTGAAGTTGGAGATAAAGGTAGGAGGGCTTGCGTTCTGTCCTTTTGTCTTTTCTGATAAAATAGAAAAACATGACCATGTAGGAAAAAAGTGTGTCTTCTCTTACAGAAGTGTTACCTGATATAAAGTGTTACCTAATATCATATTTATATAGGAATAGAGAGAACCACACACTCAATATCGCTCCAAAATTGTATATCTTTAATTGATAAAAACATATCACCAACACTTCGACACAGAACTGCCTTCGTACCCTGACGAAGGCATTTCAGTGACGAAACGTTGGTGATATGTTTTTATCAATTAAAGATCTGCATTTTTGGAGTGCAAGTGAGTGCGTGGTTCTCTCTATTTCTATATTGATATATGGCTTCAGCCTTGTGAACTTACACCTTGTCTACTTCGGTGTGCGGACAGTTTTTTCACTTTAATTATCACCTGATATAATATTAACTTATAACAGGTATCAAAATGTTGTTCACAAGGACATTTCCATGTAATTACACAGTAGTCAGAGCAGGACTGACTTGGGAAATACCAGTTATTACAGTAATTACAATTCTATTAGTAAATGCATGGCTATTTATGCTCAGTAATCAAAAATGATGAAGATATTAGCCATTTAGATTTCCTGATTAAGTGTTATTGATTAAACTAATATTGATCTTTATACTGTTTTAGGTCTCTGGGGCCTGGTGAACAATGCTGGAAGAGCTACACCAATTGGACCAACAGAATGGATGGAAAAGGAAGATTTTAATAAAGTTCTTGATGTTAACCTCATAGGACTGATTGAGATCACCCTGAGGTTCCTTCCACTGATAAAGAAAGCCAGAGGCCGGGTTGTGAATGTTGCCAGTGTAATGGGCAGGTTGGCCTTTGCCGGTGGAGGATACTGTTTATCCAAGTGGGGCGTGGAGTCTTTCTCAGACAGCTTGAGGTAATGTGGCTCATTAAATGTATAGTATTTTAGCTGTGTCAGTAACAGTGTCCTAAAATGTTCAATTTTACATTGGCCCATCTTTCTGCACCAGGTAAAGAGCGTAGTCCTGTCTTTCTGCACCTATGCCCAATACTTTTAAGTGAAATGTAAAAGTCTCAGGAAATAGAGAGTGCTGTTTTTAAACACCTGCATTGTTTTTTTTACTTTCCAGGAGGGACATGCAGTATTTTGGTATTAAAGTCAGTATAATAGAGCCTGGTTTCTTCAAGACTGGTGTTACAAGTTTAGCAGTAATAGAAAAGGACCTGCAAAGACTTTGGGACCGCCTCTCTCCCGAGGTCAGGGACTCCTATGGAGTACAATATTTTGACAAGTGTAAGTAAAAAAATTTTAATTTGTCTTCTAATAGAAATTTAACCTCCAGAAGGCAATTATGTGTAGTGTATTATACAAGCTGCTTAATATAGTTATAATGTCGTCTTGTTTATTATTACTAAATAACCAGCCACATACACACGTATTACAATTGAATAATATACAGCAGTGCCATATTTTTTTCTCTATTCACTACACAATCGACAACTATTAATCTACTTGCAACTAAAAGTTGTACTGGCTAATGACGCTGAATCCTGACAAACACACTGTAGTTTGTCTTGCAGCACCAGCTGTTTTCCCACTATTTAGGTAATTTAATTTCTGGAGTTAACATAACCATTCTGGAATATAGTTCCTGGCATGAGCTGGACCTTTCCAATCTTCTCTTCCAGATCTGAAAGCTCAGAGTCTCTCGATGAACACTTTTTGCAGCTCTGATATCTCGAAGGTCACAAACTGCATGGAGCACGCCTTGATAGCAAAGTACCCCAGGACTCGCTATGGAGCAGGATGGGACGCAAAGTTCTTCTGGCTGCCTCTCTCCTATGTGCCGTCATTCATAGCAGATTTCATGTTACGTGCACTGCTGCCAACTCCTGACGCCAGCAGGCAACAGATAAATTTGGCATTTAATAGCACTGATAATTTAAATAAAATACAAGTTAATCCCCATTAAATAGTCTTTACTTCATAAGGGGTGTCAATGCCAATGGGTGGACACAGCTGGGACAGCTCACTTACCAATATTGAGTCTGCAGCAACTAGATTTTGCTGGTGTGCAACTATGGACATTTATGATGCTGTAGCATTTGCAGTGTTCTACAATCTACTGTTTATTTATTATTGTGATGTCTTCTATCAATTAAAGTTTGAAATACAGCATGAACAAGACATGGTTACAAAGTACATTAATGCTATATTGTATTTAAACTTTAACCCTTTGTTTAGTACTTTATAGTGTTTTATTTTTGCAGTTTTTAGCTTTTTAGAAAGAAAACCAAATTTGAATATGTTGCACCTCACTAACTTCCAAGGGTATAGTCTCTTAAGCTTAATTTTATGTGGGTTGAAACTACATCACACTGTGTGCATCGCTGTCATTTTCAGTACTGCAAAGCTTTTAACTATGTAAATTCAATATTGTTTTACATTTCATTGTTTTACATGGGACCTTTCACAAGAGACGAGTTTTGTGTTGTGTAAAAAAAAGTATATAAATATACATTGTTAAAGACAGTTAATCCTAAAAAACAATCTGTATGTATAATCTGTATTGTTACATACCCTTTATTGTTGTAAACAATGTCTAAAAGAACACATTGTGTAATAAATATTATACTGTATTTAAATGTAGAATGCCTGATTTGTTTAAACATTATGGGGTGGATGTACTAAAGTGTTGCATCTGTCACAATCATTGCAAACCACATGCAAACCAGTCGGAAGTGTAGCGTGAAATGTATTAAAGAAACGCAACGCTGTTTGCAGCTGCAGTTCTTATTTGCGCTTTAGCCTTAAATGAATATGTAATTCTGGGCGTTCCTGCAGAAAGTCGCAAAAACAGGGTGGGGAGTGCAAATGAGGGATCAAAAATATTGTAATGAGATGTACTAAAGCTGTGGCAATTGCGACATGATTTCCATTACATGAGAGTAGATGTTAAAACTTCATGCTGATTTGGACTCGGCTCTCGCCAAGATAAGCACCAACTAAGCTTTACAGTAAACTAATGTGATCCATCTGCAACTCCATCCATTTGCGTTTCCTTCCATCTGAAGATGTAGATATCCTTCTACCTGGTGTTGATGGCTGAAGTGTAATGCTGGCTCCAGGGATCAGCTTATTTTGCCTCCCCAGCACATAAGCACACACAACGACTGCGATGCTGTCTCCGAGGATCAAGAACAGTGCGGTCTCCCCAGCGCACCAGCATGACAACTGTCTGGATTGAGCTAAGTAGGGTACATCTCTGTGGTCTTCAAGTGGGCACCTTCCGTCCTCAGTGTTTCGTCGACTAGCCCACGACATTTCAAGGGCTCGACAGGTGATTCTGGCATCCAAGCATTACCCCCCTCCATCCCCCACTCAACTCAACCCACCTTACTTACCTGTACATCAGCATTTCTTTCTTTCTATTGTGCTTCAGATCCCCAGCCAGAATCTTTCCGTCTCAACCACAGCCAGTTGCTGCTCCTCTCTGCTGCTTCAGATAAGTTCTTCACTGTGCAACGCAACTCTTGGCCACTGATTCTGATGTCTCTGAGAAACCGGGTTGTGTGCGACAAATCCTTGACAACCCACCTTCACTGGGTATACCCGGACTCTCCATCCTTGCTGTTCCGCTTCAGCGGCTAGTTGAGCACACTGCAGTTTCTTCCTCTCATACGCCTCATCCTCCCACAGCACTGTTAACTCTACCAGGTGAACAAGGCGTGCTGATCCAGACCACAAGACAATATCTGGTCGAAGGTTAGTGGTGGCACTCTCAGGTGGAAAAATTCCAGTTGTCCTGGGCGAGGCTTGGTTTTAACACCTTTTCTTCGCGGTTGCTCTCCTGGGTGGAGGAATGTTGTGTTTTGTGCGTAATGTTTTGATGGAACTGCTGGCAACTTATTGGTCATGTTACGCTTGTCTTCCAATGCGAAGGCCAAACATCGCAGCACCAGGTCATGGCGCCAAGTAAACCGTCCTTGGCTAAGACCCACCTTACATCCTGTCAAAATGTGCCTTAATGTTGCAGGTGATGAACACAAAGAACATGAGGGATCCTCTCCTACCCAGAGGTTTAGTTTCTGTGGTGATGGGAGGTCCATAGGTCTTGCCAGCCGATCTTGCGATTCTCAACACTATTCCATCTCATCCATTCTCCCTGCTTGGCCTGGGAAATGGCCTTTACACACCTCATCCTCTCCTCCTGTTTTTGCACCTCATTGACTACCTGCTTCCTCTGTTGAGCTGGGGCTGCCTTGTGCCATGTAGGAGGAGCTGAACTGAGACAAAGACCCCCTCTTCCATGCTGAACTTGCCCCATGATATCACCGATTCGAAGGGCAGCTTTTGCATCTGATTTCCGCTTTAGCCTTAAATGAATAGGCTATGTAATTCTGGGCGTTCCTGCAGAAATTCACAGAAACAGGGTGGAGATGAGGGATCAAAAATATTGTATTGTATTGTAATGAGATGTACTAAAGCTGCGGGCAATTGCGACACTACAATTATCCATTTGTTAAGAACTTGTGAAAGCATGTTTTAAACAGTCGCAATTGTTGCTGGCATTTCCCAGTTCGCTTTTTTCTCGTGTATTGCCAGTTGAGCTCAATGTATTTTTGTGACGCACACCAAAGTACCTAATTTTCACTAAAGTCAGGGTGTACTTACAAGCCTTGAAAACAAGTTTCTATGACATTTCTGGTTTTCCCAGCGTGTTGGGAGCAATAGACTGTATAAATGTGCCACTAACCCCTCCAGCTCATTCTGAGCATCTGTATAGAACCGTGATCTATTGTGTGTTAATTGTCTAGGCTACTAAGTAGAAGTTAAAAATAATAATTAAAATAAAAACAAAACCCTAAAATCATTTAGTTTCAATTTAAAATAATGTTTTATTGCGTTGTACACCAATGCATACAATGCAGCAGCATGATTTATTTTGTGTTACCAGTAAGCTAAAGTACAAAAAAAGTGCGCTAGGTATTCATTTGATTTTACTACTGTTCTGTATAGGCCTACTGTACAGATTTATATTTTTACATAATGTAATGTGTAGCGTACCCAAAACACATTAGTGTTATTTCAGTGCAATGATTTATATTTAACATACATCGAGAACTGTAAATGTATGTGTGTGCGATTTTATCGTATTTTTAAAACCCGACACCTCCTTATGGTCGGACAAACATGTCCGGTTTAGTGAGGGGCCACTGTATGATTATGAAAAGCTTTTTGGGGGTGAAGTTTGGGGCCCCACTATAGAATGGGATTAAACTGCCTTTCATTTTTTACATATATAACAGTATTAAAATAGGTAAAATGAAGACGGAACAGAATGCATTGTACAGATGACGTTTACGTTTAACAAAGACATTATCCTTCAGGCACGCTCTGCTGCAGCAAACCACAGCTCAACTGCCACTATTTTATTTGAAAAAATGTTGCACAACTCTCGCTAGAGATCTCGCTAAGATGACGCAAATAATATTTAAATTAGTATACTGCAACTCTCTTCATTAACAAAATGTGCACTATGTGAATTGTAATAACGAAAATGCAAATTGGCAACTGGCCCATCTTAGTACATCTACCCCTGTAACTTTAAAAAACACACACAAAATGAACTATGATAAAATAACAGATTTATTAGATTTTTTTTCAGCAGCATCAATTTGTTCCAGTTCTTGTTTTCTACTTAGAGTACATTGTAGGAATTTTAAATGTATCCTGCATAATTATCACAAGAGTGTTCTACATATTTGTTCGTATAAAGTTTTTTTTTTTTTTAATTAAAGTAAAAAAAAAAAATCATTATAACAGACTATAACTGTGCCAGTGTGTTTTAAAATGTTGGCAAGTGGCCTTAACGTTAAGGATCACAACACGTTATTGGCATAGGTAACTGAAAAGAGCTTAGTGTTTCAGTCTTCAGTTTAACTACACCAGACACCTTTCATATCCAAATAAAAAAAAAGGAAATTAAAACAAAAATAAGGTATAACATAATGGACTTGTTCAAGAATGCAGCACAGTTTGTTACTGCCTCTTCTACCTTTCAAAAAAAGAACAGGTTGACTGGACCGCTCGTTCAAAGCGAAAACAATGACTGTTTAAAAACCGAAAGGTGAATCAAAGATTTCAGCAAATATCCATGAAAAATCACTAAGATTCATTTTTTGTTTTTCAGTGTTTACTATCAGCTTACCACTTTCCCCACTGAACATGTGGGCCTAAATTTCTGTTACTGAAAAATAACTTTATTTATATGCAAATATACATTTTTTGTGAAGATTTAATATGGATGAGTATAATGTTCCACAGATATTCAAAGAATAGTTATTTCTAAAACATGTTTGTCTGGCATGCCACTAAAATGGATGTTTACTTTAATGTGAAGTAATCTAGAATACAATTTCCAAATAGCTACTGTATTTCTGCAAGAGAAAAAAAAATGAAATCCCAGTTTTTATGGTTTTCTGTTTCTCAAGCTAAAAATGAGGTATATAAACATGTACGAAGAAATGCATACAACTTCAGTAAGACTGCTGTATCTTACAGAGCAGTGTGCACCAAAACCACACCTATTAGTTCCAATGCCTCCCATCCAATTTGATCCTGCAGTTTATTCTTCATATTTGTAACTTTATACAGGTACCCCAATAGCAAAAAGAGTCTCTTTCCAGAAGCAACATCATTGACAGATAATCTTTAACAAATTTACAAATGTACAACATATTTATAATATTACTTTTAGCAGGTTCAGTGCAAAGATATACATTTAGTACATCACAATTAAAAAATGATTCATAAAAAATATGAGAATTGGCATAAGAAATTTAACAAGGCATAGTTCAGCCAGACCTTCCAATCTGTATTCTATAAGGTTTTTCAACTAAGGTTTTTTTTGACAGTATTATTCTAGTTTTGCCCAGCTTGCATATAAAAATATATTATGTGCAAAGTAAAGTCTGTCTTTGATTCCCAAGTGTGAGACCTGGCTACACGTCACTGTCCTCTTTGACTAGGTTTGCTGTGTCTCTGAAAGTGTCCTCTGTTGGAGTGAATGCTGACGGCCGCTCTTTCTTTTGTGGCTTTGCCGGTGTTGAAAACGGAGAGGGTTCAGGAGCAGAGGCTTCCTCCTCAGGACCTCCCACGTTCTGATCACTCTGCATCTAGCACAAAAAGAGAGAAGAGGTAAGTTTAACCTCTAGGGACTGATGTCAACATATTTCAGACCTAAAAAAGCATATTTTATTACATCTTAGCCCATGGCAGCCAAAAGATACCAAAAAAAAAACATCCCTCGGACATAGCTGAGGCAACACCAGTCCCAAATGGGTTCTACTAGAAAGGTGAATTGTGATACAACTCTTTTATTTTGTAAATAATTAATATTAATTTCATCTGTGGCAGGGTAACACATTCCCCCTTGTTCAGGGGTGAAGTGTGGCCAGGGGCGGCGTGATACACGTAAACTCCACCCTCTGCAAGATGGCGCGGTGTTGTTTTTTTAAATAAATGTAGTCGTCGCCAATTTTTTTACCCCGTTTTTCCCCCAATTATTATCTGTATTCTCGGCTCACCGCTTGCAACCCCCCCGCTGACTCGGGAAATGGCGGCTGGAGCGAGCGCCCTCCGAAATGTGCTCCTGCCTAGCCGTCATTTTTCGCACTGCGGATCCACAGCGATACCACCAGACCTATAGTGCCGGAGGACAACACAGATCTGGCAGCTCCACTGCAGAACCACAGACACCCTATCGGCCACAGGGGTCGCTGATGCGCGGTGAGCCGAGGATTCCCCTGCCGACCTAAGCCCTCCCTACCCAGGCAGCGCTCAGCCAATTGTGCGCCGCCCCCTAGGAACTCCCGGTCACGGTCGGCTGTGACATAGCCTGGATTCGAACTTGCGATCTCCAGGCTATAAGGCACATCCTGCACTCTGTGCAGAGCGCTTTTACTGGATGCACCACTCGGGAGCCCCCAAGACGCCTTGTTTAAGTGGTCACAGACCAAGAATCAATAAACACTGCTTAAACCCGCATTTCTTCCCGTCTGGACGTCCAGTTTGTGTACGTTGTCTTCATCACCCATAGACGCTATCTCCCACATCATCCTTTGTTATATTTTAACTGACAGAATATAGTTAAAATATATGTATAATTGAGCTTTAACTATATACGTATCATCTATATCTTGTCAAATAAAAATGTTTTTTTCTTCAAAGCATTGTATGCACATTAAAAATACTTACCTCGGCGTACAGTGGATTTTCAAAAGTTGTGCCTGGTTTCAGCTTTCTTTTAAAGAAACTCCACTTGGACTCCTAGAAAAAAGGTTTAAAAAAGTAATGGCAAAACCTAATGCTTACTGCTAACGTATGCACTTGCATCTCTAATTAGACTAGCAGCATAATATACTAGCAGCGTTTAAAAAAATTACATCAGTGCTTGAAAGCAAGTGGCTTAACTGTAGGTACGGAACTGAAGTTCCATTTGCCAAAAAATCTTTTGACCTGGCTTTAATAGTAATGATCAGTAATGGTTTTGTGAGATTGTTTCCAATACCGCAATTCTGTAACTTACCTGCGTTTCTGTACTTGCTGGGTTTTTTTCCACTTCCACTGCAGGTTGCTTTGAAGAATAGGTGGGGTTCTCATAGTTTTCATTCTGCTCAGAATTCACATTCACTGTAACCTAAAAATAGGTTAATTGAGACTCACTACAAAACATACAAAAGTACAACATAATTTTGTATCACTGTTCAAAGTATTACAAAGTAACATCCTCCAAAATCAGTCCTACCTGTGAAGCATAAATGACAGCTGGGTCACTGGCTGCATTTCCTGTGGTTGTGTACATGGGGTTCTCAAATGTGACTGGCTGTTTCCCTGCTTCCACAGCAAAGTCTTCATTCTATGATTGAAATTAATAACAATGCATGAGGCATATAATAATAGGACCACATATTTGGTATTTAACAAGATATTAGTACTCAAAACACAAGCAATGCATGGAATGCCCTTGAAACAGATAATGATGTGTCATTCTGGTAGTGGTTCTCTTAAAGAAGTGGTTTTCAACCCTGGTCCTGAGAACCCCCTGTGTCTGCTGGTTTTCACTCCAACTGAGCTCTCAATTACTTAACACAGTTAAACTGCCGATTGTGTTTTTATATGAAAAAAGCAACATTATTGGGAACTAGAAAAATACAATAAACAGTAGACTCATATTTACCATCTGCATTGCTCTGTCTATAACAGAAACTCCACTAACTCCTGGTGGTCCCAGATCCATAGTAACATCATCTCCAGATCTGAATGTCACTCCATTACCATTTTCACTGGATTTTACCAAGATACCCAAACTGTAGACAAAAAGAAGCAACTTGTCAATACTTAAATTGTTTCAGATACAATTATTTAAAATAACCAGTACTAGCTTATGTAATTAATTATCAAATACAGTAATGCTATTTAAAAAAAAAAGGATTTGCTTCAGCATGGTTTCTGTGGTTTGTGGCTCTCACTAATACAGGTTTTGGTAACCAAATTGGTCAAGTTTTTAGTTTTTATGAGTGATGGAAAACCCAGAAAGCCTTTACTTTGTGTGTAATAATGGGAAATATATTCTACCTGGGCAGTTTAGGCAGGGTGGGAATAAGTGAACCAGTGCGTTTGTAATGCAGGAATCCTCCTACTGCCAGGGCCCCAATGATGAGGATGATAATCACTGCCAGCAACACAGCAAGAGCTAGAAAAAAAACAAACAAACAAGCAGATGACACATTGGGTTTTAATTTAGCGGTTTTAACTCAAATTGATTTATAATATATGGATGAGCCCTTTTATTGAGTCTTAGACCATATAAAAAAAGTCAAATCCTTGATGTGTGAAATTCCTTCTCTGAAGCCACAGAACGCGCCAAAACAGCAGGGCAGCACAATACTGTCATTGACAATATCTCAAGTGCTGGTGTAGTTTGCAGTGTAAATAAATAATATGTATTTTTTCTTCGTCCCACACTGGTCGTGGTTATAAACACCAAGCTGCTTCCTGCTTTGAAAAGTGTGAGGAACCATTGTCTGGTCAGTTTGAAAGGATGAGTTTCCTTGCTGGCATGAGAGGATTTGTGTGTGCAGTTATAGTATGTGCTGTACCGGTTTCTTGAGGTGCGCTTCTTGATTTTCCAATTTCACAGAAACTTCCAGTGTAGCTGTAAGGACACCTGTAAAACAGCGTGCAATAATTCAGGGCCTGCAGTTTCAGTTTTTTTCTCTTGTCATTTCAAAATTGTCTTCTTCAGACCTTCTTCAAAATCTCTGCATGTTTTTAGAATTTACTTCAATCACTTCAGCAGTAAATCCAAATGCAAGCCTTTAATAATCAAGTCCTTTCATCTTCTTAACAGTATGCGATATTAATGTACTCTTAAAAAACATCTATACTTGTGTATTTTATTAAGGCAAGGGCATCTAATCTAAAAACACCTGAACAGGTCATTACAATTACAGCTGCTGTAAAAATGAATACTCTAGCCATAAACTAGTACAAATCTGAAATGGAGATAAACACACGAAACTCTTCTTGCATGGCCTTATGGACTTTGTTTTGCTCTATCATTGTTTTAACGATTCAGCACAAGTACAGTAAGATCGACCTTTGTCTGTTGACAGAGTAATTGTAATTATGTACTGTTAACAAGATTAAGTAATGGCAGCATCAGACGAGTTTACGTGAACATGGTGTTTAAATAGTTATGAAAGTAAGCATCAGTTAAGCATCAACTGACAACATGTACTGTAACATGACAGCTGAACTTACTTGCACTTCGGCAGGCCTCCTTCATCTGTGTAGCACGTTCCGCCATGCATGCATCTGCATGCTGGCGGCATTGACAGTGGAGCTTCAATAGCTGCAGGAAATGAAAGCCATGCAAAACATTAGGAAAATGTTATTAGCTGCAAAGCATTTCATGCTTATATTAGTATGTTTGTTTGAGGAAGAACCAAAGCTGTCGTAAAAAAGGCAATTCAGAACTTTACAGTTGAAATACAGGGAAATCGGAGATGAGTGGTCCACACGTACCTGCATCACATTCTGTGGTGCTTCCACCCAATAACTGTGCACCCTGAGGGCAGGCACATGTATAGCCACCTGGTCTCAGCAAACAGAGATGGCTGCAGACAGCTTTGCAGGGGTTAGGCACTGGAAAGCAGATGGAGTCAGTTTTTTTTATGACACTATTTAGTATAATATGTATCGGTTGGCTTGTCCAGTACATAAATACTGAAAGTCTGGGTCACAGGCATTTAGCATGCAGTGTTTGGGCCATGTCAGGTTAGGGTAAAATGAAGGGTACAATATATATCATATGCTTCAGTGTGGAGTAGTGGTTAGGGCTCTGGACTCTTGACCGGAGGGTCATGGGTTCAATCCCAGGTGGGGGGGGGGCACTGCTATTGTACCCTTGAGCAAGGTAGTTTACCTAGATTGCTCCAGTAAAAACCCAACTGTATAAATGGGTAATTGTATGTAAAAATAATGTAATATCTTGTAACAATTGTAAGTAACCCTGGATAAGGGTGTCTGCTAAGAAATAAATAATAATAATAATGAACAAGCACTTGTATTGATGACCAAAACACTTCTCTATGAAATAGTAGCTGTATGTGCTATAGCAGCATGATTACCACCAATTGCTACAAATAACCATCAACATAGACAGTATTATAAAATATAAAGAAGCAGTAATGTCTAGCTTTTCTTAGTCTACTGTCTCACCTGAGTTGTTATATCTATGTTCCTGGTAGATGCGAACTTGAGTCAGCCAAGGATTTATTGTTAGCACCTTCACCTTTTCTCCATTTCCAAATTTATTCGTTTTCCACACTTCACCCTTTTCCTTTGTTGTCCAATATACATGTCCTTCAAACACATCCAGACTGTACGGATTTCCAATATCTAGGTTTATTAAAGAATGTGCAAAAAGAATAGTTATGAAACGCTTGTAGTATAACATTCTTGCATTATACATTTTACCACACAAATTCTGTTTTGCATTGCATCTTCATGCTAAAGTCTCAAAAGCGTGATCTCAGCATAAAAAAAATGTTAATGCATGCAACATGTAAAGCTTGTCAGACTTCACAGTAACAATTAAAGGCAGTTAATTATTTTCTTTGTGTTACCTCCAAAAATAACGTTTTTCCTGTCCGTTCCATCGGTTTTCATAGATTCTATAATATTCTCTTTGGAGTCACTCCAGTAGATCCTGTCTCCATTTAGATAGTCAATAGTGAGGCCTGTAGGCCACCCAAGGTCATCCTTAACCAGGACCTGTCTGTTATTCCCGTCCATCCAGGCAGACTCAATCTTGGGCTCTCTGCCCCAGTCAGTCCAGAAAATGGTTCTAAAGCAGACAAAAGTTTTATATATTGCTCAAACACGAAAATGTAAATGAATAATATACAAATCATTCAATGTGCTTACCCAAGTTTTGGATTGACAACAATAGCAGCAGGCTGGTCTAGCTCTGTGTGGATCAGCCACTTTCTGTACCGTCCATCCAGCTTGGCTACCTCAATTCTATTTGTCCCCGAGTCGGTCCAGTAAATGTGTCTGCAACACAACAATATGGCGTTAGGGTAAATGATGAAAAGAAAAGATTATGAAGCTGAACTGATAAAAGTGTTTCACTCTCATACACGGCATAGCTCAGGGTAATATAGTAGTGAATGAAGTAGTTCTAACTTGTATCATATGAGCTAGCATGTATAAGGTTTATTTTAGTCAACATACTAAAAAGATTTGGAATGCTGCGGATGACTGCTGAATTCTTCAAAACATTCCAGGATATTGGCATAGTATACACTTATGTATCCTCAATGTATAGAAAAAAAAACATGAATCAATGATTTATACTACGCAGAATGTACTGCAGCCTACCTTCCGATCCAGTCGACTGCAATCCCATCAGGGTTTGCAATATACCGCAGATTCAAATCCACTTCCTTCACTGGGTTGTTACCCCCATCATCAAAAGTGGTCATATAGGCCCGTTTGATAGCCCCAAACTGTGAGCCACGTCCTAGTACAGTCCAGTACACAACACCTGAAAACAGGAAAAAACATTCAATCATGTAAATAAATTCTGTGGTGAGTCGTCATGTGTTTTCTCTGAAATATCTATAAAATAGATTTCTGTTATCACTTGTGGCTTCAGCTTTTCATGGTAATAAATTCAAGTATTAATTCTTCTTACTGAGGCCTATTCCTTCTGGATCCCAGTCATAGTCCAGGGCCTGGATGTGTTCCGCCTCGTCAACGTAGTCCGAGTACTGCTCCAAGGAGAGGCTGAACCTGCGGATGCGCACGTTGTCGGGCAACAGCAGCACTGGAGGGTTTCCTACAAGGGGTTAGAGACTGTGGTGAGAATCCATAGACGTGTTACAAACCGGATCATTGATGTATGTGTCAATATCAATGTGTAATTCTGTATCAAAATCTGTAACTCTTCATTTTTGTTTCTAATTATACTGTACTACTGATCATCCATCTCATTGTATTGTATCCCGATTACCAGACATGTAAATAATGTGCTGTACATGGGTGCAATACACATGCACATTATAATAATTCCAAGGAAACTCTGATACTACATAGTTATATTTTAGTATTGTAGTAATCTCTTCAATGCAGTATTGCCAGCCCCACCGCTGCAGAAATCATGAGACAAACTCTTAGAAATCAAGAGATTTGGCGTCTGATTAGCAAGATTTTATTTTTCAAAACATAAACCAATGTTTCAATGCTAAGAAACAACCAATATTTTGAGTTGGTTTTTAAACCTCATTAACAACAGCTTATATTGTGTCTATAACACTTCAAATCTCTTACAAACCTCTATTAGTACTTCTCAAAATGCATAACAAAATCAGACAATCCAGATCACCATTCAGCATTACAAACAACATTATCTATTATCATACCTGTTACTGCTGCGCAGACAGCTGCTGGGATTACACACTTACCAGGGGCTGCACATTCAATTCCATGCTGTTCACCAACAGATCTGAATCCCTCTGCACAGAAACATTCGTAACTGCCTTTGGAGTTTTGACAGTCCTGGGGGCATGTTCCATAGATAGCACACTCATCAATATCTGGCATTACAAAACAAATACACAATATATGAATACAATGTCAACCTATCGGTATAAATTTGAGACACAGTTCACAGGGTACCCTCAATATTCGACTGATTTGCCAGATATATTACTTTTTTAAATGGGAGTCACTTAAAATGATCTGGGTTTAGATACCCAGTGAGGACATTGTGTATTCAAAAATACTCTTTTCACAGAAAAATAAAAACTGAATTTGAATATAATATTTCCTTAAAACATCCATTCCACATCTACATTGTCTTAATGTTAGATTCAGTTCCCTACTCTGTACAAACTATTATTAATTCGAAACCCAAACCAAAGTTTAATGTTTGGAGTCAGGTTTGCTATTAATTACCACCTTGACTTACCAGCGCAGGAGTTTCTATCTGTTTCACTGGGTCTGTATCCTGGCCTGCAGGAGCAGATGAAGCCTCCCTCTGTGAGGTCGGTGCAGTTCTGCTCACAGATGTTCTCATTACATGTGCGATCTGCTCCATGGTCTGGGTGCAGAGGAAACATACAGAGCTTTGTTTGTTGTTTTATATGTTGCTATACTGTCTGTGAATTGTGTTAGACCAGAGGAAGAAGAGAAGACTGCCACAATCTGTGTCTTCGAAATTGGTAATTATGCGCATTAATTCATTTTTCGTATTGCTTGCTGATATTGAAGTTTAATAAAACATTAGTATTAAACTGACTAATTGTTGTATTGAGCTAATTACTCAGGTTAATCCACAAAATAAGACTCACACCAGTGAACCATTTAACAGACATGCAAGTACAGTTAGCCTTCTCACAGTTAATTGCAAATTGATTCCAGACATGTGGAGAAAACTAAGCTCCCTCAGGGACAGAAGATGTGTCACTATGCTGTATGCAATATATCTGGACTACTCACTGCAGCCTAGTTCATCAGAGTGGTCTCCACAGTCATCATAGTTGTCACAGGCATACTGCAGTGGAATGCAATGGCTGTTACTGCATTTGTACTCTTCTGGTGTGCAAGGTCCATGGGTTGGTGCTAAACCTGCAACAATAACAAAAAAATATATATATATATATATATATATATATATATATATATATATATATATATATATATATATATATACACACATTGGGATTTCAACTCTTAGAGGACAACGAGACTGGGGGAGCACAGGACTAAATATACCTGTCACACAAGCTCTTAAAATGTCCCCCTATATATAACATACAGAACGCATCCATGACGGCACTGAGCACACTTTAATACTCCACTATCTAACGGCACTCACAGTGCTCTTGTTTCTCATCACTGCCGTCTCCACAGTCATCCACCATGTTGCACAGCTCGTGGTTGTAGATACAGCGGTTGTTGTCACAGCGGAAACGGAAAGGTGGGTCACAGGGAACATCCACTGAAATGGAGAAAACAACAAGGATAAATCAACTAAATAATGTACTTAACATTCCCCAAGCAAAAAAAAAAAACCCTGAGTACTGTGAAGGTAAAGTGAAAGATTCCCTACAGCAGAGATGCAGCTCCTCGTCTGAATTATCCCCACAGTCGTCATCTCCGTCACATTTCCAGTAGGGCTGGATGCACACGTGGTTCCTACATTCAAACATGACTGGTGGGCAATAGGTGCCACCGGGATAACGTGTAGCTGTGGGAAACGAAGAACAAACCCTCCTGTAATATTAACCGTGCCCTCATATAGCTTGGAAATTATTTCAATGCATCTTTGTGTGGACAGAAATGAGTTAAAAAAAGGTCACATTAATTATTTTATTATTTATTTCTTAGCAGACGCCCTTATCCAGGGCAACTTACAATTGTTACAAGATATTACTTTATATTTACCCATTTATACAGTGTGGTTTTTACTGGAGCAATCTAGGTAAAGTACATTGCTCAAGGGTACAGCAGCAGTGTCCCCCACCTGGGATTGAACCCACGACCCTCCGGTCAAGAGTCCAGAGCCCTAACCACTACTCCACACTGCTGCCCTAATGCCTGAAGCATTATTGCACTAGTGAAGGTTGTGATACTTAATGAATACTGCCAAGCAATTACCTTTCAATGATTTGCTTCAGTGATCTACACCATATTTTTTTGTGTATTTTATTTGTTGCAATGTAATACATGGAAAGTGCAGGTAAATTGTTGAACTAAGGTTTTCAGTCAGAAACCTGAATGGTTAAAGTCTCAATAATAATAATAATAATAATAATAATAATAATAATAATAATAATAATAATAATAATAATAAGTGTAATCTCTTTTTAGATAATAGGTCAGACTTACGGCATGTTAACTCGTCTGAGTAATCAAGACAGTCAGCATTCCCATCACATTTGAACCTCTCTGCAATGCAATGGCCACTGTTGCACTGAAAGTAACCAGGATGACAGGTCCGCAGGTCTGCAGAATGCACGTCATGATTTTATTTAACAATAATTATAATCTACATTATTAACTTATAACAAAATGTACTTTTTTATATAAAAATTGCTATCCATGCAAGCTTAAGTGTTGTCCAATTTAAAACCCACCACAGTCTCTTTCGTCTGAATTGTCTTCACAGTCATTGTCGTGGTCACACACCCAGCGGTCAGGAATACAGTGCAGATTGTCACAGCGATATTCACTCTCTGTACAGGTGCGTGGACCTGAGATCAAACAAAACAGGGTTACACATGCATGTGCATATGCATATGCTTTAACTGCTGCAAAGTTCTCCAACCAGACTACTTATGTCCCTAAAATGGAATTGTAATAAGTTCACCTTTCCAAAACAGACACATCTATGTTCTGTCCTGTGAAAATACTTCATACAAATCCAATAAACTACAAGCTTACTTATTATTAGAAGTCACCAAACAACTTGTCTACAAAAAGAGGCATAAAACCAAAAGAGCAGCCCATTTTCAGACTCGAATCTGGTATCAATGTGTTCAGTCTCAGGTCTATGCAAGGTATTAGGAGTTAATAATATTATATATACAAAGCCGCTTAAGAAGCTTCAAGCAGCATTGTTTCTGTGTGGAAGTTAATCCCTAACAAAGCGTTTGCAGTGTTGAGACTTACTACAGCCTCGCTCATCAGACCCGTCTCCACAGTCATTGTCTCCATCACACTTCCAGCGCAGGGGGACACACAGGTGATTGTCACAGCGGAAATCTCCCAACGGATCACAGGTTAGCTCCTCTGGAAATGAAACCACACAAAAACACTCACATTGAAGAACACCCACTGCAGCAACCGGGTGTCACCAGTAGAGGCAAAAGAGCTTTTCCTTTACAGAGAAAAATTGAACATACAGTACTAGGACCTCTTGCTTACACTATTTCAGTGCCTTGCCACTGCTGTGCCTTTAAATCAAAGAGATGTGTCGAGTTTTTCTAATCAGTGGTACAAAGTGATGCTAAGAAAGGGTGAGGAGTTGATAAGTAGGGGGAGTGCACTTGTCAGCATAATGAATACAGTGTTGTGTTTCCACACTCTACTAAATCAAAGTGTCTGAGTCAGATCCTTCTGCAGGGGAGGGAGTGTTCTTGTGAATCCCTCGTTCTCCTGAACTATCTGTGCATTGTCTGCAATAGAAAGAACTTCAGGACGTACAGTATATCAATTATGATTTATAGAACTGGATAACCAGGCTTAAAGTATCACTGCGCATCCTAGTCTCTGTGTTTTAAAATGAGGACATACCACAGCCTTGCTCATCGCTGTTGTCTCTGCAGTCGTTATACCCATTGCAGACCGACCAAAGAGGAACGCAGCGATAGTTTGTTTTGCAGTCAAACTCAGTGTGATTGTCACAGCGATAGGCAGGACCCACTAGAAAAACAAAAACAGTAAATATTTTGGTTCCTTAAGACAATGGCAGTCAAAAATAAGTGGGTGCTATAACACTTTATAAAAAGTGTAATAAGAAATAGCATGATGTCAGTGGAAAGTTCAGTTATTATTCAGAATAATCTTCAGTGCATGTGCTGTACTCACTGCACTCATCATGAGGCTCATCAGAGCTGTCTCCACAGTCATCGTCCACATCGCACTTCCAGGTCTGTGGAACACAGTGTCCGTTGTTACATTTGAACTGGCCTGGAGGGCAGGTCCTGGTGGAGCAGTGAGTGGCGTCCTCGTCCGAGTTATCACCACAGTCATTGTCCCCGTCACACTGCCACGCCTCGGGGATGCACTTCCTGTTGCTGCACTGCCACTGGTGAATTTCACACTGGTGATTGGCTGAAAAGAGGGGAGTTGAGGGATTAGTATTGGAGGTGACTTTCAGGAAACATTTCTTGAAGCAAGATGCGTAAAGGGTAGAAAAGGACCTTTTTATTTTACTGTGTTACATGTTCCCATGTGTTGCTACAACTATTTACGTAAGGTGTGTGTATTATTTTAATTTTTTTACATTTTGACCACTTTTTTAAACTTTTAAATTGCATTCCCTGCCTCAAGATGGCTTCCCATGTACCTGCATGGACCTCTCAGATCTACATTTCCCATCATCCTCCTGCTCACATATGTAACTGAGATGGATTTACTAGTGAGCAGGAGGATGATAGGAAATGTAGTTCTGAGCGGTCCATGCAGGTACATGGGAACATGTAACACAATAAAATAAAAAGGTTCTTACGTGCTCTTTAAGGTGATACTATCAAACTTGACTTGAACAAACTTCTTGGTTAAAATTGTTAAACTGAACTTCTGGTTTAATGAGTCAATGTCAGAATAACAGGACAAAAAACACAAAATCACTGAATATCATTTCTTTAACTATAGAATGAAATTTGATGGGCAATATTGCTTACTTGTAGGCTAGTTTTGAATAAAGCAACAGCAACATGCTGACCCCTGCACCCCTTTCCTTTCAAAATAGTTAGCACAGAATATACATGACTGGGTTCCTCTTATATCTGACCTAGTTGTACAGATTTGATTTTGAAGTACGATACATTGAATGTGATTTCAAATGTAACCCATCATACCGCACAGAACAGGCTCCTCATCCGAGCCATCTCTGCACTCCTGGATAGTGTTACACAGGAAGTGGGGGCTGGTGCAGTTTCCATCGTTACACTGGAACTGGCCAACAGGGCAGTATCTGGGAGGGCATGTGGAAGGTTCATCAGATCCATCCCTACAGTCATGCTGTCCATCACATTTCCACCAGATAGGGACACACCTGCAAGACAGAGAAAATCAGCGGTGATACACAAACATTACTCCTGTGCAATTTAAAGAATGTTTAGTTAAAGCTTTGTCAATAGGTCTCAGCCACTAAACTCCTAAAATGTGTTTAATTTTAAAGGAGGCTGTGTGGTCCAGTGGTTCAAGAAAAGGGCTTGTAACCAGGAGGTCCCCGGTTCAAATTCCACCTCAGCCACTGACTCATTGTGTGACCCTGAGCAAGTCACTTAACCTCCTTGTGCTCCGTCTTTCGGGTGAGACGTAATTGTAAGTGACTCTGCAGCTGATGCATACTTCACACACCCTAGTCTCTGTAAGTCGCCTTGGATAAAGGCATCTGCTAAATAAACAAATAATAATAATAATAATAATAATAACTCAATTTACCTTTCATTGTCTGCACATCTGTACTGGGTGCTGGAACACATAGGAAGACAGCGAGCAATTCCACCCAGCTGGACTGTCACAAAGTTATTTGGGCACTCACAGCTATAACCCTGTCCGCCGTTTTTTATCAGACATAAGTGAGAGCATCCTCCATTGTTTACACTGCATGGGCTAGTCACTAGTGGGGAAAAAAGAGGAGAGTTATCACTCATATTAGCTAACTACCTTTCTATGTGAGCGCTGCCCTTTTGTTTTACAATTCGATAAATTCACAAAGCAGTTACCTATTTAACTGCAATAAACAAATTAAACCTAATTTAATGAATTAGGATGTTTGATGACTGAAAGTAATTCAATGGAAATCGTGGCAATGACAACATTGCCATTTCATTAGCTTAAATTGTAGTTTGGAAAATGATTTGCTTACATATAGGTTGTCTGTAGGGGTGGTAAACATGAATATCAAATGGCCGGTGTGTAGTGTTCACCAAAGCTGTCCTGCCTGACCCATCATACTTGTTTCCTTTCTCCACAGTTCTGGTATTCCAGTCAGTCCAGTAAAGGGTGTCTTCAAACACAGTGATAGAAAATGGGTGAGGCAATGTTCCGTCATAGACTGTATGGCGGTGGTGTCCATTTAAATCTGAATACCTGAATACAAAGCAGAAGAGTGATTGAGAAATAAAAGGAAGCGAAACTTAAACTGGCCACAGAAATACTGGTACATATGAAGGGTTACTTACTCAATGTAATTTAGATGTGCATCTGCCCAGTACAGCTTATCATTGGTGTAATCAATTGTGAGACCATTAGGCCATTCAATCTTAGAGGTGATTACAGCTGTCTTGTTGGTTCCATCCATTCCCACTCGACCAATGAAAGCCTTGTATCCCCAGTCAGACCAATAAACATAGCTGGAATAAAGGACAGATAACGTTTTCACTTTTTTGCTGCCTGTCCTTGTATCTGCTGCTGCTGTCTGCCCTGGAACACGACTGTGAATAATATCTTTGGTCTCAATGATCTGGATCATGGATAAATAAATTGAACTTGAAATTAAAATTTCTAAGCAATCACGAAACATAAGAAAAAAAAAACGGCACGCAACCAAACTATTGTACACTACATACAAACTACTGTACACTGCATACATAACTTGAATTGCCTTTGATCTCACTTGCCTTTCATCCCACTGGTTGGACAGTATAAGAACTCTGATTTATTACTAAATCCTTGACTTTTTAAGCCATTAAAAAGTCATAAAGAGAACGTACCCATATTTCGGGTGAACTGTTACAGCCCTTGGGTTTTCAAAGCAGTAGCTATTGTTGGAGTCCACACAGTGTTCAGCCAGCTTTTTAACAAAACGTCCATCTAGCTCAGCCACGTTTAGACAGTCAAGGAATGCGTCAACCCAGTATAGTTTTCTGCAAAGAAAATTATGAACAATTTATTGCAAGCTATTTTATTAGTATACAGTTTATGCTTAGTTCATGCTGTGCATTTCCTAAAGTACTAGTTTGATGACTTTTTAGGAAAGATATAAAAGGAAGATTGCATTTGATGCACAGCAGTTCTCTTTCCATTATTATCAACAGCAATTAGAGAAACTGAACATATGTTATGCAGTTTGGCTGTCGTTACATAGATCACATGTACTGTATTTGGTTACTTTATAGTGCATGGTATATTGATCAAGGTATATATTTTTGATCCAATAATTTCATCTTTAAATGGACCCTCTCATGCCTGAATTTACCTAGGCTTCTAAATAAAATACACGTAAAAACAAATTATGTATTTGTAGACATTCCTTTTAATTCCACATCAGAAGTAAACTGCAATACAATATCCCACTCCCTGAGTCAGACTATATATACACACAGACACACACACAGACACACACACACACACACACACACACACGTGGTAGACTGGCTATCAGGGATTGATAAGCAAAGCTGTAATTTATACACTGCTTCAATGATTTGAATTCCACACGGTTCTGTAAAAACAACAAAACTAAAGACTGGCAGATATGAATAAAATGCTTGCTAAAGTATAAAACTAACAAGAAATGAGCAGTTATATCATTATCATGCACCTCTGTAGTTTCTTGTAAAGGAAATTGAAAATGTGCAATAGAATAGGACCCTAATTATTGAACAGCTTGTAAGTCTCATGAAGAAAGCTTCATTTTACCTGCCGACCCAATCCACTGCAAGTCCTTCACCATGTTGCACTCCAGTGAGAACTGACTCTCTGTTTGTTCCGTTAAGAAACATTCGCTCAACAACTCTTCTTCCCACATCGATCCAG
Source organism: Acipenser oxyrinchus oxyrinchus (assembly GCA_030684275.1). NCBI lineage: Eukaryota > Metazoa > Chordata > Actinopteri > Acipenseriformes > Acipenseridae > Acipenser > Acipenser oxyrinchus. The sequence goes on from CM060257.1 coordinate 12,127,262, forward strand.
TAGAGCCTTCTATCTGCCCTGTCAAAGTCCATGGCCACTACACTGGTCAAGCCTTGGAGGATGAGGGAGTAGGACTGACCGTCAGCAGACAGATTGCGGAGATAGTAGCGGTTGCTGAAAATAAGGTAGGGCGCTATGTTGCTGTTCTGCCGGCAGGTTTTTCCATCAGGTTCCCGAATATACCCAGGAGCACACTTACAAATGTAGGAGCCCACCGTGTTCTCACAGAGCTGACTGCACACACTTGGTGTTTCGTTGCACTCATCGATGTCATTGCAAGTCCGACTGTCAGACATGAGCCGATATCCAGGACGGCATGAGCAGAAGAAGCTTGTTATTGTGTTCGTGCAATCCTGATCACATCGGTGCATTGAGGGATCAGTGCATTCGTTGATGCCTAGAATAAGTGAAAGAAAACAGGAAATGAGCTTTGTTGGCACATTCTAAATAATGGAAATGAAAGGAAACACAGAATCCAAATTTGGTCCCTTGGCCAATATTGCAGAGCAGTCTTTAATATTCTTAAATACAAAAGGTTAATATAGGAATATCAGTTAAATAATTCTAGCCTCACTATTGAAAAAGTTATTCAAGTGTTGAAAATTCAAAAAAATATCCAGGAGGAGATTATGTCGCTGTGACCCAGTATGAGGGTTGCACAAACAATAACTGAATTTAATAACTTCCCAGATTCAGATTCATAGCTATATATTAAGAAATATGCTCACCGCATCCTTTCTCATCACTGTTGTCTGAGCAATCATCCGACCTGTCACAGACTTTGACATTTTCAATGCAATTTCCATTGTCACACTTAAACTGATCTGGGGCACAGGATGGTTGTGGGACATGACAGAGATGATCTAGTTCATCAGATTCATCTCCACAGTCATTGTCACCATCACAGATGAAAGCCTTAGAAATGCAGCGCCCATTTTGGCAAGTGAACTGCTGCTGTTGACATTCTAGGTAGGTGCACCCCTGTTCATCGCTGCCGTCACCACAGTCATTCCTTCGGTCACACCTGACAGCAAAAATAGAGCAAACCATTACACAGATTCGCATATCGATGGTGGCTTAAATAAATAACCTTTGGAAAAGTCATTGGCACAGCTGTCATTTTTTTAACAGCCCATTGAAGCAACACATTTTAAACTACAAACCTGTAGGAACCCCTGACACATAGGCCATTGCTGCACGTGTACTCGTTCTCCGAGCAGGATTTCCTGGTGCAGTTTTGATGTTCATCATATGCATCAGAGCAGTCAGCATCTCCATCACAGACCCAGGCTCGAGGAATGCACCTTCTCTGAGGAGGCTGGTTGTTAACACAGATGAACTCAGAAGCTGTGCAGTTGCGGTTTGCTGAAACGAAAGGAGAAATCAATGTGGGGGAAAACAGCTAAATGAATTACACCTTTGTTACCCAGTGCGGAAGACATCCTGTTAGGCTAATCAATACTGGGGACAAAATCTTTAGTCTTTACTAAGCACACATTATATTCATAAGCTTGTGAAAGATTGTGGGTAAAAAGTTGTTGCTTCTGTCGGTTCATTTTGTTTGGCCTAAAGCTAGTGTTTTTTCAGCGTGGTATATTACTTCACATAAAATAAACTGCAGAGCTCATAAAAGAAAAAAAAAACTAATGCAGCTAATTGTGACTTGATTTTACACTTATCTTAAGCAACTGTTTCAGCAGGAAATACTAACTGTGAGACTGCAGTTCATTTCCAGCTAGGCCCTTTACTGACAAAGCTGGATGTGATTTGTTTTGGGGGCATGTTTGGCCAGCCAGGATTCACAAATAAATCAGCTGGGGATCTGGAATTCCTCGGTCTTAGACCCTTGTTTTAAACACTAAATCACTGCTGCCCCAGGGTGCAAACATCCTATTATTATATCAGAATGCCAGCCATTCTAATACAGTATAAATGGAAATCCCACCACAGTTGTGTCTTCCATCCTCATCGCTCATGTCTCCGCAATCATTGTCCCCGTCACAGATCCACGAATAGGGAATACACCTGGAGTCATCGCACCGGAACTGCTCACTGGAACACGTCCTCACTTGGGTGGCTAGCAGCAAACACAGTTCATTTAAATTAGCATTCAGCCAGGGCCTCTTTCTTTTACAAGGAAGCATCCTAATGCCAATTAAAAAAGAATCTCCTATGTAGGACTTTATCTACTATGTAGGACTTTCTAACTCCTATGTAGGACTTTTTAAAAACATGAATAATACCTTACAACAGCGATCTTAAGAGTGAATAGCAGGCAGTGCTGCTGTGGAATGTCAATGACTAGCTGTAAAGGCATCTGCCGCTATGTTAGTCAGCCCTCCAGGGAGTTCCACCAGTTTCATAGTCCTTTTGTCAAAGTTCACCTCAAACTCACTTTAATAATGTCACATACATGGCAGATACTGGACACATATGATTTGCTGCTGTAATACAAATTATAAATTTCTTCAAAAAATACTCATGAAAAAAACTCTTCTGTATTTAATATAGTTCTCATTCCAACAGAACTCTTGTTCTCTGCTTAGGATTCTGTGCCTCCTTTGAAGTGACTTGAGTCTGGCGTGCAAAAAAGAAAGCCATTGCCAATATATCATTGCAATACATTTAGAGAAAGACTTTTACAATACAAACAGGAAATATATTTTGTTATGTTAAATCTGATATAATCTCCTACACTCACCAAATGATCTGCTTCATTGCACTGTAGAGATTTATGTATGAGTGTCTCTCTGTCTCCCTTTTAAAAGACAGTAATAATTGACCCACATGATCAAGCACAAAGTATTTGATTTAATAATGGGTGATCTGATTGCACAGGTCAGCCTTTGAGTTCTCTGTTTGACTGAGCAGGTATAAAAAAAAAAGAAAAAAAAGAGGGTCGCAACCCGCAGTTTGAGAACCTGCTCAAAGGATAGGAGCACATTGTTATGCCAGCTCATGTCAAGGGGAACTAGGTGAACCACCTCATACAGAATAATTTAACATAGTCACCACATGTGGCAGGTTCATCCGAGCCATCAGCACAGTCAATTCCTTCATCACAATACCAGTGAGCCGGGATACAGCGCCCACTAGAACAGCGGAATTCATTGTCTGTACAAGTCACAGTAGCTGGAAAGAGAAAAAAAAGAGGGTGACTTAGTATAAACTAGATTATAATAGTAACTTGGAAGATTTTCGGCCAAAATGTCTGTACAAATCAGGGAATTAATAACTTTGAAGGTATGTTTTATTCTACATGCTATGGAGAGAAGATGTCCATTAATTCAAAGATGTACTGTTATGCTACACAATTTGCAATAGGGAAACTTCATCAGATTTCACAGCATTTTACTTGTTTGGTACAGAATGACTGAAGTTCTAAAGAATGGTAAATTTGTCTGCAACATACTGCAGTGAGTCAGGCCCTCGTCACTCATATCTCCACAGTCGTTGTCTCCATCACACAGGTACGAGCGAGGAATGCAAATATTCGTAGTCTGACACTTTGTAAATCCAGGCTGGCATGTACGTTCAGCTAAAGAAAAAGATAAACAAATTGTAACCTTTAGGAAATCTACCCCTGTAGAGGCACTGGAGTTCATCTAAAAAAACAAATGAGCTACAACAGTAAGACAGCTCAACAGTCCTATTTGTACATATGAAGAAGAATAAGAAAATGAAATAGAAATTGTACTACTGCACCAACAGTTTTAAAATGAATACAATTAGACTCATAATTAGATTCATACGACATTCGCTCAGCTATAATCTTCTTATCTAAGGATGCAGTCTTTTTCGTGTCTGTGCCTGGGCACAGAGCCAAGAACCTCTCAATTATGGCAATACTGGAGGTCGTAACCTTATCACAAAGGGACAAAGATTCATCCTGCCTGCAAGACTGATATTTCTTTGTTGCCTCATTGTTTAACCCTACAGTGCCCAATGTAAAACTATTTAACCAAAGCTATTTAACCAAATACAGTATAATGCCACGTAACTATACACAGAACCATATCATTAAATTAAGAGTAGACAAAATAAAATCAAATGTCACCTTTTAACATTCCCCCCAAAAATATGGATAATCATTTCTGGTGTATGCATTACTAGGGGTATTAAACGACTAAACTCACGGCAGTTTCTCTCATCGGTAGTGCCATTGTCGTAGCAGTTGTTGATCCCGTTGCAAACGTATTCTAGGGAAATACACCTTCCGTTGCTACAGGTGAACTCTGTGTTCTGGTCACATGAACGGAACAAGCAGCCAGCCTCATCACTGTTATCCCCACAATCGTTATAATGGTCGCAGCGGTAATGATAAGGAACACAGCGTCCGTTTCCACAGGTGAATAACGTTGGGTCACACGTGTGGAATGCTGTCAATAGAGATGTTAGTAATTAAGAGCGGCAAGACCTTAAAGTACAATGTAGAAAGAAATGATAAAAAATGACGTATTTGTTACCTGTCAAAGCAATAAATGCTGCCATATGACGGACTGCATGCAAAATACAATTATATAATTATGTTTATTTGCCTTTCAAAGTTAAAACACTGGATTGATTCAGGGTTGGTTTATACAAGTGCAGAACTGAAAAAAAACTTACAGTATAAATCCAGTGTAAATACAAACAGTGTTACATTTTGGTATATTCAAAAGCTTCTATATTGGTGCGCTACATGAACAAACCTGAATTATAAGCAGATCACAGCTATTGGTTATGTTAACATTTTCTTCCTGTCTTTGAACAAAAAAAGATCAAAGGTCTTACCACAAACTATTTCCAGTTCGTCACTTCCGTCTCCACAGTCATTATCATTGTCACATTTCCACTGAGCACGAACACAACGTCCATTCATACAGGTGAACTGATCCGGTGGGCATCTTGTCCCATTGTCCTGAATGCAGTACTTGTTATCAGCCAAGTACCAACGGCCCTCAGATGGGCACTGACACTCCGCACCATTCGGACCTGCAGGGAAAAAATAAAACTGCTCATTGTGCCAGATAATCTGCCCTACACAGTCACAACTACATTTGAATATATCTCCACTTGCTTAAATTGTATTTCCACTTGCCACAGTCCATGTGTATGCTACTGTATGTAAAACAGATGACAGTAAAAGTGTGACACTGTAAGAATTGGATGTTTATACCTGGTGTACAAATGTGGCTGCAGCCTCCATTAAACTGATCACAAGGGTTACTGCACTGTTGCTGCTTGTTGCTGGATAAGACGTGAATGTCCATCGGCCGGTGAGGCAGGTTTTGGATCATAACGATCTGGTCTGATCCGTCATGCTTGTTGGCCCTGTAAATGCTCTTGGTGTTCCAGTCAGTCCAGTAGATGTGCTGGTCATAGACTGTCATGGCAAAGGGGTAAATAGCTGTACTGACAATCACTTCTCGGTTTGAACCGGTCAGAGAACAGCGTTCAATCTTCTGTCTGAAAAAAATGACATTCACCAAATTTAAACATCACTAGCTGAAGATATTATATGTTATTACTTACTTTAAATCTCTGTAACAATCCAAGCTATAATCGTAAACCATAAACATTCACAAATATAGGGTTACAAAGAAGGTGTATACATTTCAGCCTGGAAATATTAGGATTCCCCATTGTTTAAATTATTAAAATAGACTCCAACATCTTAAAACATGGGTAGATATTTTTCTGCTTTAAATAGTGAAGCTATAGGAGGAAGGATGTAAGGTTATATAATCATGGTAAAATATTGGTTTTTGATCAAGAAGTACCTAGCAATGAAAGGTTATGTAGAAAACTTACAAATTAGCATCAGCCCAGTAGAGTCTCTCCTCTTCGTAGTCAAGGGTCAGTCCATTGGGCCACACAAGACTGGTGTTCACTATTTCAGTCCGGAAATTCCCACCCAGTGTGGCCCGCTCTATCTTGGCATTGGTACCCCAGTCAGTCCAGTACATGTATCTAATCAAATACAGGCAACATATATATTTGCACCACAGCATCAAGTTTTGTACAACTTAATAACACAACACAGCTGTCTAAAGCTGATTACTTTAAATGGTGGTAAGAGGTTAAACTAACATTAAATTAAAAGGTCATAAAGCAAATTATTAATTTAGTAAATCTGACATCGAATACGTTGCTACTCACTATAATTGTCTCAAATTCTTGTTTATCCCACTCAATGATAAAATGGAATCTCCTTTTTTAAAAGGATATTGCAAATAAAACAAGAAACAATGCTACCGTAAATGCGATGTTAGGTTAAATGTGCTCTATTATTGGTCAGTTACCCTCTGCACGGATCAAGCATGATGGCTCTAGGCCTTGGCACTCGGGCAATGGTTGTCTGCTGAGAACCATCGATGGCCATGGAATTGATAGTCTGGTTAATATAATCACTGTAATAAATCCTTTTACTGATCCAGTCATGTTTATACCATCAGGAGCACCCAAATCTTAGAAACAAAAAGATAAATGAAAGCATTACAACGTGCCCACTTTCAGCATTCCTATATTACATACAATTCGTCAGGATTTGTACACTGTAGCAAAACATGATTCCATACACAGTATACATTACAGCAGAACCTGTCATATCTTGATCCTGTAAGATACGATGCCCTGTATTAACCGATGGACCCCTGGCATGTAGCAATTACACATGCTGCTACTAACTGAACGACACAGATAGAAACTGATCACTGCACATTTTATTATGGGTCTAACACAGTACATTGAGGTCTCAGAATATTTTCAGTTGAAGGTAAAAAAAAAATAATAATTCAGTTTCACTTTTTACTTGCTGTGACTTCACATAAAAATAAACTGCCCAGTTTATCCATATTTAATGAAGGAAAACAAGCGTTTAATATCAGTATTGTACCGTAAAAAAGCTGAAAAGTAAATAAGGTTTTTCGCCAACCTCCAAAACAGTTTGTGTTTGTGTGTACGCTTTTGTTGTTGTTGTTGTTGTTGTTGTTTTTAAACGTCAAATTATTTTGGCATGGACAGAGAAAGCACGGTAAGAACTGATTTTGGAATTCTGTTTTGTAAATTGCCAAATACTGTATTGCAGTGCTTTTTTTTGCAATCATTTTCACAGATTTTCTTTGTATAGTATACATGCAAGTACCGTACTGTGGTGTTTCAGACACACTGATGTACCTGACATTGTTAATTTATAATGCTCCGAAGTTAATAAAGCAATTACAATGTAGTATCGTGACTCCCTCTGAGATACTATATTTTCACATCTCTGATGGTCCCCTGGAACTAATTAATTATATGTATATGTATATGACAGGTTCAAATTGAAAATATATAAAATAATAATAATCTTGTGTAGGGTGTCTCTTATTGTATAAGAGAGAGCACTGCAAAGTGAAGCTGATTGGTTTTGGCTGCTTAAACTGGGAAAAATGATATCTCTTCTAATAAAAGACATCCTAAATATGCTGTTTTAACTTATTATAAAGCATAAAAACAAAGATTGTACTTAGGAACTACTATTAAAAAAAATAATAACTTGCACAATATCACTGCATGATATGACGTCGGTACACAAGATAATGTTGGCAAATCTCTAACAGTGTTTGGTTGATTTTTTTTTTATATGCAGATCATTTACATAAATAAAAACTGCCTACCTGATGCTACAACTGTAGGAGCAGTAGTTGGAGAGGACAGGCTTATGTAGTTGATTCTACTGCGCCCTTCTCCTGAGCTCTGAGTGTAGTACAGCCTGTTGTCATCCCTGTCGTAATCCAGGGCCACGGCCGTGCGCAGTACATTGACCACAGGGAATGGCAAGTTGTGGTCTTCTGGGTCCAGCCGGAGACTGCGGATGGAGTCCTCGGTTGTATAGATCAAATAATCATCTCGGGAAACTACACAGCTAGTGTCGTCTCTTGCCAAGTTTCCAAACGCACACCCACATTTCCGTGTCTGAGAACCAGGGAGGGCGTAACAAAAGTGAGAACACCCGCCATTGCTCACTAAGCAGGGGTTATTATTCACTTGCTGTGCTGACAGTGGCTGAGTGCGGCTGTCAAAAACAGTGACGTCTCTCAACAAGTTTATATTGTCGCGTACAACTGTGGGCTGCTCAGTGTTGCCAGGTTCTTTCCTGGCTTGGAAGACCTTTTTTAGGTTCCTGTCCACCCAAAGCATAGTGTTTTCAAAGATAGTTATTCCATATGGAGTTGGGTAACGGCTGCCAAACCTGACAATCTCTGTCTCTCCGCCTTCAGGTCGAATCCTGGCAATCATGTCCAAGGAGTCATCGACCCAATAAATATATCCATTTTGGTAGTCCACAGCCAAACCTCTAGGTGTGAGGATACCAGAAGACACAAGTACCGTCCTATTGGTGCCGTCTAGACAAGCACGTTCAATCTTGGGGTTTTGACCATAGTCTGCCCAGAAGAGGTATCTGTTCTTTGGATCCACCACTATGTGCCTCGGCATATCCACTGTGGTCTTCAGCAGGACCCGGCGATAAGTGGTGTTCAACCGCACAACTTCAATGTAGGTCTCAGTGATGAAAGCATTTGTGAAATAGAGATTCCCTGTGACACAAAATATGAAATTAGTTTAAAAATCATGCAATGCTAACATTAAATATTTCTTAATAAGTAAGTTACTAAACCCTAGAGGCAAGCATGCAGCATGAGCACCTGACAGGACCCTGAGGCAAACTCGTCCCAGTCGACTAAAACGTAAAGCACGCTGTAGTGCCACTGGAGGCTTTGGTTTACTTAAAATCTTGCAGGTTAAAGCTCACAAATGCAAACTTTGAACGTTAATACAAAAAACGTACAGAGAATTAGGGTAGCTACACTGTAGTGTAATTTGTGGTAGACTTTTCCAAAGAGTACAAGGACTACATTCCTTACCTGCTACCCAATCAATTGCGATTCCTCGGATTCCGTTCTGCCCAATTCCTGATGTTACAATGTTCCTGAAGTAGGAGCCGTCTGGTTTGATTCTTCGAATGCCATTTTGTTCCGGCACATTGTTGCTGAAGTCACACCAGTAAATGAATCCAGATGGCATGTGAACATCTACGTGTAGTACATTGCGACCTTAATGATACATATATATATATATATATATATATATATATATATATATATATATATATATATATATATATATATATAATTCTTCAGTGATTCATTTAAACACAATGTCAAAACAAAACCTTCAAAATTCTATTGGAAACTTTATGTACTTGTTTTCATGTAATTTTACTACTATCATTAAGACTCATGCTGTGTGATGATAAATCTCAAAGTCCTATACTATATCTCAAATACATTCATAAATAAGCTGTGGCTTTGCACATACCTCTTCCAGCCACAGGTACCATGGCCTCCGAGTGGTCACTCCCTTCGAGGCTGAATCCTTTGAGCGCCAATAGCATGGAGATGATAACGTAGGACTGATATGGTGAGCATGTCCTGCTGTCGGGGTTCAGTTTGAAACCAGTAGCACAGGCACACGAATACTGCCCTGCTGGTCTGGGAAGACAGAGCTGCTGACACACTCCCACATTGTTAGTGCAGCCATTTGAAGAGCCAGCAGAGGCTGAAATAAATGACATTAACATAATAACACCACACCTACAAATGGGCTGTAGATTTGCAAAAGATAAGATAGGTAATCATTTTTTTGCTATTTGGTACTTTTTAAAAGCTTCCATAAGGATAGTGGTGACATAAATAAAAATGAAGCTCAGGAAAAGCGTTTTTTTCAATGTTTACACACTTTTGTTGAAATGTTTGTCAATGTATTTGTTAATTTAAAATGAATATATACGGGTTCAAATACTTATACAGTACTCACTCTCCCTATGGTGAACTTTTAGCACTCTGAGTCCTGAAACGTTGTCTCTCAACACTTTTTTGTTAGCCCCAGTGGCCTTGTCTACGCGCTCAATGGCTTCATAATCCCGGTCAGTGAAGTACAGATACTGATCGTACACAGCAATCCCCCAAGGGTGTGAAAGGCCAGTTACCACGGCAATACGATTGGTTCCATCTGGATCTCCTCTCTCAATCTAGGGGAGTTTGATTAAGAAAAGATTACTGAAAAAGACTTAAACTTGTACTCAGTCTAAAACGGAGTTCATTACACTCATTCCAATGCAAATATCCTTTAGATAGGATGCGTCTCAATGAGCAAATTAAAGAATATCCAGTTTAGAATTGAAATGGCAGCACGGCTATTTTAATCCTTATTGCTTTATCTAGTAAATATCAATTTAGGGTACTTTCAATGTATATTTAAAAGGTCTTACTACTCCGCTTGCAGTAACAGCCCAGTACAGCTTATTCTCCCTGATGTCGATGGTAATAAACTCTATGTGATCCAGGTTATTAGTGAAGAGGTTGACAGCATTAGAACCGTCCATGTCAGCTGCAGCAACCTTTGCAGGCACTCCACTCTCAGTGCCCTGGTCTGTCCAGTACATCCTCCTACAACACATTTCACATTATTAGCACTGAACTTCAGCCAATTAAAATAGGATCCTTAAGCAAGATGCAGAAATTTCATTCTTCCAGTATTGCAAAAAGACTTTTAATTTGCCTTATATAGAATGGTTTGCCACCGATAGGGCCAAAGGTTAAAACAAGGATATGAGGAAATGACAGTACTGCGGTAAATGATGTCCTCCCGCAAGAAACATTTTGCTATAACAGAATAAAGGTTGTAAAAAGGATACTATTAGACTACGGAGTGTCGTTTAAATCAGCTTTACCCGCGTGCCGGATCAACAGTGATGCCAATTGGGGTTCCAGTGCCGGTGGGGGTGCCATTGTTAGTAATCACAGTTTTCCTGTATTTCATTTCCCCACGGAGATTCATAACCTGTTGTACAGACAGAGGAACAAAATAAAAATGATAGAAATGTGCGTATTACTATCGGTACTGTTATTATTATTAGTAGTAGTAGTATATTGTAATACATGAATTCTAACAAATATAAAACAGCTCCCAGATATTACCTCAATGGACTGAGTAGAAGGGTTAGTATAGTACAGATTCTGGGTCATCCAGTCCAGTGCCAATCCTACAGGGGAACCAAGAATAGCGGCTGGAGCAAACTCTGTCCTGTTAGTCCCATCTGATTTTACTCGGTGAATTTCACCCTGGAAAAAATAACCAATGTAATAAATTATTTTTGACACCATTATTACTGACTTGGGGTCATAATACATATATATATATATATATATATATATATATATATATATATATATATATATATATATAGATAATGCTCTGAAAGTCTTTCTGCCCCGCCTCCCCACCACCTCCTTTGCAACTGTATCTCCCTTCTGGGGGGTCGGTGGTTCTCCATCACCCATCCTTGGCTGGCCTCTGACTGATGCCGGCCGTCGCACCTCAACTGAGGACAGCTCCTGCTGGTCCAGAAAGCCAGATCCTGAACCGAACAGTTTAATCATCCCACACAACCCTTTATACATCTAGCAATGCTGTGTCTGCCTCGGTCTTTGAATTAATTTACACTTACAGGATGTTCCACCCAGTAGATCATCTGCTCAGCCTCATTAAAATCAACATCATATCCATTGTGTAACCCAGCAATAGGGACCATGGCATCGTTGCTTTTGTCTTCAGGATTCAAAGGGATGCCAAAAACAAGACTGTCTCTCACAACAATGAGGAAAGGATCTTCAACTAAAAAACAAACAAATGGGTTTTGCACTTCAGAGTCAAGTAAATGATTGATTTACTAGGGAATTCATCCTGTGAAACCTGCAGCTTCTCTGGAGAAATGTATAATATTTTCAGCGATTTAAATCCTGAAGTAACTCCAAATATTGTTCTTGCCGTTTTTAAACTAAAGATTATTATTGTACAGATTCTGGGTGATCCAGTCAAGTTTGAAAATGACAGACATTGGTCATGTAAAAAGATCAGTATTACACTGAAATAGAAATGAAAAACTGAGGCTTCAATTCAATTATCCTGATGAAGGGTTATGTTTGCATGCCGATTTGCTATGTCATCGGAGATTGGAATCAGTGGATACCTCCAGGCAAACAGTGCATTTTCATTCTCAAGTAATCATCTGTCTTTCAGCGGAAAAATAAAGCTGCAATATTTTATGATCTTCCCAGAAGTTGCAATTTGAGCTGGGTTGGATTGACCTAAGAGGACCCGTTGAAGTTTGGAATAAAGATCCTTTGTCAATTCTTAATGAAATACTGGGCAAAAAAGGAAAAGTTTTATTATTTGCAATATTTACTACCGAAAACTGAGGTTATAAACAGGCCTCCAAATGGAAGGCTGTTGACAAGTCCCTTCCACCATCTATATTCACCTCCAAGTCACCGTACAGAATAAAGATTTGTTTTAGTTGGTGGAAGGTTCTGGGTGAAGGGGTAGTTCAAATTCTTGCATTTCTTTAAAGCAGAATTTACCAATCTGCAATGTGAGATGCTTCTCAATTCACAGGAGCTCGCTTCAGACAGCGGGAATAATTTTTCTTTTTGTGTGTGTCGAATTTATTCGTAATTCACAGAATCTGTTCAGGGGTTTAAAATAACTGAAAACATAACCCATTAGACCAACTTGTAGGTACATTGGAAGAAAATAAGTCCAAGAGGATTGTTGTTGTGTTTATTTGGTTAATTTAATATTGTATAACAAGCCCTAGTTAGTACGTTGGTTTTCATACCTCGCACACAGGTCACAAGATCTGCAGCCAGGGTCCAGCCAGATGGACAAGCGCACGAGTAAAACCGTGGTGCCAGTGCAGACAGCAAACATATATGAGTACAAGGACTCATGGAGCAAAAATTTGAACCTGTATTAAAAAAAAAAAAAAGTACATCACAACAAGATACATATCTGTACATGGTATATATATTTTATGTATTTCATACAATGCATGTAATCTGTACAACGTATGTCTGATTTTCCAAAAGGTTTTTTCCCTTACCTGTAGGTTGTCTGGCAGGATGTACTGCAACTACCCCCATTGGCTGTGGCACATTATACATCATTACAGTCTGGTTTTCTCCATGCCATTTGTTGGCACGAATAACACGATTGATGTATCGGTCTGTCCAGTACACATAATCCTCAAAAATTGTTAAAGCATGTGGATGCTGAAGCACCTAATTTAGGGAGGATATGATGAGTTTTAGATATATAGCAACCAAAGCATACAGGACATTGTAAGAGAATCAGAATGCTTTAATTCTATTTTCTTACCAGGTCGCTGGCTAAAACCTGCTTCCTGTTTTTTCCATTATAATCACAGTAATCAATGAAATCCAGATAGGCGTCTGCGAAGTACAGCAGCTTATTGGGATAATCAATAGTCAAACCATTGGGCCAGTACAGTTTACTGCTTATAATAGCAGTCCTCATTTTACCATCCATGCTGGCCTTTTCAATCCGAGGGTTCCTACCCCAGTCAGTCCAGAACATGACATGAGCACTGTGCAACAGAAACAGGAGTCAGTCCATTAGGGCTAATATAGTGAGGATGCAGTCACGACTCACTGTATGACATACACACCCCAGGAAACAAACAGTTTTGCTATTATGCTATTTTCTGGTGTATATTAGAGTAAAGTACAAAGACTGAAAAGGTAGATAAAACGTTATTTTTATTCATTTTTTATGAATAAGTATTGAGTGAAGAACTTCAACCAGAACTTGTCACGTTCAAGACAGATTTGTGTACATGTTGTAAGAAAACTAAAATGATGTATGTAAGTGATGTAAAACAGAAGATAACGCTAGATTCTTTAAACTTCACAAACGTGCAGTCACTTTAAGTCGCTGTCTTCCTGGCAGAGATACTGTAATGGCTATTCAGCCTTGTAAAGTACTGTTTAAAACGTGCTTCTTACTCATTTCTTGGGTCCAGTACCAGCCCTCTGGGATTTGTTACATTCTCACTGATGAGCACAGTCCTGTGACTGCCATCTAATCTGGAGACCTCGACTGTTTCCAGAACATAGTCTGTCCAGTACAGGTTGCGTGCTACCCAGTCCACAGCTATACTTTCTGTCACTGTTACACCACTGTCAAATATCTGTTGGGGGGAAAAAAAGTCGTCTTCTTATCCAAAACTAGCATGATTTATATTCATTATTATCAGTTACAAATAAACTGGAACATTGGAATTTTTTTGATCAGACTTTTTAGCAACTTAGGGTTTTACATGAGCACGGTTAAACTATGTGCACTAATAGAACAGTACTTACGATTGTCCGGTCAGTTCCATTTTTGTAAGCACTCCATATTTTATCCTGAGTAGTATCTGACCAGTAAAGACGGTCGGTTACTGAATCGAAATCAATTGCTACGATGTTCCTTCCATCTCGTACCACAGAATGGATAACATTTGGCTGGGCCGTAATATTGTCTGAAACTATCTGATTGCGGCTTGCAACCAGCAGCAGGGCCTCTCCTGAACCTGCAAAAGAAAAAAAAAATCTGTTAAAAGCAGTAAAGCCTGAAATCCAAATGTATTTACTTTGTGAAATTCCTTCAAAAATAAAATAATTTAGAAGCTTAAGAATGATTCATGTGGTTATTAAGGTACTTGTTTTGTAAAACCAAGGGGTGTTTTTTTTCCTCTTTTAAGAAAAAAATTGTGCAAGTAAAAAAATAGCCCCCATTTATGATAGGTATTCATGCGTTATGGCTGTCGCTCGGTTTAAAAAAGAAATGTATTCTCTGTTCTGATATCTGGTCACACACGAGAAGCACAGAAACATTGTCCTTTGTTGAGTATTATAGTTTAATGACAGCATATAAAAAATATCTGCGTGGCACATAGGTTAATTTGACTTATCTGCAGTAATCAGATCTTGACATACATGGGAAGTTGGAAACAGTCGTCTCTTTGCTATTTGAGACGAGTATCACTCACTTTGGACAACTCTTTTCCTGCAATTACAGGGCAGTCCATTCTTTTGGTATTAACTAATTAATATTTGCCAAGTGGGGTATAATATTTGCCAAGTGGGGTATCTTAATAGAGAAAAGTGTAAGGTACTGCACATAGGCAATAAAAATGTGCATTATAAATATCATATGGGAGATACTGAAATTGAAGAAGGACTCTATGAAAAAGACCTAGGAGTTTATTTTGACTCAGAAATGTCTTCATCTAGACAATGTGGGGAAGCTATAAAAACGGTCAACAAGATGCTGGGATATATTGTCAAAAGTGATGAATTTAAATCAAAGGAAGTAATGTTAAAACTTTACAATGCATTAGTAAGACCTCATCTAGATTATTGTGATCAGTTCTGGTCACCTTGCTACAAAAAGGATATTGCTGCTCTAGAAAGAGTGCAAAGAAGAGCGACCAGAATTGTCCCGGGTTTAAAAGGTATGTCATATGCAGACAGGCTAAAAGAATTGAATCTATTCAGTCTTGAACAAAAGACGACTACGCGCCAATCTGATTCAGGCATTCAAAATTCTAAAAGGTATTGACAATGTCGACCCAGGGGACTTTTTCGACCTGAAAAAAGAAACAAGGACCAGGTGTCACAAATTGAGATTAGATAAAGGGGCATTCAGAACAGAAAATAGGAGGCACTTTTTTACACAGAGAATTGTGGGAGTCTGCAACCAACTCCTCAGTAATGTTGTTGAAGCTGGATCCTTCAAGAAGCTGCTTGATGAGATTCTGGGATCAATAAGCTACTAACAACCAAACGAGCAAGATGGGCCGAATGGCCTCCTCTCGTTTGTAAACTTTCTTATGTTCTTCTTATGTTCTTATAAATGTGTTTTACCTGTGACTTTACATGTCCTCATATCGGCTTCTAGGGTATAGCCATCCTCACAGTGACACCTGAAAGATCCCCTCTCATTAAAGCAATGCTGGCTGCACAGACT
Source organism: Acipenser oxyrinchus oxyrinchus (assembly GCA_030684275.1). Classification (NCBI taxonomy): domain Eukaryota; kingdom Metazoa; phylum Chordata; class Actinopteri; order Acipenseriformes; family Acipenseridae; genus Acipenser; species Acipenser oxyrinchus. The sequence continues at coordinate 12,143,159 of CM060257.1, forward strand.
TGATGAGTCACACTCATCAATGTCTGCACAGGTCTTGGAGTCATTGGTTAGCTGGTATCCCATAGGGCATGTGCACTGCGCACCAAATGGTCCCTGGATACATCCATGGGTGCATCCTGCATTGTTGTCTGTACAGCTCTCCTGATCTACAGAGGGATATTTGACAACAGAGATCAGTGCCCTTATAAAAGTTTGGTGTGATAAACTGTTAAAAACATAGCAAAGTGTAGTAAAGCAGTTAAGTAAAGCATGGCAAGGCACTGGTAACTAAAGTATGGTAAAAAAAAACCACGATCTGCCATGTAAATGCATAGTATAAGCACAGGAAAGACCTGTGAGATTGCAAAACTATAGTAGTGCATCTTGAAGTTCAGTTCTCACTTGGGTGCAGATAACATGCAACATATGGTTATATATATATATATATATATATATATATATATATATATATATATATATATATATATATATATATATATACACACGTTACAAACATTATAATTCAATAGTACACTTGCACAATTGCTCACAACTGAGCAAAACAATCATGCCCATCACATTCAGCATGCAGAGCATAACGTTGTTGAACTAAATCCAAAAGATAGTGGATTATTAGTTCACTAGTTCTACACATAACAAAGGATACTGGTTAAAAAAACGAATATTTTCAAACATGCATTTAAAAAAAGAAAAATACTTGTTGTTAAAATTGTCAGTAAATCAACAGCTATTGCATTCTCTTAAACTCAAACATATGTGAAGGCAAAGTCATACCTGGTAATGGATCATCTGAGAGCACAATGAAAAAGCAAGAAAGGAAGATGATAGATCAGTTTCAAACATGCACGATTTGAATAGAGATATTTATTCAAACAAGAATTGATTTGCTGATTATATTGAGGATAGCAGATTCTGATTGTCCCTTTTTTTTCAAAATTAGAAATGATTTATGGTAAGTTTAAAGTTAAAGTAAATAATAATAATAATAATAATAATAATAATAATAATAATAATAATAATAATAATAATAATATTAATAATAATAATAATAATAATAATAATTTCCTGATTAGGATTTTCATTTTTGTGATTTGCAATAAATGAATAAATTGTGTCTCTTATTACACGGGAGGTCACAATTTGATTTCTTATACACAGTAGTGAGACACACACACACACACACACACACATACACACACACACACATCATATTCATTTATAAAGGAGGGAGCACTGTATCAATAGTGCAACACAATATAATGATTATATTTGATCTGTTTTCATTTTAGAAAAGGATCTAGTCTGGCATGCAACTGTAGTCAACTGGATTTAGATGACTTACTACAGAGAGGTGACTCTTCAGCTCCATTGGGACAGTCTGGGGTGTTGTCACACACTTTGCTCATGTTGATACAGATGCTATGTCCTGGGCACTGCCATTGCCAGCTAGGGCAGCGGAATGGTGCAGTAGGGCAGTCTTTCTCATCACTATTGTCCCTGCAGTCATTGTCACCATCACACACCCAGCCCTGGTAGACACAGTTCCCATTGTCACAGTGGAACGTGGAGGAAGGGCAGGTCCTGACCGGGCAGCCGTGATGTTCATCTGATCCGTCTTCACAGTCCGGATGTCCGTCACATTCCCAGCTGGAAGGGATGCAGCTGCCATCTGACTGGCACTGGAACTCGCTGTCCTGGTGGCACATTCCAGGTAGTCTAGTGGCTGAAGAATCCAGATAGAGACAGATGCACTTTCATTTAACATATGCCGTTTCTTATAACTAACTATAGAAGAAACAGATAAAATAAAAATCATTTAAAAGTACATGTAAAAATCAGTTTTAGTGTCTATTGTTTTTCTTACTAGTCCTCTTACTGGTTGATCACCCCCCCCAAGTATGAACCTTACTTCTCAGCTGGAACAATCATATATTTTTTAAAGGGAGACATTCATAAACTATTAATCATTTAATCATGCCACATACTGAAACCCTACCCACAGTTCTTACCTCCAGGTGCAAATATTAAGACAAAGTTTATATACATTATTTTGGTGTAAAAAAAACGATTGATACTTACGACAGCCAGCCTCGTCAGAATGATCATTGCAGTCAAAAACACCATCACAGAGGTAATAGGTGTTGATACATTGGTGTCCACTGGCGCACTTAAACTCATAGGCAGTGCAGTTGTACGCTAAAAAAATAATGGTTATATTCTTAACACATGAAAAACCTTCCTAGGGGATGTTGTCTTTCTGTTTTGCCTGCTATACTTACTGCAGCCTTGCTCATCAGCTCCATCCACACAGTCCTGGTCCCCATCGCAGGCATAGCTGGAATCAATACAGCGATGGTCTGGGCACTGGAACTGTTCAGGGTGGCATGTGCTGGTAAGATCTTAAGAAAAAAAAATATTACATGGATTAGTCTTGAGACTGGCTCTCCAAGAATGGAGTAGCCTATCAACCTCAATAATTTAAAATAACCACACAGAAAGTGACAGAAAAAAGCAGTTTAGCATGTATATTTTCCAAATTCTATATTTTGCTTTGTAGCCCAGCATCAATGTATGTGAAAGTAATACGATCTGCCTGTATTTATTTTCTTACTGCAGTTCATTTCATCGGACCCGTCCCCGCAGTCATTGTCTGTGTCACAGAGCCAGTTTGTTGGGACACAGTGGCTATTGGCACAGGTGTACTGGTTGGATGGGCAAGTGGTGGGACCATGGGTGGGACAGTTCTGTTCATCACTCCCATCGAAACAGTCACTGTGCCCGTCACAGTGCCAGCTACTGGGGATACACTGCCGACTAGTACAGGTAAAGGCAGCCGGGGAGCAGGTAGTGTCTGGAAAGGGGAGATAAACTAGCCTTTAGTTTCTGTAACAATACAAAGTGTAACTTTAGTCAACAGCTTTAAAATAGATTCAATAGTAAATTAAACTAAAAGCAATTCCATTCATTTTTTTTTAGCTAACAAGTTATTCAATTGCGACTCTTTCAGTCTATTCCATGATCTACAGTAGTTCCAATAAGGTTCAATTAAACAATAAAAGACCTGGTTTAAACAAGATTAAATAATAATTTGAGGACATCATTGGAAAAGGTCCTGGGCTGGAATGGAGTTATTTTATTAATTTGTTATTTTATATCAATTATATTCTTTACTGGTGCTCTACAGCTTATACATAGTCAGTCTGCATCATGTTGTTAAATTTGCAATCAATATATGACAAGGTTGAAACAATATAAACTTTGTCAATACTGTATGTAGGTTAACGTACTGTGAGCTCCGCAGTTGACCTCGTCACTGTTATCATGACAGTCATCAACTCCATCACATCTGAAGTACTGCGGCACACATTTCCCATTGACACAGGAGAAGGAGTTGGAGCCACACTGCAGGGTTGGGGGTTCACTTGATGGATCCTCCACACAGATTTGCTGATTAGGGGCCAGTTTCATTCCATACGGGCAGCCGCAGACCCTCTGAAAATTAGGCACCGGGAAGCAAAAATGGCTGCAGTCTCCATTCGGATTCGTGGGTCTGTTACAATAGTTTGATCCTATGTAAAACAAAATAAATTAGTTACTAATATATCGTGAATGTGAATTCATTTTTATTGGATTAACACATGAGAGTTGCACCTTGCACAATGTTTTTATTAATTAGTTATTTTTTTTAAATGAACTTACCCGTCTGAGAATTTGCATTAAAAGATTTGACATGCATTATGTGACTAATGCCTTGTCTTATAACTGTCATTTCCCCTCCATCTGTTTTTCTCACACGAACTATCCCACCGAGCCTCCAATCAGTAAAATATGCATAAGCTGTAGGATGGAAATATATTTCAGCCATAGAAAAGAAGTTATTCCAATTATATTTAACAGAAAAAAAGTGGTGAGACTACAGTAAGTCAAATCTTACTCACCGCCAAAGACGGTAAGGCCAAACGGATGTGACATCTGTGTGACGCGATCAAGTGTCAGTCTGTTTAGACCATCAAACGTGCTATGCTCAATTTTATCAAAGAAAGCATCCACCCAATACAAGCGTAGGGCACTAAAAGCAGGTAGGTTTCAGTTAGTATTAAACAATACAACACTATCATATGTTCTTAATAATCATGCCTAGTTGTAGTTTATAGAACAGTGCACATAAAACAGAGAAAACTAAATACAGTAGTTAATATTGTAATTTTCACCATATGTAAATCACAGATCTTGCCTCACCTCCAGTCAATTGCCAGGCCATTAGGCCAGCCAAGCGTCGTGTTGGCAATTGACAGTGCATGTGACCCATCACACCAAGCTCTCATGATTTTCGCAGGACGGTACCAATCTGTCCAGAATATATACCTATATGAGAAAAAAGTGACTTTAAAAATAGAATACTGTTTTTTTTTTCCTTTTTAAAAGCTTTTAAATACTTGTTGCTCCTATGCAATGGTTCTGGTTGTAAGCAGAAAAAAACTGGTCATTTTGCAATGTAGACCTAATTTACATGAAAGAAATGTAAAGCAGACTTTAATTGCAAAAGTTCACTACAAAAACAGCTTTCAAGCAGCACCAATCTAGCATCTGCAGCCCAGAAGCCATAAGGGAAACCATCTGAGGAAGGATGGGCAGCACTTACAGCTCAGTAGGTGTGAAAGGATGAGAGTGCCCAGTTTTCAAACACTATTTTATTTTATGAAGTACAAAGCAAGGGTCAGAATGGATCTGTACTGAACTGCCATCAATGCAAGTTTATTATAGTTTTAAAAGTGGAGATCCACACCTGGGGTTGAATTAGAATACAGAATTTAACATCTTATCAAAGATGTATTATTTTGAAATTAACAGAAAAAATGTACATTGCACAAATCTCGTCGACCTGGAAGGAGGCTAAATTGGTTCAATTAAGTGATCTGGGTCCAGGTGATACAAAGGTAAGGACAGTAATAGAGACAAACAATTACGTATATTTTTAAATACAAATAACAAACATTATAGTTACCCAATAACAGGATGCACCACTATTGATCTGGGATTGTTCAAGTTCTGCACAATGGCTCTTCTTGATTTATCAGCTAGTTTCATTACTGTTATGCTTCTGTAACGAGGGTCTGTCCAGTACAGGTTCTTTGAAATCCAGTCAAAAGCCAAATCTTCAACCCCATCAACCCTATTAGCTGCAAGAATTTCTCGACCTGATTTTCCACAAAAATAAGATAAAAAGGTTTGATGTCAGCATTTCTGTAGTTTACTAAAGGCATGAGTGTAGAATTCAATTCATAACTATTTTACTGAAAAACTAACTGGAACCATACAGAGAAAATAAGCAATATGACAAACAAATATTATTATTATCAGGTCTTCAACAGTAGCAATCCTAAAATACAATATCCCACAATCCCACAATATCCCACAATATCCTCCTGCGACCCACCACACACACACAACAGTGTGCAACACAAAACGGATTCTATACACACCTGGGGGAACAGAACTATTTGTTGAATTTGGCAAAAATTAATACAACCAAATGTGTTAATGATTTCATTTTAATTACCAGTTCCATCTACTTTCTGTCTGTAAATTATGTCTTTGACTGTGTCTGAAAAAAATATGGTTTCATCTTCTGCACTGAAATCCACTCCGATGAAGTATGAAGGGCTCCCGGTCACTGGCAGTATGATATCCTCCTGGGAGGACAGGTTGAAGGGGATTCCACGCACTGCCAGCTGAGAGGAAAAGAGCAGAAACTGCCTCAGAGCTGGGGGGAAAACGACAAGAAACAATTATTATCGCACCTATACTCCTTTACAAGGGGCTTTACATTAAAGTAGGTTCCACCTGTCAGATTTATGCATGGGTTAATTCATCCTACACTTACAACATTATCCAGGGCCACCACAATCACTTCTGTGACTCAGCTTACAGATCTGTCAACAGCCTGATTGCTTTTTCCACATGGATGTTTTCAACATGTGTGGCATTGCAAATTCCACTGGCATACCTGCATCCGATCTCTAAGCACTCTTGTTGAACTACATGGTTGAATTCCTATATAGATTTTAAAAAATGCCACTGTTGTTTTTTTTTATAGGGCTTTCCCTGTTGATATGTTGGGTCACATGAAAACTGAAAACTGTCCAATACAAACAGTTATGTTTGCTAAAATGTCAAATCCAACCAGATAAACTGAGAGTCACATCCAAAAGTTCTATAGGAAAGTCTATTGAAGGCTAGAATTCTTATAAGGGGCTTTGCTCTTTTTGACCTGTAACACGTCACTGCGTTTTTATAAATACTGCAGGTGTTTAAATACTCTCACTTACCCACGCAGCGTCTCCCATCCGGATTCAAGTCGAACCCCATTCTGCACTTGCAGCGATATCCAAGGCCATCGTTGTCTGTTCTGTGGCTCAGTACACAGATCTGCTCACACCCGCCATTGTTATTTCCACATGGACTTCTCACTTTTCACAATAAAAAGAAAGATTAGACATTTAAAACAAGTCATAAATGTGCACAGTCATTTTGTTGCTTTAATTGCTGATAGTCCAGTCCTTCTACAATGCAGGATTTGCACCATACTTGATCATATCTATGTGCTGTTAACCATGTTTTCACTATGCTTTAGTCCAATTTGCTATGATTTTTGCCATGGTTTACGACACCAAAACACAAACATATCAAACAAACATTATTATTATCATGTCTTCAACAATAGCAATCCTAAAATATTGTTTATCCACAATATCCTCCTGCGACCCACCATACACAATAGTGTACAACACAAAATGGGTTGTAGATGCATCCAGGGGAACACCCACAGTAGAATCTTGCAACATGCAAAAAAGAATCTTGAATGTTGTTATAATTCGTCAAAAATCTCACCATAAGGTTGCCTGAGGGAATGATAAACTGTTACTCCATATGGTCTCAGTGAAGACGGGAAGACAACCTGGGGATTGTTGTCAGTGAACTTGTCTGCCCTCATCACTGCCATTTTGGTCCAATCGGTAAAATACACATAGTGCTCAAACAGGCTTACACCAAAGGGGTGAGGAATAAGGGAACCTCCGTGCACAACAGTTTTCCTTGTGAAAGAGAAAACAAATAGATATCAAATTAATTAATGAAAAACAGAAGTATAGGCCTACATTTGGTTCATGTTTTAACCTTAAAGACATAACATATTAAATACCTACAATACATTGGTAACATACTTGTTCTAAACAATAAAGGTATTTAAATCAGGTTTTTTTTTTTTTTTACAAAACAGTTTAGAACATGTTTATCCCATTATATTTGACATCCTCGGTACCAGAGTCTAAATTGATTTGTGTTTTTTTTTCTTATAAACAGTACCCTCCAAGAACTATTTAAACACAAGAATTTGGAGGAGGAGTGGTTTCAGATATTCTTAAATATAATAAAATACAAATACTTTGTATTGTTTACCTATGCAGGCCGTCATAAGTTACCGTCTCGACATAGTCATAACGACTGTCAGCCCAGTACACTCTCTTGGAAATGATGTCCAGTGTTATTCCGGCAGGCCAGCCCAGCTTAGTCTTGACTATTTCATAACGGTTTGTTCCATCCATGTAGGCTCTCTCAAGCCCCGGCTCCCCAGTAAGACTGTCCCAGTCCGAGAAAAACAAGTAGCTAAGTGGAGAAAGAAAACATGGTCAAGAAAAGCTAATTACATTGTGTACTGTAGGCTACACAATAAAGGCAATTATAAATATGATATGCATGCATACTTATAGCATCTATTTGCATGAATTCTGTCAAACAAATATTTGTGGACCTTAATGGGGAAATTTCATGAGATGACAACCATGACTGTGAGAATATAAAATAGTATAATAATAAAATAATAAAATCACTCAATTAATAAACAGTATCTTGCATATTTTAGCTTGCTAAAATATCATTTTGTTATGCACCGATCATGTCTGTTTGTCTGTTTGTCACACTGTACAAAGTGAACGTGACACCTGCTTTTTATCACCTTCAGATTTGCATCAGAGACTTCTAGCCTTCTATAAACCTTTCGGATTATATTTGGCTATAGTCAGATAAACAAATATTTGCAATATGATTATGGGGGCCCTCTGTATGTGGGCGTATGGGTTGGTCTTGGAAGACAATGACACACTGCTGGGTCTAGCAACAAAACTTACTTCACAGCCCCTTACCCCTTCTAACAATTCAGCCACAAAAAAGGAGTTACAAGGAAACAGGAAAAAAGATATATATATATATCTATACACAGTGATTTTTAATTCATAAATCAATTACATTCAACACAGGTACACCAAACAGCTAAAGTAAATACAAATATTTACACTGCTTACTCAGTTGGAGGGATGAGCTTGTTTCGATGAACAACAGCTTTAATTTATCTTGCTTTATTATCATTGCACCGTTAAAACCAGAGACAGAGACTTACCCCACTGTGGGATCGACTGCAATTCCTCTTGGGTTCCCAAGGTTTTCAGCAATCAGTGTCACACGGTTCTTTCCGTCTAAATCCACCATGTCTATTCTGTTCACACTTCCTTCCACAACATACAGTTTATTGTTTACCCAGTCCACAGCCAGGTTTTCAGGATAGTCAACTGATACATTTAAAACCACTTGAACATTGGAGCCATCAATATCCACAGAGAACACCTGCAAATCAAATAAAGCATCCTTGTTTAAAGATTAGCGTTTGGTGTCTGATTAAAAGGGTATGAAAAGAAATATACATCTTTATTGCATTCGAACTAGAATGTAAAGTGTTGACTTTTCTATCATTAGCCCTATTCAGACACTTTCTTACAAAGTATTATTATTATTATTTATTTCTTAGCCGACACCTTTATCCAGGGCGACTTACAATTGTTACAAGATATCACATTATTTTTACATACAATTACCCATTTATACAGCTGGGTTTTTACTGGAGCAATCTTGGTAAAGCACCTTGCTCAAGGGTACAGCAGCAGTGACCCACACCTGGGATTGAACCCACGGCATGTAGAGTCCAGAGCCCTAACCACTACATGTGAGCCAGTTTGAAATATTTATATTTACCTCCAGACTGACACATTTATGTGTACACCTCTAAGGGAGGAGCGTTAGTTTAGTTCTTGAGGTGCAATATAGCTTTTTTTTAGTGGGCTTGATACTCGACCTGTGCAGTGTAGTCCATTATACAACACATCACACTACTGAATTAACATGCCCTAACATTTTAGGGGTGTCTCCTTGGCAATGCTTTGGAAAGTCTACCACTCAGATGGCACCAGTCTGGAAGTCTTTATCACTTGGCACACAGTGGGAATGCACGCTGCACTTTGAAACAAGCCATTATGAAGTCAGATCTAGGAAACTGAAAAGCAGATTCAGTGGATTGCAGCTGAACTGATACAGAAACTAGATACACTTACTTTACTTGGTTTAAATTAATCATACTAATGCATTTTACAAGATAATGATTTATCTGCTTGAAGCCATCAAGTTAGCCATGTTGACATCCTATAGTAAGGGGAGCTGATTCACAAAGGTAATCATTGTACTGCTGATATGTCCAAGCCTTTCACTTCTGTGGCTTGTGTTCAAACCAAGCTCAGCTAGACCTCAAAGAGAGTGCCCCACAAGTTAGCCAAAGAAAGCACAGAACTGATGGCCACGAGCGAAAACAAATACGGCAGGTTACTTTATACACGGTCAGGTTACATAAAATTACTTACAAAAATGTGAACATTTTTATCGGAGCATCTGAAAGTTTTCTTGACTAAACATTTGGACTCAGTTCCATATACACTTCCCCCCATTATAACACTGTTGCTGGGAGCCAAGCAGTGTGATCATTATTACAAGGTAAGAAGAAGTAAAATAGGGACCCATCAAAGCACTGCATTTCCTTTATAGTAAGTCAGATTTCAGCACAATAAAGGCACCATCAGAAACAACAAGGAGGAGTGTCTCTTAAAAAGGTTTGGTCGGCATAAAACACTTTATTTATGTCCCACAGAATATGTCACTAAACATGGAAGCAATTAAACGTAATTGAAATCTAAATATGACAGTTATACTTACACATGCATATTCAATGGTTATATTTTCCAACTTCTATAAAATAAATGAAATCCTTTCCTATTTTGTCAAACAGACTGGCTTTACTTAGCTTTAGCTCAGCCAAATGTGCCTTATAATCAAGATAGCGTTATACATAATAGAATGTTTTGTTAGCAAGTACAAATGTAATAGAATAGCACAACGGTTTTGCAGGATTAACAGAAAAATATCTGCAATACAATATTTGCTGGGGAAAAAAGGCAAAGATAAGGACTCCGTGTAGCAAATGCAATTCGAAGAGCCGTCAACACAACTTCATCTTGCTGAGAATATTTAATTCCAAATCTTGTTTTGAAAAACGCGGTATACATTACAGGAACCTCACTAGTAATCTGAAAGTGTGTTTGTCGTGGATGGAGAGGGGGAGGGTGCTGCTGGTTTAAGTATCAATGGGTGTGATGCCTGGACGAAGCTTTCAGCATTTTTGCAGCAATGAAAATAAAGCAGAGAAGGAATCTAGGGCTTGGATTGTGGCTCTATAGTTTTTACTGTTTACTGGATTGTTTTATGCAACTCACTAAGTTTAAGTTCAATAAAATATAAAAAAAATAAACTTGAAACACTGAAATTAATGCAGCTGGAAACAAAATGGAAAAGGCTCAGAAATACGGTCGCTTGGTTACTTACCTTATTCTGAATGGTGTCTGTCCAAAAGACCCTGTGCAGGTAGTAATGATAATCTACCCCAACAGCAATCCCGCGGTTCTGGGACTGCATCAGCGTCCGAAGACTATGCCCATGGATATCACCGATCAGCAGATCCCGCCCATTGGAGAATATCAGTGACGGTGCCCCGGCTAAAAAAGAGAAGACATGAGGCTCCATTAAAACCAGATTTAGTGGAAGGCAGTGTATATCTTATGTCTTATTTAGTACATCTGATAATTTAGTACGCCTCATGTGTAGCATTGAATTTAGTAGATCCCATTCACAAAGTCTTTACTCGTTAGTTTTAAAGACTTAGACTGTTGATGGGTTCCTTAACGACAACCTAGAAAACATTATTTAAATCAATCAAAATATAATTTTAAAAAATTGCTTTGTGAATAAAAACGTTTTTACATAACTCTTCACAGTTCTATAATGCCCCTTGGCACAAAAAAATGACACTTATGAAATACATTTGATGTATCAAATCACTTCATCAACTCAACAATGCAACACTTTTCTTCTGCTAGGTTAAATGGCAGCTTCTATTTTCATTCCCCTACTGTGAAGTAAAAGCCCTCATAGGGTCGTAAGCAGAAAATGGTTGTCACATGGTCATTAGTGTATTTATTTTTCTTTCTTGCACAGATAAAGTGACAAAAAAAAAATTCTCCAGGCAACAATGCAACAGAAAGCAGCATACAAGGTCAAAAACCCATTGGCATCAAAACTTGGCTGACAGTTAAGGGTTAGCTGTTTTTGAACTATAGTTAGGCTGCATGCCCAGACTGAACTCATGGTTACTTACATGAAGTGTTAGCTCGGCAATGTCTGTGTTGTTCCAGGACATATCCATCCAGACAGCTGCATCTGTGACTGCCAATTCTGTCTTCACACAACTGGTCACAAACTCCCCACATCTTACAGTCATCAAAATCTTAATACAAAATCAAAAGTGTAACTATTACATACTCATTGATCACTCACACCAGGCTATAGTCACACTTTATTTTTACCAATTTGTAAATGTCTTATTTATCGTTATAATTATCCCACTAAGCCACCTATTATTTTGCATTCCTCCTCCAGGTTAGGTGGGCAGAGACATACAGTACTGTGCAAAGGTTTTAGGCAGGTGTGAAAAAATGCTGTTAAGTAAGAATGCTTTCAAAAATAGACATGTTAATAGATTATATTTATCAATTAACTAAATGCAAAGTGAGTGAACAGAAGAAAAATCTAAATCAAATCCATATTTGGTGTGACCACCCTTTGCCTTCAAAACAGCATCAAGCATCAATTCTTCTAGGTACACTTGCACCCAGTTTTTGAAGGAACTCGGCAGGTAGGTTGGCCCAAACATCTTGGAGAACTAACCACAGTTCTTCTGTGGATTTAGGCAGCCTCAGTTGCTTCTCTCTCTTCATGTAATCCCAGACAGACTCGATGATGTTGAGATCAGGGCTCTGTGGGGGCCATACCATCACTTCCAGGACTCCTTGTTCTTCTTTACACTGAAGATAGTTCTTAATGAGTTTCGCTGTATGTTTGGGGTCGTTGTCATGCTGCAGAATAAATTTGGGGCCAATCAGATGCCTCCCTGATGGTATTGCATGATGGATAAGTATCTGCCTGTACTTCTCAGCATTGAAGAGACCATTAATTCTGACCAAATCCCCAACTCCATTTGCAGAAATGCAGCCCCAAACTTGCAAGGAACCTCCACCATGCTTCACTGTTGCCTGCAGACACTCATTCGTGTACGCTCTCCAGCCCTTCGGCGAACAAACTGCCTTCTACTACAGCCAGATATTTCAAATTTTGACTCATCAGTCCAGAGCACCTGCTGCCACTTTTCTGCACCCCAGTTCCTGTGTTTTCGTGCATAGTTGAGTCGCTTGGCCTTGTTTCCACGTCGGAGGTATGGCTTTTTGGCGCAAGTCTTCCATGAAGGCCACTTCTGACCAGACTTCTCTGGACAGTAGATGGGTGTACCAGGGTCCCACTGTTTTCTGCCAATTCTGAGCTGATGGCACTGCTGGACATCTTCCGATTGCGAAGGGAAGTAATCATGATGTGTCTTTCATCTGCTACAGTAAGTTTCCTTGGCCGACCACTGCGTCTCACGGTCCTCAACGTTGCCCGTTTCTTTGTGCTTCTTCAAAAGAGCTTGGACAGCACATCTGGAAACCCCTGTCTGCCTTGAAATTTCTGCCTGGGAGAGACCTTGCTGATGCAGTATAACTACCTTGTGTCTTGTTTCTGTGCTCAGTCTTGCCATGGTGTATGACTTTTGACAGTAAACTGTCTTCAGCAACCTCACCTTGTTAGCTGAGTTTGGCTGTTCCTCACCCAGTTTTATTCCTCCTACACAGCTGTTTCTGTTTCAGTTAATGATTGTGTTTCAACCTACATATTGAATTGATGATCATTAGCACCTGTTTGGTATAATTGTTTAATCATACACCTGACTATATGCCTACAAAATCCCTGACTTTGTGCAAGTGTACCTAGAAGAATTGATGCTGTTTTGAAGGCAAAGGGTTGTCACACCAAATATGGATTTGATTTAGATTTTTCTTCTGTTCACTCACTTTGCATTTAGTTAATTGATAAATATAATCTATTAACATGTCTATTTTTGAAAGCATTCTTACTTTACAGCATTTTTTCACACCTGCCTAAAACTTTTGCACAGTACTGTAGATGTTCTCACTCTCTCGTGCAAGGCCATGCTATTATCTGCTAAACAATGTTTAAGCAGAGGGGATGATAATAAAGAAAATTAGAATGCGCTCCAACCGATGCAATGGCATGCAACTCTATAAGAAAAGTGATTATGGAGCTGAGGTCGCTGCCAACAGTTTTGGAAACTGGCAGAGTTCCTAAGTTCCTATTGTTATCCCTAAAACAAGATCTTCTTTATTTGTCCTGATGTGACCAGGCTTGTAATCGCTCCTGTGATCCTTTAAACTATGAACTATCTGTATCAGAACTGACTTCATGAGTCGAATCAAGTGGGGCATGTTTATTAAGAAGTACGGTACACCAAATTCATGATTTGAATGAATATCTTTAAACTGTTTAAAACATACATACACATGTATGTAATACTATTCATTATACACATAAGCACATAAGAAAGTTTACAAACGAGAGGAGGCCATTCGGCCCATCTTGCTCGTTTGGTTGGTAGTAGCTTATTGATCCCAGAATCTCATCAGCTTCTTGAAGGATCCCAGGGTGTCAGCTTCAGCAAAATTACTGGGGAGTTGGTTCCAGACCCTCACAATTCTCTGTGTAAAAAAGTGCCTCCTATTTTCTGTTCTGAATGCCCCTTTATCTAATTTCCATTTCTGACCCCTGGTCCTTGTTTCTTTTTTCAGGTCAAAAAAAGTCCTTGCTTTAAATTAAATGATACATAAGGAACACTGTTGTATGCTTTCAAGGTATTTTGGAGAACAATTTGTGTTAAGAACAAAACTTGTCATTAAATTTCTTCTGTGCTTGAGCACATACCTGCACAAGAACGGCTGTCGTTGCTGTTAACTACATAGCCCAAAGGACAATAGCACGTTCCACCAGATGGAGATGGATGGCAACGATGCTGGCAGCTTAGAGATGCACAGTTTACAAAACCTGTAATTTAGAATACATGTCTTAATTCGGCCATTTGTATCTGAAATTTGACAACAACTTTTTATTCATGCTGATATTGCTTGTTTATATAGTTTTTAAAGTTATAAGAAAACAAGTGGAGGAATCAAGTTTGTTTGGGAAGGAAAGGGGCTTGACAAATCATTTTCTCTGTCTCTTTGCACTACAGATTTTTAAGATCCATCAAACAAACTTTATTCAGAGAATATGAATAAAAAAGAGCAATAAAAGGGTATTAAGCATTTTGTTTTTTACATAGTACATGTTTAAACTAAATATATATGGCATCTCAAAAGGCGTTGTGGCAGTGTGGCAGAGTGAAAGCCCTGCCAGTGCACAGGTGTGGGGAGTATTGGACAGCAGGGAGAGGGTTAAATTCCTCCCTGCAAAAACACGTGGGGATGTGGCTGGAGCCGTGACTTGAATACGTGATTAAATGATTAATTAGGGTCTAGCCACAGGTGTATACATAGAGTGATCACAGTTTAGAATTTTGATGGTGAAGGTGCTGTGCTGTGCTGTGCTGTGCTGTGTGTTTTTTGTTGTTTTGTGTATTGAGTGAAATGTAAATAAATACATGTGAGTGCTTGAACTGTAGCGTTTCTGGTCTCTGAGTCTCCTTGCCGACGCGCCCTGTCACAGGAGTATTTATTTATTAATTTTTGTTAAAAAAATAAGTACGTTTTTACATTTAGGATCACAAATACCCTACATATGTATTTATTTATTTTTAATCAAGAGGAAATTCCAGTTGGCATAGAATACTTGTATACTGTTCAAACTAGTTTTGAATATTTTTCAATATATTTTATATATAAAACTGATTTACTCATTCACAGTAGAATATTACAAAATGTATAGATTCATAAGCCATTCATTTGTTATACTCACTGCAGTTTCTGCCTGCTGTAGTGTTGGTTTCATCTTCACCTGAAGGACAGTCTGCAGTTCCATCACACAATTTTTCAACAGGGATACATAGCCCAGAGGAAGGACAAGCCCATTCTCCTGGATAGCACTCCCGATCTGATGATTCTAACATGAAAAGACATCGCCAAGCTTTTCCTTAGCATATGATATATCAGTTACAAGCACCCAGAAAAAAGAATGCATAAATACACCACAACAGAACAGAACACCAGGAGGACTGCACTGTGAAACTGGCTTTTCATTCTGATTTCTATTTGTCATGATTGTATAAATAAAGAGACTTAAGTGAGTCTTTAGGGTGCCTTACCATATAAACTCAAGTAACCAACAACAAATTTGTTAGATTTAATAGTAATCACCATGTAAGTCAGAGAGAGTATGGAGTTATTCACTTTCCCACTCACGAGGCAAGTCTGTTATTTGGGAGGAGACTATTTGCACTTTGCTTTGTTAATGTCTTTCAGTCTATGATGTTCCAAAAGAAAAGCTGTCCTATCTTGATATTGCCCCTAATCTCCCGACTCTTAAGGGGGTGGATATGCCCCACTTTCCCCTATAGAGTGAGCAGCTTCCTGAAACAAAGGATCGTACCACATCCTCTCTCATCCGCATTGTCTTCACAGTCATCATCTCCATCACAAAGCCAGCTCTGGTGAATGCAGCGTCCACTTGGACAAGTGAAGAAATTCCCTCTGCATGTTGGATAGGCTAAATGAAAGAGAACATGAATAGAACATGAGTTAGGCATTCCATAATGAGCCTAGAAATAACAGTTTAGTCTTATTTTGCACTCTGCAGGCATTCATAAAACCCAATAGCATATTTTCTGAAGGATTAAGTAGATCAAACAAACAACTGTAATTTTTTTTTTCTTTTTAAATATTCTTGAAAAAAGGATTTAATAATTAGAAAAAGTACTATACCAAGTAATAACGATTATAAAGTTTACCGTACATAGTATTTTGGGCAATAGTATTTTTGGACACGCTGCCAGGTTAATACAAGTGACTGACACCTATCTTTTACATGTTTAGGCACATTCTTGTGGAACCGAAGGCTACGGTACGTACCACAGTTCTGCTCGTCGCTCTCATCTCCACAGTCATCGTCATGGTCGCAAGTATAGGCTTGTGGGATACATTCCCCATGGGCACACTGAAACTCATTACTGTTACATCTCTGAGCTGGAAAATGAACATGAACAATAAACAGGTGCAAGGTATCAATTAAAAAGTAATGAGACCCAACAGCAGAAAGTTAGTGAGTACCAATACAAGACACAATGGTAATCCTAACCAGTAAAAAAAACAAAGCTAATTCATTACATCTGAAAATCTTACGCAGACTGCAGTATTATTCACTATGTTTTTTTTTTCAAACTAGAAACTTTTTGGCAGCGCATTCATATGAGGAAGAGTGTTTTTGAGCTTGCTGAATATAATAATTTCTCAAGTTGCTAGGAATCAAGGGATTGTTTAATCATGTGACTCATAGGCAATTACAGTTCAAAAAGTTACAATGGAGTCTGTTTTAATTATCTAGTTAAGGTTTGACATTCAGATATGGTATTTAGATCCACCATGGTTAAGAATAAGATTCATTTAGGGAGGAACTCCGAGTACACCTACTGCAATTGGTTTCATCTGATCTATCTCTGCAGTCGGCGAAAGCATCACAATGCTGGGTCCGGTTGTAACAGGCTCCATTTGCACATGTCAATTCTGCACACACAGGGTAGTCTGGAAAAGGGAATGTCAGCTTTTATTTATTTGTGTATTTCTTACTTGCAACTTGCTTGTTAAAACCCCTCTTTGTGGTGAAAAATCACACCAATACATTACTTTCTAACTACTGGTTTTGTTTAAAGAGTTAATGTACAGTATGACTACTGTGTGTAAGAAACAAAGATGGAATAAAAATTGATATGATCAAGTAAAGTATCCACATTTTTCATCAATAAAACAATCATAAATTCTGCGGTAATGCTCAAAGAAAGTCATCGGACAAATAAATTATTTATTTATTTATTTTTTATAAATTTAGTCGTTGCCAATTATTTTCTCCCAAATTAGAATGGCCAATTATTTTTTAAGCTCAGCTCACCGCTACCACCTTTGCGCTGACTCGGGAGGGAGGAGATGAACACACACTGTCCTCCAAAGCGTGTGCCGTCAGCCGATCGCTTTTTTTCACACTGCGGACTCACCATGCAGTCACCCAAGAGCTAAGAGGACACCCTGGCCGACCTAACCCTTCCTCCCCAGGGCTACGCTCGGCCAATTGTGCGCCGCCCCCTGGGAGCTCCCGTCCACGGTCGGCTGTAGAATAGCCTGGACTCGAACTTGCGACGTCCTGACTATTAGAGCGCATTCTGCACTCCACGGGCTGCTTTACTGGATCGCCACTCGGGAGCCGGACAAATAAAGTCTTAATGATGTGCCTTTGTTGTTGTTGGCCATTTTTATATTTCTCATGTTTGCATGGTGCCTAGTGACTACTGAAAACTATAAGAGACTAATGTCATCAAAACACATGTTTAAACACATATGTTTAATAAGTTTATTATTACTATAATTTACATTATAAGTGCAGTACGCTTTGTAAATGCAGATTTTCAACATATGTGTTAAGAAGTACTTTATTGCACTGACAGTGCTACTCATTTAATAGCCCACTGACTCAACGTTGTACAGATTGTTATCTTAGCACTGACACGGGCAGCTTATATAAGACTCTAATCTCATTAACATAAAAGGGTCTGGAATGTTTAATTCATTGCATTACATGTTTAATTGTTGAGTTATTTAATACAGGTGGCACTTTGTACTTGACTGCTCTTTTAAGCCCCTTCGCCTCAAATGGGTTGATCCCTTATCTCTCCTGCAATATAAAGCTGCCTGTTGAAACATACAGGAGCTGAAGGGCACTCAAAGTAGGCATTGCAATTTACAGCTGTCTGCTTTACAGGTTTTGTACGAGATAAAGAAACTAAAGAAAAGATACAGTGGCAATAAAATATAGTGGTACCATGGAACCCAGAGAGAAGCACTGCAGAACTCAAATGTTCCAGTGGATTGAAATTGGGTTCAGGTAGCCCCTTAAAACAGTTTGTATAGTGAGTAACAACAGTAAGAGGATTAGGTGAGGAAAACATTTTCACATCAGCAAATGTGTTTGTTCTCAACATACTGAAATTGTATTTTATTAACGTTAACATTACATTTATTTCTGTGGGCATTAACATGCAGCAAATGCACAGATAACATGTTAATCAATTAATAAAAATGCTGGGATAGGAATGTAAAAATATAAATATATGAATACCTACAGTATTCATATATTTACATGATATCCTTTACCTGGAAACACAGCAGTTTAACAAACACAAACACACGGGTAGCCTGCAACCCAGTAAGCCACTACAATAACGGAACTGCAGCTGAACATCAACTCACTAATCCATGAAAGAATCTGCAATTCTTTTCTGACAACAAGAAGCATATTGTGGCCATTTCTGTCAATCAGCAAGCCCCTTAATCTTACAAATTGATTAAAATGCCAAAGAAGCAAGGGCCGAAAGGAAATCCAGAGTTAAGGACTGAAAGACTTACGGCAGCCTCTCTCATCCGCTCCATCCGAGCAGTCAGTGACTCGATCACACCTGTACTCCCCTGGGATGCAAGCTCCTTCAGGACAAGTAAAGTGCTGGCTAGAACACGTCCTACCAGCTGCACAGAAAATCGAGACAGAGAAGAGAGTTGTGTAGGTAACTTAGTCATTTCCATTATTGATCTAAACAACAGCTGATCTAACTACTGCTGTCATTAAAATCATTCAGATGTTAACCTTCCTGAGTTTGGGATGTTTTGCCTTTTTGTCAAGTAAAATGTACAGAAAAGGTATAAGTTAAGGATAATGTTTTGAAGTCTACAAATTACAACCGAATGCACTTGGCTCTGACTGATAATTACAAGCAGGGAATACATACGACAGTGCTGTGTCTCATCTGACCCATCTTCACAATCCTCCTCATCATCACAGACCCAGTTTTGTGGGATACATTCCCCATCGCTCACACACTGAAACTGGCTGGTATCGCAGGTTAGCCGAGCTTAGAAAACACAAGAAAATGATGTTCAGGTACAGTTAGTATTAATAAATACTACTCTTCAAACACATGCAATATTCTCGTGTTTGGGTGATCAATAATGTTGTACTTACGACAGCCACTTTCGTCTGAATTATCTGAACAGTCAGCCGTTCCATCACATCTCCAATCACCAGGAATACAGCGGCCATTTCCACAGCGGAACTCTCCAGTCCTGCACCCTGCAGCCAGGTAATATGTTGCTTTAGTACACCAAAATATGACCAAGATCAAGTTGCAGCACCATTAACTCAAGAGAGACTGTCCCTCATTTTGATCTGCTTTCAGAAATACAAATGTAACATAATGGGAATATAAATGTCCCATATTTTCTTATGATGTAGTGAATGGCAAACAATCTTAACAACCAAAATCCAATTTTTATGAAAGTTGCCAGATCTCAGCATAATAAACTCTATACATGTAACCCATGATATATAAAACTAGGATGTGACATCATGGGTTTCATGAAACATAAAAATTATTAATAAACAAATAGAGAATAAAGACACAGATAAATACAGTATTGCATGATTAAAACAGCATGAATTGATAAATATACAAATTTGCAGGTACTATTTGAGATGTTGGTTTCAGAGCCTTGCTACTTAAAGAGCCATATATGAATTAATTAGTCATACAGATCCATAGATCAATTCAGTTATTTATTTTATTTATTTATTTATAACTGTACAAAACACAAAATCACACCAAACGTTAGGTGTTAATTTTTTTTTTTTTAAAGTATAATAAAAGCAACACCAAATAAAAGCAGCCAATAATATGTGGGCTAAATTTAACAACTGTAATAAGTAATGTTACTTGTTAAGAGTCAGTCTAGTGTATATGAATTAATCTCACAACATAGAGAACTGATTGAGCAGCATCAGCCTGATAGGGTTATATTCATTTACCTTCCTGAACATTTTAAAAGTCATTACAACTGGAACAACAAATCAATATGAACAGGCTAGCAGATCTACGGATGGAATGCACCCCGTTGATTGTCTTGTGTGGTGACATCCTGATTTATTATGTATGCTGTAGCTTGTCAGAAGCCTAATTTGTATAAATGGTGGTACCGAGTGGTACTGGAGCACTTACACCCAAATTCTTTGTGCAATGAAATGCAAGATGGTGGTTGGTGGTGCAGGTCTAGGGTTGGTGGTCTAGGTCTCTTATCAACTACCTTTAAACACACTGACTCCCTTAAAAAGAATGCATGAGAAGAAATAGCTGCGTGATGTGAACAGCGACCACATGAAACAGCTCTACAGACATTCCTTCACTGATCTGAACGTTACATAGTAGGATCACCAGTTGAGTGCATTCAAAGAACATTTCCAGGCATTCATTTATTTTGAATGCATTCAAATGTGCAGCTGTTTTAGATACCTAGCAAATAATGAGGAACGCAAATAGAACTTGTGCATATCCCCTTCAGTCATTGTGTGCACAATTGTACCATGTTAAGTTTCCTATCTATGTATCTATTTTATAATGCAGGGCAACTTCTTGAACTCCACAGAGTTCACACAAACTGTTCTAAAATTAAAAAATTGTGACCGACGGGGATATAAAATTCATACCATTACTTTACCATAAACTTCAGGAAAAAGAATACATTAACTATAAGAATGCATTTTATAATATATCTAAGTACATCCAAGTCCACATATTTTGGATAGTAACTCTTAGAAAATCATGCAAGTCATTCAGGCTTTCATTCCCATTGCTAGCTGTGGCACAACTATTCAGCATGCCTATTAGGTTTCCTCTAAATGAGACACTAATCTTTGTAAATTTAAACCCCTAAACATTATTTTAGCCTCCAAAGCCCTATGAACTTTTGAGCAAAAAAGAACAAACATGAAATAGTAAAAGATGCATTGTAGACTAGTGATCCAGAGGGATAATGACTTCAAATAGAAAAGGGGGAATAATTCTCAAACACATTGGTTAAGACAATGAATTGTACAACTAACATGAGCAGACTTGCATTATCTGTTAGAACAGTAAATAGTTAATACTTATAGACATTAAAATAGTTAATACTTATAGACGTTTTATACTGTATAGAACACATTCCTTGTCTAATGCTAAGTGGCCAAATGTATTGAAAAATAAACTTCATGGGCAACTCATTTAAAATTGAAGATGTCATTAATTGACTTGAATGCATTGCTAAAACGATTTCAACTTCAGAAGTCGGTAAACAAAGTACAACTAAACTTCTTAGTCAAACTCCTGCGTTGAATAACAATTAGCTCCATTCAGTACTTCAAACTGACCTTTGGAGAATTGCTCTGATTTCCAAACTAATCTACACACCTGTAGAGTATCGTCAAAACAACCTGAAAACAGGTTAAAAAAAAGAGAGTACCAAATGGGTGCCACACCAAACATACTTTAAGCCTGTATGAAAAAAAAGATCAGCAACCTCCACTGTTTAACATATGTGTTTAACTGTGAATTGCAGTACACTGCAGGAAGATGCATTATGGCATTTTGCTGTCCTACTGCAAAGTAGTGTGAACATTTCTATAAATCTGCTAACAGATTTATATTACAGTCCTTAAAGAGTGAGTGGTGGGGTTCCCAAAAAAATAGCGTTACACGTCATGTTGCTACAGCTGTTTAAATAATGTACCTGTCATTTTTCTTTTCATTGTTAACATCCGGACTACTTTTTACACTTATAACTTTAAATTCTCTTTCAAAGCTATTTTCAAAATTGCAGCTTTAGTGCACTGATAGTGTAAGGATTACTGCCCACATTGTCAAACAGGTAACACCCAATAACGATCCATGATGTGGTATGGAAAAGAAAAGCCAGAGCACTTGTTATGTTTATTTTTTCTATTTTTTCCCCAATCGCTCCTGAAGTGATTTAGAGGACAGAGCTCAAACTCCAGTGTATTAGAGAAGCCATTTGAAACAGACTTTAAAATTATAAGTGTAAAAAGTTGTCAGGATGTTAACAATGACAAGAAAAATGACAGGTTATGCAAACAGTTGTAGCAACATGTGGGGAAGTATAACGCTACATTTCAGGAACCAAGCTACTTAAAGACGCTTTAAATCAATGGTTTTTCTCTCAAATTCATTAACTGACACATTTCTTCATAAGTATTTAACAATTTAACTGCTGTTCACTTATTGTACTCCCTTAACTAATGATTAAATTGCCGTCAGTCATCTGAATGTTGTGAACCCGAAGGCTGCAGTAGCAGATGTAATACAGCGGCAAGACAAAAGGGCTACACAGTACTCAAGAAACAGAACAGACGAGGTATGTAACAAGATCAGAGCAATCACTTAGATCATCACAGCTTACCATTTAGTGAAAAAAAAGCATATCAGGGGACTAGATTTCAGTGAATGAAGATTCAGAAGTATCAAGACACAACTTACACGGTACTGTAGTTCATTTATGGTTCTCTGTTGTCATCTGCAAGTTTTTTTTAAAGTTTCTACTGTTTTCTTTTTTGGCTCTGTCACCGACTATAGTTAAATTTGGATAAATTAACCATATTAAATTGGTTTGATATGGTAATAAACAGTGAGAAATTAAGGGTCTGTTTTTGTTCCTTCACTTGAGAGCTAACTTTGCCCTTAATGCCTTTTCTTGACTGATGCTGGGAAGCTGACTCATGCTTTTGTCTCATCTAGCATAGTTTATTGTAATGCTCTGTTAACTGGCATTCCTGTAAAAGTTTTCTTTCAAGTTGTGTAAAATGCTGCTCCTGGGGTTTTAACAGAGACAAAGGAACATCCCTTTAGTCCTGGCCTCTCCACAGTGGCTCTCAGAACAATTTGAAACAGATTTTCAGGTTTTGCTTTTAACTCATAAGACTATGAATTGTTTCCCCCCCCCCCCCACATATTTAGCATTTGGAAGATGCAGGATTGCTGAGGCTCCCCATGATTAAAATGCACACTAAGGGTGAAAGGGCATTTTGTTATTATGTCCAAGTCTCTGGAGTTTCCTGCTGCAATCTGTCAGATTCTCTGAGTCTGTCTCAGTTTCAATCCAGCCCGAAGGCATGGTAATTTCTTTCATAAATAGCTGCTATTTGTTTTTCAATACAATATATGAGTTTGAATTGTATAGCACAGTGCTTATCTGTTTACAGCACCTGCTTTTTATAACTAAAGACATCCCAATTTATTCTGATGTATTGTAGCTAGGACCTGAGGATTGTGCTTTAAAATCACTTAATGGGAGATTAATACAAAACTGTAATTAAAAAAAAAGTATGTGCACTTGTTTTTTGTATCTTATTTGTTTTTATAATAATAAAATTGCATATCCAATAAAAAACATTGTTACAGAGCAAGAGATTAGAAATATCTTAAAGCACCATTGGACTGCATTTCAAAGGAAGGGCACCGTAAAGGCCTCCTAGCAACATTGGAGATATTCATAATCCCCATTCCCTATACATTAAGTTTTAATCAAGTTCTGCAAAAATGCCATCAATCTTCTAACACTGCAGGCAGAAATTAAGGTTTCAAAGCCTAATTTTCTCATTTCCTAACTTAACAACTGTGAGGTGCAAGGAAGGTGCAATTTATAAGGAATGTATTCCTAATGTTTTTTTACTGCATGGCCTAGTGCTTATGCTGTCCTAAGTTCCACTGTCACTGTGTATTTCACAGCGTTAAAGTTTTTGATTGTATAAGATCGTTTTACTCAGGTGCTCAAAATGGGGTTCTTTTCATAATCCTAGGAAAAGGACTCCTTTATCATTAGGTCACGGAAGTCCCGCTGTTTCAGTTACTGGCACAAGTGCCATTCATGGTTAAAGTAAGGGGCATTGCCTACTATGAAAGGGCCACTTTAGACAAGATTATTGCTATTTAACTGTAAATCGCATTTCTGTACTAAATGTCAGCGACACATGAAAACACAGGCTTCATATCTAATAAAGCAAACACAACTTTTTATTTTTCAGTTTCCTCTCTGAAGTCGGTTTTAATTAGCAAAATTAAATCTAAAGTAAGCAAGCTGGCTAAAACTGTTGAAAAAAAAAATGTAGATTCCTATGAAACAAAGAGAAGCACCCTAGGAATTTTCATAAGAAAGAAGCCTCCTAATAAGCCAGGGGCTGCTGTGAAATTGCAATGGGACAATGGGAGACCCAGCATGAAAAGTGGCTAATAACTGGATGTGTCAACATGCTAACTAAGCATAAGAGATGGATGACAAACAGTCTATAGTACAGTGAACTTTCCCTGAACGCATGGTCTCTGATGCACTTGTCTTCCTCTGCATCTCTTTCTAGTAATCTCAGAATTGAAAGGTTTTTTTTTTCTTCTTTCATCAATGCCAGTACTATGTTGTTTTAGTGTATTCTGTCTCTAACCCTGAATGTTCATATGCTTCTTGTTTCATATGTAAATGAAATTAACAGAATGCAGTCAATTGCTAGACAAGATAATGTGGCTCTTGGAGTGGCACAAACAGGAAGTGTGAAGTCAACATCATTTTTAACAGAAACAGTTCTGGGTGAGATATTAACCAACCACAAAACAGGATTTCAAAAAGTTCTTCTCAAGATGAATGAGAAACAAACACCCAAAAAAGAGGTTGTGAGTGGTGAGACTTCTGCAAAACATTATTTTGTTTAGCCCTGATACAGTATATTAAGAAATGGATTCATACATGAAACACTTATTTATGATATGATTTCAATTACTTACGTTATTTATAAGTGTTCCATATAATTCTTTCAAAGCTGCTTTAAAAGCACCCATTTTATGGGGGCTTTCTTTTCGGGATCTATAACATAACATTTAAAGCTGTATTGGAATTCACAGAATTGAACAATTCTACTTTGAAACTCAAGAATACATTCAACTTAAACCATTGTCTCTTGCAAATACACTTACATGTTGATGATCACATTTTATAGTACTATATATGTATTTTTTTCTAGTATTTACCATATTTGGAATATATGTGTCTGTGTTGCATGTCATCAGGTACTTGCGGTTCATTAATAATTAAGGGTTTCTTTTTTTAAATATATACTCTTTTTCTTGTTACAAAAAAACATACGTTCGCTAATAAATGTTCAAAGAAGACATTTCTAAAACCCTGGAATGTGAATAAGTGATATGGTACTGCCAAATGTCTTGATACTGATGGATTACTTTTTTGTAATAACAGTTTATCAGACTGTAACTAACAACTCATTCAGAGTATTAAGGTTTTACTTTAAAAAAATGTAAAGGTGTTTTTTCTAGCAGTATAAATATGAACTTATATTTACCTTTAAAAAATCATAGATGATAGATCAATTTATTATTATTTGTTTATTTAGCAGGCGCCTTTATCCAAGGCAACTCACACAGACTAGGGTGTGTGAACTATGCATCAGCACAAGGAGGTTAAGTGGCTTGCTTAGGGTCACGCAATGAGTCAATGGCTGAGGTGGGACTTGAACCGGGGACCTCCTAGTTACAAGCCCTTTTCTTTAACCACTGGACCACACAGCCTCCTAATCATTTATAAAAGCTACTATAGTATAAACTGGAACTAACAGAGCGATTTAAAAAGTGCATTCTACTGGCTGATATAAATTAGTATTAATTATGTTTCCTGGATAATAAACAATGACTTCTATCATGGATTAATTAATACACAACTACTGTAGTTGTCAGTCTTTCTCAGAAACTGCCTGGTAGGCTGCTAAAAGGTTTTCATTTTGAAGGATTTGTGTTGCTGAGGTACAATTACAATCCCCGATAACTTCAAAGAAACAGCGCAACACTTTAAGTGTGAAAAGACTTCTATAAACCGATTATTTTACGTTCATTTTGGAACAGGTGTTAGTGATCCTTTGTTATATTTTGCTCTTTACTGTGGTGTATTTCATGATATAAATGATAATGCTAAAATGGAAATGTCTACTAACCACATAGCTAAGAGTGAGTGCTTTACTAAAGCTCTTGTTTACAGCGAAAGGATCATGACTTTAGTTTGTGCTAACTGTGCTAACTTCTGGTCAGGTTTTTAAACTACAGCAGTGGCCATATTGCTCACGAATTGACATTGAACTGTAATCTACGTTTAAAGTTACATTGACAAAAACAACAAATTCCAAATTCTGTCTCACAAGAGATGTCTGTTCTTGTCTTCTAAGTATCATAAGCAAAAGTGTACATTTAAATTTACATATTTGTCACCATTGTTTTCATATATATATATATGAAAATGTTTTGGTTTCTTTTGCCATACAGCATATGCCATTTGTTACTGCAATGTAATACCCCCAGCTGTAAATACAACATTAAAGCCATCAGTATCATGAAAAAATACATTACCCTGATGTACAATCACGTACATAATGACAGACAGACAAGTTCCTCCATATAGCTCTAGATTATGATACTCTCAATAATTTGTGCTAAAAATTATAACAATCGTGTTTGAACACAATTGGAACAACATGTCATAAAGTTTTAAAGTCAGAATAAGAGGGACACGGTTACTTGGCAACTTGGATGGGCATATGAATTTGCTCAAAATTCAATTGAATGCTGTATGCCATTAACGTTAAACAGCAGCCTCGTCGATGCCAAGGAAGCTCACTAATAAACTGTGAATGGTTTGAATTGGGTGTTCGAGTTTCAAGGCTACTGTTGATTACCTTTTGAAATGTCAAAATTGAAAATGAAATGGTAGCCGTATCAGTCCAGAGATGATAGACAAAGAGAAGGAGATGTGCTACCTTTTTATTGGACTAATTAAACAATAATTAACCACAAGCTTTCAAGACCTCAAAGGTCTCTTCTTCAGGTCAAAGTAGGAAAGAGAGATTGATGTTTTTGGAGTATTTGGAGCTGAATTCATAACACAAAATTATTTCAGAATTCCACTGAGACCTAAAGCAGGGAAATGGCTTCCATTGGCAAATGTCATGATTCAAATCCGACTCCTAAGACTCTCTAAGACTTTAAAGTGCAGCAGCAATCTGTCGACAGTGTGGTAGTGATTTACAACATGAGTGTGTTTATTAGGTCTGGCTTATGCTCTGTTGAACCTGGGTGTTTTAGCTTTGTAGAGTAACACAGAGAGCCATCCCCTGTCATACTGTACATGAATGGGAATTTTTTTTCAATTTCATTTGTAATCTGTAATTAGCAGTGCCATTAATACTGAGACCAGCTGTATAAAATGTATAAGCAATGAAACAGCACATGCCTTGAGTTTAAAACAATAGTAAACTTTAAAGTAGTTTTCTGTGCATGTAATGTAATACTTCTTGATTCACAAGCATTCTGAAAAAGAGTTGAAATAAACTATATTAAATTATATAAAAAAGGAGCATTTTGTTCCCTTAGATAACAAGGTTAATGAAAACCATCACTTGGGTCATTGGTCAACTTGGGTTATCTAATTATCAACTAATTAACCATGGTAACATCACTTTCAACGAAAACATGTGAAAATCATTAACGAGTTTACTGTCAGTGTCAGCACATCTTTTGCCAAAATGTACCTTTTTACACTTTCTTTCACACAAGTATGTCTGACAAGCTGTTTCTACAATTTACAGTCAATTGTAAAGTGAAGAAAGAGCCCCACAGGTAATAGGAATTAGTGGATTATATTATGAAACTGTAACCTGTCTGCCCCACACATGAATCGTTTGCTGATTTCCTCTGAAACACACGCAGTATAAATCTGGAATAAAACAGGATTTCATTGTTCACATTTCTGGAGATCAACATGTAAAAGACATTTTAGCTTGACTTACAAGAAACTACAGAGTGCAATATACTGTACACTTCTTCAACGTCAAGAAAAATCTTCTAAACCAGTCACAGACTGGACTTTGTCTTTTAATAATTTGAAGACTAACAGCCAACATGTAAATAAATCCTTACCAGATGTTCTGTAAAGTTTAACTTTAAAAACCTTTACTGCAGATAATTAACATTGTATATACCTGACAAAGTTCACTGGACATCAAAAAACAAGTCAAATATTATAAATTACTGATGAGCAAAACAACATACCATAAGTAAGCTATGCACAACCGCCAGTTAAAACATTACTAATCACCTTTATCTCACACAAGAGCATCAGTTGATGGTGCATGTTTAAAACAGTAGTACCACTGTCCCTGTCTATCAGAACGGATAGAGCTGTGGCAGCATGTTTATATGAGGTTCGCTGTCATGTTTTTATAATTGTTCCTAATTAAAACGTTTTTTTAATTACTTCTTTAGCATAGGCACTAGTGAAAAATAGGTACTGTGCTGGTAAATACTTTATTTGTACCTTATTAATGTCCTAGCAAAGTCACTAGTATCAATGTTTTTTTTAAGTCATTAATTTTGCATTTGAAAGAGATACAGCTAGGCCTAAAGTTTTGCATCACCTAGAATTTAAAGTTGATGTAATTCAGTTTGTTAATATAACATTATTCAGCAGGTTTCAATTGACTTTAAAAAGCAAAATTCTATAGGGTGATGCAAAACTTTTGGCCATAGCTGTAGTCTTGATGAATGGGGAAACAGTTATTTAACATACAGTATACTTTTTGGAGTGATTAGAAGGAGGTGCATTGTACATGTCAATGTGTTCTCCATGAAGTACCTAACATAATGCTATTACATACTGTAGGAACTGCTATTGATCCTTACAAATGTTCTTAACCTCCAAGCCACTGATCATACTTCTTACAGTCCAGAATAATATATGGCAATGTAATGTAACTTGCTTCTGAAACAGAAATGATTCCTGCTAGCAGCAGCTGCAGTATAATTAGTTACTTGATTCATGCTAAGGAGCTTATTCCAAGGGTTGAGCAAAAGAAAGCAGATTATAATTTGAGTGGGTCTGCACAACTCTGCACCAGCAAATCCAAGAACATGCAGCTCAGTAAATGAATGTATCTTATCCCTCGAGGCAACAATGGAACTTACATGGTCACTGTATAAAACTGGCTCTGTAAAGTTAAGACATCTTTAAAATACCTGTACTGTACAAAGAGCGGAGGAGTTTCTTCAAGTCAGATTTGTACCAGTGTTCACCACAGATTGTCTGCTGGTCACATGCTCTGTTACCTAGCAACGGCAAAGCTCATGCAAAAGTTCTCCCAGAGAACTTCAAATCTGTCTGAGGGAGGCTTTGTGCACAAGATTAAAGTAACGTTTCTGAATTACAGATATTAAATAAACTAATAGAAAAAACACAACAACGTGATAAAATGGCATTAACTTTCTTCAATATGTTCAAATATACACACCCAATAGACATATTAAATGTATGTTATGGAATGATAAAGGTCATTTTATACTTAAGATTACTTAAGATAGAGGATTGGGGGGAAAAAAAAACACTTTCATCTTTCTCAAATGAGTAATTATTTGCACGTAAAAATGTGACTGCATTTTGCAAATCGTATGTAGAGCGACATCACTTTAAATGAGCTGTAACCGTACATGTAACATTTAATGACTTAATTAAATGATTCCACATACTGACAGAACATTCCAAACAATTATTCTTTATTACTGGCAATCTATTAACGAACTAGTGACTTCATCCATCTAAACTTAACTACAAACATTCATATCCAATCACACCTCATATAAGTAATAAAGTGAAATGCAGTAATACAAAAAAAAAAATGTAAGTCCTAGCTAGTGGAATGCATTGTATGCTCCACTGTACCATGGTCATTTTACAGCTTTGAAACACTGTGTTTAACCTACCTTGGGAATGGCACTGAAGAGCAA
The DNA here is from genome assembly GCA_030684275.1 of Acipenser oxyrinchus oxyrinchus. NCBI lineage: Eukaryota > Metazoa > Chordata > Actinopteri > Acipenseriformes > Acipenseridae > Acipenser > Acipenser oxyrinchus. The sequence goes on from CM060257.1 coordinate 12,173,430, forward strand.
ACAGAGTTAACAGCAGAAGTTTCGAAATGATTCCTTTGTACATTCTGATGCAGGGTCCCAGTTGGTTTGTCCAGCTCCAATGGAAGCTGGGCTGATGGAGGTGCTTTTGGGACTGGGATGGTGAGGCTGCTCGCCTCTCTTTCTTGTCCCGCTAGTTGATGAAAAAGGGCGTGTTCTAGAGCTCAGACATTGCGCTTTCAATACACTCCCCCCTTACTCCGGCCCACTGGATAAAACCCATTTTCTAGTCAGGGACCCAGGAATCAGCATAATGCAATCATACACAAGACCGAGCTGTCTCCCTTGTGTGACAACGCACGAAAAATCGAAATTTTGCATAATATATTAAAATCCAGCAGTATACGGGAAAAAAAACTCTACTATTGTTTAATTTGCTACTGTCTATTTACCAGAACATATGCCTATTTTTTTTTTTTTTTTAGAATAATCCATTTTGAAGCCAGCGTTTTTTTTGTCAATGCGTTAAACAAGTTAAGGGTTGTAACTTAGTTAAAGTACATATACCTAACAGCCAGTTAGTAATCTTAACATAATAAAGGTCCATTGGGAAAGGGGGTCTCTAAAATTATTCAGGTTCGGGGCCAACTTTGTTGTATTTGGTACGGGACAGCACGGGGGTCAAACCACAACAACACGAGGGTAAGATCAGCATATTGAATGAGCTTCTCGACACGTCCGTACCGCACAATGCACACATTCTTTGAAAATAATGCATTCCGTTAAGACTGCGGTCCCTATTCACAAAACTTTTACAGCGCATGACATTTTAGAATGTTTTCACTTTTGATTGATTAGGCCTCAATAAAGTGTAAGGTTAATTAAATTGTTCCACATATGTTTTTGGTTTGTTCCATCTAATCCATCAAAACAGATTTTTTTTTAAAAAAGAAACTCGTTATAGCTGTGCGAATATTAAGTTTCAAACCCGTCTTACTATGGGGGAAAGATTGTTTCGAAATTCACTGGGTTTATTATTCATTTCCCTGCTTTGCCATCTTGTTTGAAGTCTTTTCGTGGTTTCACAGCAAGTGTCAGGCTGACCAAATGTAACCAGCTGAGTTTCATTATGCGATCGACTCCCGATGAGCTAGCTTAATCCAACTGCAGTTTCGGGAGGAGGGAATATTAAAGGACAGAAATGCCTCAAAACGGCTTGTGTTTGTGAACGAAATTAAATGGAAAACAAGAGATGACAAAACAATCCAGTTTTTAAATAAAACATTGTGGTAAAAGGGTCATTGTGAATGTTAAATCCACCTGACACTTGTATGCAAACACGTGCATTTAAACGTGCAAAATTCACAACAAAATTAAAACTCTCAGCCCCTGGGTGAACGTGAAAAAAGGTGCTGGATTTAGTAAAATGTGTTTTTTTTTTTTTTTTAAATATATATTATCCATTACCGAATTATTCCGCAAAACTTGTGTTAATAGAGCTGTTGGATAAGCAATTACACGGGGTAAATTGGGATGTAAAAGGTTACATTTTAAAACTCCGAACCAAAGTCCAAAAACAACAGTCTCAATCACTAGACGAGCACATCAATTATTAATCTTTAACAAAACAAGATTCTTAGATTTTCACAACAGCCAGCAAATGTATATCAAAAATAGACAAGCAGGTCAAAATTTATATTAGTTTTTACATATTCAGATATTATTTCCATCACGCCAAGAATCACAGACAGACACAAAAAGAGACTAATTTTATTTGAACACTTGCAACACAAGGGGTTTTACAATCAAATAAAATACATTCAAATTATTTAAGCATATTTAATGAATGAAACTTACACAATTCACAAGTACACAATAACCACCTCAGCTCATTCATTTAAAAACCTATACACCTGAGACTGTTACCAGGCCGATCTGTGTTTCATACCTGGTTAATTATAGGAACAATACACATTAATGCAGACCTGTCAACTCTGTTATTTGCAGGGACTCTCTCGTGTTTTGGACACTTCTCCCAGACAACACCTGGACTGAGTTTCTCCCGTATTTTGTTCAGAACTCTACTGTTAACCGCTTTATGTCAGCAAAGCTGTCATTTCGCATGTACGACAAGCCCTCCTCTCCGATATAATATATATATATATATATATATATATATATATATATATATATATATATATATATATATATATATATATATATATATATATATATATATATATATATATATATATATATGAGATGCAAAACGAGCGATCACAAAAACACCAAAAAGCCAATGACGCTCAGAAAACCAGCGCTTCAATAACATCTTTCAGGAAAGTTACATATTCAGAGACCTTTACATGTTGGGACTAGTTGAGCAAATCTGTGGTAGAGATGTTCCCTGACGCACAAATTGCAAAGTATTCTGCAGGAAAGTCTAAAAGTCACACAAATAGTGGAAGACTACAATTTCAACATCACCGTTGCTTTAGAAATTCAGATTGATTGATAATATGTGCTCATGTACATTACACAACAATAGGGTGTTCATTTTAAAATATGATAGTTGACAATGAAACGTTACTGACAGCTACTGTTTTCCCATCAATAGTAACTCTACTTGTAGACAATCCATTAGGTATTAACTAAAGTGTAAAGCGTCCCCATGTTTTGTCCGGAAAGGAAAAATACAGAACTAAAAAGAGAAAAAAATAGGTCTTAAACAATCTGATTATTGACATTTTTGCAACCTTAATTGTTTTCTTTTTGTTTTAGAAAAATAACTTCCATTTGAGAGAATTGTTTTTAAATCTAATATCAACTGTATTTGTAGCCTAATGAACTCAAGTCTCATCTGGAAAAAAAAAATCATATCAACAAAATATCAAAATATCAACAAAACTTCATTGTTTATTTTTTACAGCCAACCATGTAAAAAAGAATACATTAAAAAAAAATACAATACCTATCTAATGGTTGAGCTTGCGTGGATGAACACAAATGCTTCAATTTGGGACATGATAAGAAATTTACAAAAACAATCATTGAAGGGGTAAGTAGATTTAATTTTATAAAACAAAATTATTTATTTCTATTAAGAATAGTGCGCATATGTATCAAACTGTGTGACTGATATCTGTGTTAAGACTCCAAGATTGAGACATCAAGGCTGTGGGATCAGTAATATCTTACTATAGTATCTCTTGTGTGTTCTGAACTTACAGCTTAAAAATAAGGCTGTACTGGGTCTGCATGCCACAGGTACAGATTGCTTAGCTTTGAAAGTTGCCTGTTTGTCCTGTGTTGGTAATTTTGTTATCCTATGATTTCTGCCGCCCCAGGTGAAAAGGTTTGAATGACCACTAGATTGTAACAACCAACGACCATTAAAATCTAAATAAAATATACGAAGATTCAAATTAATTTTGGTACTGAAAGTCTCAACTACTGTTGTACAAAGCAGAAATTCAAATATGGGAGTTCTATTTAACTGTTTTATTCTCTGCGGATGTGTTTTCTTCATTAACGAGTTCGTAATAGTGATACATTCATACATAGAATAAGAAACCGTGTCTTTCGGTTGTGTAAATCAGACCCACCATTAATTATATATTTTATACTGTCATAAACTATACAATATTATCCATGTTGTTTTATATTTCTATAACGGAACGAGACCGTGCAGGTGTAGGGTCCTCTTAACTTCCCTAGACCCCAACAGAGAGGAGAACCCCCCCGCTTGGACAAGACAGTACTGTACGTTCTGCAGTTATTTTAAACGGACGCAAGGTGTGCATAATGTAACAGACCAAATAGAAAGCTCGTTATACATTTAGGAAAACTAATTAATGAACAACAATTGGCAATTACAGACGGACCGATCATTTATTCTCGAGAATATACATACCGACGAATGTGTTTCTAAAACAACATTTGTCCGTTCCTTTTTTATAAAGTCACTGGAACTAGGTCAAATTTTCACCAAACACTAACGTTGCACTTTCACACACAACACAGCATGGTGTTCCGATACTGCACAGAAAAGGCATGCGTTGCCCGTCCCTGTTTTCTTCACAACGTAAAAGAAGTTATAGCCCCACCTTGTGGTGCAGAGCATATACATGTTGACGGCAACAGTTAAAACTGTCCAATGTTTTTGTTGAACAAGGCCATAATGATATGACCAAATGGGCTAGAAAACTACAAACATATTAACTTTAAAATGTAACAAAAATGTTTTGTTTGCAAAAACTGAAAAGCGTATTTTTACTGTAACAAATACACTGAAACATGGAATACATATTGATTAAACAATTTTAATATACAAGATCAAATGAGTTGCATTTTGACTGTACCTTCTTATGTTTAGTAGTATAATTTGCACTTACTGTAAAATATAATGTATTTAAATATGGCTGTGTATTGTAAGCTTGTATTGCCCTAATGTGTACGTCGAATTGGATAAAGCCGTCTGCCAAATAAATCCAAAATTATTTGTTTATTTAGCAGACGCCTTTATCCAAGGCGACTTACAGAGACTGTAACTGTGTGAACTATGCATCAGCTGCAGAGTCACTTACAACTACGTCTCACCCGAAAGACGGAGCACAAGGAGGTTAAGTGACTTGCTCAGAGTCACACAATGAGTCAGTGGCTGAGGTGGGATTTGAACCGAGGACCTCCTGGTTACAAGCTCTTTTCTTTAACCACTGGACCACACAGCCTCCTTAAAATGTACTATGGGCACGTCTGTGAACAGAAACAAGCAGGTGGGATAAGGGGATACTACTAGTGTAATGGCTATACAACTCGCCTGCTGCAAAGTTATGTCTGCAAAATATATTTATGCAAAGCCCTAGTAAGACTAACATATCGCAGCAAATTGAATTGAATTATTTACATCAAAAGTTTTGATACTCGATCTATAAATATCCATACAAAAAAATCTAATTCGAAAAAAAATAACTTGGTTTCTGAGAATCAAAGTGTTGGCATACAGAGCTGTCATACAGTACTTGTTCTTCACAAATAATGAAACAGTAACACGTTTTGAAAATCACGAGTATGTCCTGATAGAGCCGCCGTCTTGGCGTTGTTACTAGCAACAGAAAAAACTTGGTGGTTGCAGTGCAAATGGAACACGACAGCCAGTTTTAACGGAACAAAGAAAGAACAAATTAGTGTTTTCAAGCAACCATGTCTGAATATGAGAAAGAAAATTCTGCCAATATGGCACCCTCTCAACGTCCAAAGGATCTTAAAAAGATGATTATAGACAGCAAACAGGTTAGCAATGTTTATTTATTTATTTATTTTTAGCCTTATTGAAATCAGAAATTCAAATTAAGGAATGGCAAACGATTTGAGTCGAAACGTTTGACATCGAATTGAATCCGTTTCTGTGGGTGGAGATAACATTATTGCATGGCGGTTATTAAAATGTTTTACTGTAAAATCTTGTTTTACTGATGTCTACACGTCAATTATACTAGTATGATGAACCTGAATTTACTACAAGACATGTTGGTGCCAATCTGAATGGACTTCCATGTTCGAAACATAGATCCCTGCGTCGTTGACTTTAGCGCTCTGAGCAGAGTTCTCCATAGAGGCAGAATCGCCAGACGCCTTCTTCACCCACCCTATTTATAGTATAGTAAGCACGCAAGGTCTTCCATCTGGATTGTTTTTTTTAAGGTAGAGTTGATCAATCTCTAATGCACTTTAAAGACATACTGAGTTTAAACTAAAAATATGCCCGTGACAATTAGGCTGTGTTTGATTTGTGTTTTATTCTAAGGAAATAGATGAAGTTCAGCATGCTTTGGATAAGCTACGAGCACTTTCCCAGGATGACCAGACAGAAAATACACTTCTGCGATCCAGAATAGACGAGCAGTCTCAGCTGATCTGCATTTTGAAGCAGAGGGCCGACGAGATGGTTCTGCGATGCCAGGCACTTGATAGAATTAACACAGAGCTGGAGAACATGAGAGATGATGTGCTATGCGAACTGAAGATCGAAAGACATCGATCCACACAGCTTGAGGACAGGTTCATGGATTTGGCAGCCAACCACCAACAGATAATCAAATTCAAAGATGAGTACAAAATGCACAATGCAGAACTGAAAGAGGAGAATGAAAGGCTCAGGAATGAGAACGAGAGCCTTTTCTGTGAAGTACTTCAGCAGAAGGAGCAGAGAATTGTTGAGCTCACAGGAGAAGTGAAGAGAATGACAGAGCAATATAAGGACTTAGAGCTGGAATATAAGTGAGCATAAGCCAATATTTGAACACATTTAATTGAATTAAAGCTTGTTCAATCTTTTCAAATAGATTTACAGCTATACTCTGAAAGCTCATTTTAATGCACATTTACATGTGTATACATTTTTTATTTACGGTATTATTGGTTCTGTACAAAAATACACCTCTCAGAACTCCTTGAATTTTAACTAAATTATATTAATCATTTCTTGTAATATATATATATATATATATATATATATATATATATATATATATATATATATATATATATATATATACAGCATAATGGATGTTTTGCAATGTATGCTAATTCTTGACATGAACATCTACAGTATGTTATAATTTGTCCTTATATTGTTTTACAGACAAAAGTCAAACGAATTCAAGGCCAAAGTGGAGGAAGTTAATGAAAATCACCAAATTAAGGAATCAGCTTTTCTGAGTAAATTAGAAATTCTTCAGCAAAAGTTAAAGGATTCGACAGAAAAATGTAATGGTAAGCATGCAATAATTGTTAGGCTAAATCTCAATAAATACAATTGACTAACAACAAAACCTTATTTAATTGAAGTACAGCACTATGATATGTGGTCATTTTGATTAACCGATATACCCTGTATTTTATTACAGCGTTTTACAATAGTGGTGTTTTGTCTTGGGTTGCATTCAAACCTAATTTTAGAGGTATTCCAAGGATAACCACAGGTGGTGGTTAATACAATCCAGGGTGATTCACAAGTGTTGTAAAATGCATCAATATAATTCAGCTCTCAGCTTGGCAGGGTATATAGGTTGATCAAAATTAAGCAAATGATAACCCATTTATTTCCAAACGTTGAGAAATGATCAGATTGTTGTTTGTATGTAGTTTTGTAATGGGAACAGAAATGCGTAAATGTTTGTTTAAAATCATAATGGTCTGGTGGATTTTTATGGAAGGTGAACAAAATGCATTTGCATTTTTAACATCAGTGGGAATAAAAGAGGGTAATAACTAGGCATTTTTAAAAAATGAATGTGAGGTGCTAATGTATTATTTGCAACTGACTTTTGGGAATGTTTTTTTTTGTATTTGTTTGTTTTTATTTTTACCTGCTGCTATTGATGACGTAGTTTAAGCAGTAGTGAATTTGGGAGTTCTTATAATACATATACTTTCAATTTTCAGTTTTGTAGTTTAAACAGCACAATTAAAAGCCAGGTTACATCTAATGGTTAGAATTGAAACAGTGTCATGCTTACATGTCTTCAATCTGTTTTTCTGTTTATTGAAGAATTAGATTTAATGCTCAAACAAGCAACTGAAAAGGACACCTTAGAGGAATCACAACTCCAACTTAAGTTACAGGCTTTAATCAGAGAGAAAGATGAACTTTTGGAGCTTTCAATGCAAAGAGGGAAAATCATACAGGTATTGTAATTCAAAATGGGTACATAAACACTACAGTGCCTCTGTAATTGAAACTAAAAAAAATATTACAACTTAATTTTTTATCATTAAAAATAATTTTGTATTGTCTATAAGATGGTATGACTTAGATCTCAGTACGTCTAGGACTAAGGTTATATATATATATATATATATATATATATATATATATATATACAGTACTGTGCAAAAGTTTTAGGCAGGTGTGAAAAAATGCTGTAAAGTAAGAATGCTTTCAAAAATAGACATGTTAATAGATTATATTTATCAATTAACTAAATGCAAAGTGAGTGAACAGAAGAAAAATCTAAATCAAATCCATATTTGGTGTGACCACCCTTTGCCTTCAAAACAGCATCAATTCTTCTAGGTACACGTGCACAAAGTCAGGGATTTTGTAGGCATATAGTCAGGTGTATGATTAAACAATTATACCAAACAGGTGCTAATGATCATCAATTCAATATGTAGGTTGAAACACAATCATTAACTGAAACAGAAACAGCTGTGTAGGAGGAATAAAACTGGGTGAGGAACAGCCAAACTCAGCTAACAAGGTGAGGTTGCTGAAGACAGTTTACTGTCAAAAGTCATACACCATGGCAAGACTGAGCACAGCAACAAGGCGCAAGGTAGTTATACTGCATCAGCAAAGGTCTCTCCCAGGCAGAAATTTCAAGGCAGACAGGGGTTTCCAGATGTGCTGTCCAAGCTCTTTTGAAGAAGCACAAAGAAACGGGCAACGTTGAGGACCGTAGAGCGCGGTGGGCGACCAAGGAAACTTACTGCAGCAGATGAAAGACACATCATGCTTACTTCCCTTCGCAATCGGAAGATGTCCAGCAGTGCCATCAGCTCAGAACTGGCAGAAAGCAGTGGGACCCTGGTACACCCATCTACTGTCGGAGAAGTCTGGTCAGAAGTGGCCTTCATGGAAGACTTGCGGCCAAAAAGCCATACCTCCGGCGTGGAAACAAGGCCAAGCGACTCAACTATGCGAAAACACAGGAACTGGGGTGCAGATAAATGGCAGCAGGTGCTCTGGACTGATGAGTCAAAATTTGAAATATTTTGCTGTAGCAGATGGCAGTTTGTTCGCGAAGGGCTGGAGAGCGTGCGAATGAGTGTCTGCAGGCAACAGTGAAGCATGGTGGAGGTTCCTTGCAAGTTTGGGGCTGCATTTCTGCAAATGGAGTTGGGGATTTGGTCAGAATTAATGGTCTCCTCAATGCTAAGAAGTACAGGCAGATACTTATCCATCATGCAATACCATCAGGGAGGCATCTGATTGGCCCTAAATTTATTCTGCAGCATGACAACGACCCCAAACATACAGCGAAAGTCATTAAGAACTATCTTCAGCGTAAAGAAGAACAAGGAGTCCTGGAAGTGATGGTATGGCCCCCACAGAGCCCTGATCTCAACATCATCGAGTCTGTCTGGGATTACATGAAGAGAGAGAAGCAACTGAGGCTGCCTAAATCCACAGAAGAACTGTGGTTAGTTCTCCAAGATGTTTGGGCCAACCTACCTGCCGAGTTCCTTCAAAAACTGTGTGCAAGTGTACCTAGAAGAATTGATGCTTGATGCTGTTTTGAAGGCAAAGGGTGGTCACACCAAATATGGATTTGATTTAGATTTTCTTCTGTTCACTCACTTTGCATTTAGTTAATTGATAAATATAATCTATTAACATGTCTATTTTTGAAAGCATTCTTACTTTACAGCATTTTTCACACCTGCCTAAAACTTTTGCACAGTACTGTATATATATATATATATATATATATATATATATATATATATATATATATATATATATATATATATTTGCTGCAGGGTTTATGGAGTACTTAGGTGATTGCTACCACATATGACATCAAGAACAAACCAGTCAATAAGAAAGTACAAGGATTGATTAAATTCAGTCAATGTGTATTGCTTACAGAGATGCTAGAGTTGAAATATGATTTGAATCATAGCTCCCATAATGGGATGGCATACCATGGAACTTCAAAAGTTCAGTTTATTTTTCCTTTTGCATTCTGCTTAATGTAAAATGATGACAGCACTGTGACAAAAGTAAACATTTTCTCAGATTGATTGAGTCCTTTTTTTATTTTGGTTGGTTTAATATAGGATAAGCAAAAGGAGATTCAGCAGCTAGAGGAAAAAAACGAAATTGCAGAAAAGGCTAGAACAGCAGCAGAAAAACGGTGAGAACTGCTTTAGAACAAACAGTTATCGGTAAAACACAAAAACATCAAAGCGTGTGAAATGCCTGGATGTAGATGATTCCTCCACATTATCAAAAGTTGGCCCACTTTTGTATTTGATCATCACTCACATCGATGAAATCCACTTCTCCTGCAGTAATTTTACACATCACATTTATCTTAACCAGATCTTTATCTCCAATGAACGATCAGTCCAAGACCATAATTAAATATTTTTCAAACACACTCTCAACCTTTATCTTCTCTGGCTTGTTCCATTTCTTATGCTACCAGAAGCCTATTCTGCGTGTTGGGTATTATACAATTTTCTTGCCTGCACCTTTGCAAGTTATTTCACATACTGTAAATAAAGGTCATAGATACTATAAATGACTGACATATGACAGCAATTGGTTAACCTATATCACGTGAACACGTCTGTTTAATATAAAACTTTTCATTCCACAGATTTAGGTCATGGTGATCTATGCTTTTGCACTGTAACGTTATATATTATCTGTGGAAATATGAATGTCACTGACAGCTATTTTTTTATTTTATTATTTAGGTTTGAACAAGAAGAATCTGCAGTAAATTTAAATTTAAGAGTGAAAGAACTTCAACACTGCCTTGATGAATCAAAACAGATGTACAATGAACTCAAGAAGGTATGTGGTACAGTGTAAAACATAATCCTTCCCCAGTGTATATTTCTTGCTGTAAACTACAGATTTTCCTGTCCTGAAAACTGCTTCATTAGAGTAAGTTTTTACATTTGTGCAATTAATAGGTTTCATATTACTTATTATTGGTTATTGCATTTGCCAGTGTACCCATGCACACAGCCCTTTGCAGGGCTATTCCTGGCAAACAGTGATAAAGGCCAATATAATGATGTACAGTCATGTTTTTTCCTTCATACATATATCTTAAAATCTACACATTCTTTTAAAAGAATCCCAGAATGTCTTCTTGTTACAGCAAGCAATGTTAGCTTCACTTCGTTGGGCATTTTATATAGAATATCTTGCTAAAGGTAATTAATATACAATTAAGTTTATATATCATGTGTAGACTGTCAAAATAGGAAAATATGGGTAGTATATTCACTAAACATCTTTACCAACAAAATACTAAATAAATACATTATAAAAAATAAGTTAAATTTGCTTTGGTATACAAATGTTTCAAACCTATTTTAAAACCCATTGGTTGTAAAACAAATGCATCCTTTCACATAAGGGTTTTAAATATATTCAAATTCTGATCTTGGTAAGAGGACATTAAATTCATATTTAAACCAGGGGAACTTTTTTTTTTTTAGGAATTTGAAGTCTACAAGAAACATAGCTGTGATCTCCTTGCAAAAGAAAAGGAGTTGAATGCCAAACTACGCCATGTTATTGGTTGATGCTACATTACCTGATCTGTAAATGTACGCAAGTGTGTCAAATTCATATTGTGTATAACACCTTTTAATTAAACTACAAAGATACTGTAGTAATTTATACCCTATTCACACTACCTATATAATGCACGGCCACACATTGTAAATTAAGTGAGTAACAATCACATGGTTTCAATGTGTGTTTAACATTTAGATAGTGTGGAGTGTATCTGACAAATGTTCTTTGATGGAAACATCTCTAAATTGCTACACGTTTATATAAAAAAAAATTTTTTTAGTACAAATGTATTTTAGTGTTAAGTTGTGGGTGCATAATTAAACTTAACAAAACAAATACAATAACGTCCCATAAACATTAGGACTGTTAGATTAACAATAACTAAATATTTGTGAATTAGTGTGCCAACTGCAGTTCAAAGTCTTGCTATTAAAAGTAATTTGCATTTATTTAAGAGCAGAGTGATCTTTTCAGGGATCCAAAGATTCAGGCACAATTTCTATAGCTCCGAATCAGCAGGGGTGTTTCAATACTTATATATATATATATAATATGGCATAAAAATAACTTGTGTAACCTTTTACAAGCTTGGTTACTTGCCCATCTTCAACATAAAAGTTTCCATGCAAAGTTCAATATGCAGATTTTATCACAGCAATAGCAAATTAAATAGGTCACCATAACCTAGATTCTGCTACAGCACAATCAGTAATTAAGGGACATCTGCTACAAAATACAGGCCTGCAATATGACAGACTTTAGATCATGCCAATGTTACTGTCTGGAAAGGTATTGAAAAAGACAATTGCTTTAGAGGCTTGTTTTATAGCCATTCTTAAATTTACCCAAAGAGTTTTAGTAAGGGAAAAAAAAAAGAATCCAACAACCTAAAAACATTTATCACAAGACAGATTTTATTTTCATATACCCAATTTAAATGGGAACATTAAAATAAAACATTTTTTCATGATGACATCCGAGACAGTTTGGAATATTTTACCATGTTACAAGCCAAGTGCTTTCTGAAAGGGAAAGCCAGGGGGTGGGGATTTAAAGTCAAAATCATTTATGAGTGTTCTTCAGCCAGTCTCTCAGCCTTCTGGATTACCTCTTCAATAGGACCTACCATATAGAAGGCCTGCTCTGGCAGACTGTCATGTTCACCTAGAAGAAAGACAAACAGTTTTTTCAAAACATTAACAGAGACGCATGTGTAAACCACTTTATTATTATGAAAATGAGTTATCCATTCCCTTAGATTTCTGAAAAAAAAAGCACAAGTTCTTCAGAAACGCCTTACATTCTTAGCTCAGGTGTTACGGTAGTTTTGATACTTGTAAAAACTAGGGGTGTAAATGGTTTACAGTTTAAAACGTTAGTAAAGTGTCAAACGTTTAACTTTGCTTAATCGTTTAAAAATGTGTCAAACATGCAGGTCAAATACTAAACGGGTGTCTGCAAATAATTGCTACTCTTTTTATTACTTCCTACCTTTGTCACATTCATTGCATCATTGTCATTGGATATTCATTCACCTCCCAATGTCCAGCATGCTTTTGGTAATGTGACTAGTCTGCTTCTACTGAAGCTGGATCTAGTGTGGAGGTGAGGCCCAGACATGCAAGCGAAATGTTAGGCAATGTGATAATTTGGGCTGAATACATAACACGGTTGATTATGGAGAAGATCGCAACCAATTTCAAATTGTGAAGGATACTGGATTAAACTAATGTCTTTTGTTGAGCCAGATTACAGAAGGCTGTTTTTTTGTTTTTTTTGGCTATTCTGGGACTGAGACTCAAGCAATAGTTTTTTTATTTTATTTTTTTAAAACAGAAAATTGCTTCCATTTTAGGAATATTTTTTTGGTCTTTTTTTCCTACTGCTGCCAGTCAGATAAGTACAAACTATTGCTATTAGTAAATTTTTTTTTTTTTTTTTTTTTTTTTAAACTGAAGAGATTCTTTGAATTAACTTGATACTGTACTTTGAAGTCAGGTTGGTGTGAACATAACTAGTTTGTCATAAACAGCAAGTAGGATAAAATTAGCAATTTGTATTTTAGCATCGTTTTAATAATTAGACTGCATAACATTTCTGTAATAATGCAATTAACGCTCGCCCTCTAATCAAAAACAGACCATTATCGTACTGCAGATATTTCATATTGCTTCACTGTTTACACATTTATTTATACATAGGGCTTAATTTAGTAAGTTATTTCATTTAGATCTGTCAAACGTAATGGGCTTTTAAATGGGCCAAGCCTTCATTTCACATACAAACAAGATAGCAACATGTTAATAAGCGACTACTCTAACGCTGTAATGAAAAATAAGTGTTTTGCTGGACACACGATTACAATTGTTATGACTAGTGAACTATTTAAATGAGTAAACAGGAGGAGTCGCTTCTGCATTTAAATGAAGACTTACGATTTAAAAGCCCATTTAGTGGTTTCACAGAAAAAAAAATTAAACCAATTTTACTATTAATGCGTTTCTCAGTTGTGATTGAGATAAAACGGATTAACAGGTATCAACTGCATTTAAGGCTAGTAGAAAAGCCGATGTAAAAAAAGACCCATTTCGACATGTGCATTAATTTATAGAAAGCTGTTTATTTTAAAATACTCAGAGCCCTTGCAGCAACGCACTCCTCCTCTCCCAGAATCTAGCACCCCTAGTACAAACCAGTTACTTATACAACTGTATACACTTACCAGCAAGAATGCTCTTAAATCCACTAATGGTCTCTTTAAGAGGAACCAGTTTTCCAGCATGACCTGTGAAGACTTCAGCAACCTGGAAGGGCTGGGACAGGAAACGCTGAATCTTACGAGCACGAGAAACAATAAGCTTATCCTCTTCAGACAACTCATCCATACCCAGGATAGCAATGATATCCTGAAGGGATTTGTAGTCCTAAAATACAGAATTTATGGTTTACTTCTATGCCAACTACAAGGTTAACTTAATTTATTAATTTCATTCCAATTGATAGATGACTGCAGAACAATTACCTGAAGGATCTTCTGCACACCACGGGCTACATCATAGTGCTCATTTCCAACAATGTTGGGGTCCATAATACGAGACGTAGAGTCCAGAGGGTCGACAGCTGGGTAGATGCCCAACTCAGCAATAGCACGGGACAACACAGTGGTGGCATCCAAGTGAGCAAAAGTAGTGGCTGGAGCAGGATCAGTCAAGTCATCAGCAGGCACATAGATAGCCTAAATAAGATACATGAATAAGGATTTTAGAAGTAGTTAAACTTGATAGGTCCTTCACTACAAGGTGCATCGTGCAAGAGTTTACATACCTGCACCGATGTAATGGAACCTTTCTTTGTGGTGGTAATTCTCTCCTGCATGGTACCCATGTCAGTAGCCAGGGTTGGCTGGTAACCCACAGCAGAGGGGATACGACCCAGCAGGGCAGACACCTGGAGAATAGGGGAAGAATTAACAAAATTAGTACACAATTCAAGTCTCAGGTAGTCACACTAAAGGAGATACAGCCGAAGAGAACAACTCCACATCACTTGGTCATTGTGGAATATTATTTTCGTTTCTGCCAATAAAAACTTTAGATCCCACAGCTTTTACATATCTGAATAGGTGGCATATCACGGAGGCACATACTACAAGAGGTAGCAGTGTTGGGGTGGTTGTTTTTTTTGTTTTTAAAAAGCTGAAAACTGACCTCAGATCCAGCCTGGGTGAACCTGAAGATGTTGTCTATGAAAAGCAGCACATCCTGTCCTTCCTGATCACGGAAATATTCAGCAACAGTCAGACCGGTCAAAGCAACTCTGGCACGGGCACCAGGGGGCTCATTCATCTGACCATACACCAGCGCTACCTGCAACAGATTACCATTATACCCTGCCAGAAACATTGGACAAGTACACTGTAAATGCAAAGTCATACTACTGCAGAGATGTCTGGGATGCGTGTTACCCACTTGCAGGTAGTGAGATGCATGAAAGCTAAAATTATTTGATACCCAAAATAAGTGAAAATCAAGACACTGTTTTTGGATATTACATTGGTAATTTAACAAGCTGAAGTATACATCTTGCCAAAATATCCTGTACCTTAGAAGTGGTGTCTTTCAGGTTGATGACACCAGACTCAATCATTTCATGGTACAAGTCATTGCCCTCACGGGTACGTTCTCCCACCCCGGCAAACACAGAGTAACCACCATGGGCCTTGGCCACGTTGTTGATCAGTTCCATAATAAGTACAGTTTTACCGACACCTGCACCTCCAAAAAGACCTAACAAAAGAAATAGATTGCATGTAAAATTTAAGTATAAATAATCAAGTCATGTACCGTCACTAGTGTAAAAAAAAGAACACATTTGCACCTGCCAGCAAGTTTTACACAAACACCCCCTTTCATACTTGTTAAAACACCAATACGGTACTTGGAAGCCTGATTGAAATTACCAAAATCACCTTGCATCTTAAATCCTGTTTGACACTCCACTGATATCCATCTACAATACAAGGAATTAGGGTTAAACAATACTCACCAATCTTACCACCCTTGGCATAAGGGGCCAGCAGATCTACCACCTTGATACCAGTTACTAGGATTTCTTGCTCAACACTCATTTCTACAAACTCGGGAGCTTCAGCATGGATCGCAGCAGTGCTTGGAAATAAAGGATAAAACTAGTGAATGTACTTTTTATTTTTTTTTAATTATTATTTTTATTATTTTTATTTCTTTAGCAGAGGCCCTTATCCAGGACGACTTACAATTGTTACAAGATATCACATTATTTTTATATACAATTACCCATTTATACAGTTGGGTTTTTACTGGAGCAAGCTGGGTAAAAAAAAGTACCTTGCTCAAGGGTACAGCAGCAGTGTCCCCACCTGGGATTGAACCCACGACCCTCCGGTCAAGAGTCCAGAGCCCTAACCACTACTCCACAGTGCTGTCCATGCATGTCATGTTTTAAATTAACCAACCCTCAAGTACTGTGGCTCACTTCAAGAAGTTTATATAAATATAGATTGGTATAAATTCTGTCAGACATTAAACTGGTTGAACACAAACAAAAGTGCCTGTCCTTAATAGCATTTTCAAAAGTTCATCATAGATACTTACTGCTTGGTGTTGATTGGACCTCTCTCATCAATTGGCTCACCAATGACATTCATAATCCTGCCCAGGGTTTCAGGACCGACTGGAATTCTGATGGGAGCCCCTGTGTCAAGGACTTTCTGTCCACGGACCAAACCTTCTGTACCATCCATAGCAATAGTACGCACAGTACTCTCACCTAAAAATAACTTGTAGAATTAGCTTCTACGGTAAATTTACTCTCTGTACCTATTGATATTGTAAGTTAAATTTCAGTACACTATAGGAGTCTCAAGTCTCACCAAGATGCTGTGCCACCTCCAAGACCAGTCTTGTGTCACGACCGCTTACTTCCAGTGCATTGAGAATTGGAGGTAGGCCCTCATCAAACTTGACGTCCACAACAGCCCCAATAACTGCCACAATGTGGCCTCTGGCAGGGACAGGCTTTGCAGATGGAGCTGCCTGTGCAGCATAGTTTCTGTCTGTGAAGAGAATAAATGTTTGTTTATATTTAACTGAAATTAATGCTTAAAAATAACGTTTAAAAAAAAAATCTCAAGGACACTAAATGCTGCAGTATCACACATTTTTCAAAAGGACTGCACTAGTATCACGTACACATAAAATGCAGCACTCGGTTTAAAAAAAAAAATAAAAAGATTTCACAACCTTAAGGCCCTCCCTCCCTTTCCAAAATTAAAGGTTCAGTTTAAAGTGTGCTTATATAGTTTAGAAAAAAAATATGCCAGTTAAGTGCAATGTATGAAGAACACAAACGGCCGTCCCTTGTTGGTCAAGGTGAACTAGCTGCAGTACATGCTTTACACTCGGAACAAGCTTAAAGGCAACACGGGTTGTCAGTTTTTTATCGTACGTCTAAGAAATGAAAAAACATTGGTGACGGACATTATGTTGCCTGAACGGGCATGCGATACGTCTAGCAATGGGCCAAGGTAATGGTGCAAGGCAGGACGCAGACATAACAGCAACTGCAAAGTTAACTGCGACTGAACTACTGAATACCTCGAATTTACCGATAAAAGGTATATGGATGCTCTTGTAACTTTTTTTTTGCACAATTAGATATTCTATTAATTATTACCTCACACTTACTACACTTAAATAAAAAAAGAACGCCTGCCGAGGTACGAGACAAGTAAAAAAAACAACCAAAAAAAAAAAAAACACGTTTTTTTTTACTATTAAAATAGTATAGCCATTAAAATGTCTCAACCGAAACCCTACTGCAGAAACACACAGTGTGGATAAACTGCATTGGGCCTTGCTCTCCGCAGAGGCTAAACTCGCTCTCATGACAAATAAAGGTCATCCACATTTTCACTGCGCATTTTAAATACAGCTACCTAGCTGAGCTACACATTTCTTAAAACATGGCACACGGTTTACAGTAAGTCTTTGTCACGTTACTTAAATTCTTTAAAAAGTTCAATTTTGTTAATTTAGAAAATAATCTGGCCTAGACCACGTAAAGTCATCATGCAGCCATTATGACATTCTAACTAATTTTAAAAACCCAACATGATTCTCTACCGCGGTATTTAATCATAATTACGATTAACTTACGCGAGTATAAAGCTGCAGGAGCCCCCTTGATGACTTTCAGGGGGCTAACCCCAGGCTTAAGCGCCTGCAAAGCCCCGGTGCAGCAGCGTCCTACAGCTCCCAACATGTCTAAAATGGCAGAAGGTGGTAAAGGACAGAGCCGGTTATCTTATATATGACAATTATACACCAAACTGAGCATGCGCGGCTTTGACAGCCAGTTGTAAAAAAGGAACATTGGGTATGCGCGAGATTGAAGACGTAACAACTTTACAAGCAAGGGTGATTTGTTAACCTACCTACAACAACCTTATTTAGAAACTTCCTGCCGCAACGTACTACTACTACGACTACTACTACTACTAATAATAATATATTTTATAATACATTATTTGAACTAGAAATATTATCATTGATCCCCTTTTATTCTGTTAAATATATTTTGGTTATTTGCCTGTATATTTCAGTTTGGTATATGCATATAATACAATGCTATATACGAGGTTGATGCTATTTCCAGGCACTTGATGTCCATTTGATTTAAGCAATGTTACCAAAATATTATAAGCACAAAAAAATACATTATATAGTTTATGTATCAAAAGTATTACATGTTTAGACGTTTACAAAAAAAAAAAAAAATCAAGCTGCAGAGGTGCGAATACATTGTCAGGATGCAAATATTGTATTGTAATAAAAAATGGCGCTGCTGTTATAGATTCCCATTTGACTATGCAATACATCAAAATATTAAATGATCAGGAACCTACAGTACATGTGATTTTCATTACGCATGCGCTTCAATTGTATGCAGGCAACCCATCCGTCAGGTTACTGACCTTTCCCATCTACTGTCTTAGTTTGAAGGTCTCTGAAGTCCTACCACTAGATGTCAGTGCAAACTTTCATAGTATGCAGTCAAGGCAACTGAGAAGGTCATTTAGTATGTCAATGACCATCACATACTACTGTAAGGAGGTTACTTTGGCAGCTGCTGAGTGCGTCCTTTGTTATAAATGGGAATAAGGCATTACTGTTATCCTACAGTAACTGAACGCATCTGAACGCTTAAGTTCCCCGGCACACCTTTCTGTAGAATCGATATAGAACCTAAGAGAGTCGATATAGAACCTAAGAGATCCAGTCCTGTAAACTATTTTTTTCATTATACTGGGAAAACAGCACAAGGAAAGCTCTCTCTCTCTCTCTCTCTCTCTCTCTCTCTCTCTCTCTCTCTCTCTCTCTCTCTCTCTCTCTCTCTCTCAGATGTAAAAGTAATTGTGAGAGTACTTGCAAATAAGGCTTTTATGCAGAGGTTTCTGTCCTCACAATGGGCCATTTCGTTCTCTAGATATGTGCAAAACTCTAAAATGCACGTATGCCCACCTTCTCATACATGTCGCCAGGAATATGCATCATCAGCAGTGATAAAGAACGAGTTGCTGTGTGCCTGCATAATTCTCTTTTACCAGCAGGGGTCTCTACATGAGTCCCTCTTGGGAAAGGTACCTCGTGTCTGTTGATTTTCCCCCAGCAGGTGGAGTTGTCGTGCAACAATACAACAGACAGTTCCAAAAAATTGGTATGTCACTGTAAAAAAAAAACAAAAAAAAACTCCTGATATACAATTACCATGGTTATCATTTTATCATTAGTTTGCAATGCTCTGCTCTTTTTAGGATTGCATTGCTTATTAGTAGAGGGGTGTAGCAGTATGTGGTAAACTTTCTATAAATGTTCCCATTTCATTCCATATTTAAATATTTCTATGTTTAGTGAATATACTGTGTATTCTTTGAAAAAATATAAACAACTTGACAACCACAGAATCAACAGCAGGGATATTGGTGCTGGAATAGAAAATCAAAAACAAGTATTCATTAGCAGAACTGTTTATAGGAGTTATAGGGTTTTCCCATAATAATTTCCCAGAAGCTTGTAAAAGTAATAAAATAATCAAAGTATGTTTGAGTATATGTGCTGCTATTTCTTGCAGGAGTTTGTTTTTTGAAGTATAACTCTTAAAGTTCATACTCTGATTCCAGAATAGGCACAATGAGGTGTTTTAAAGAGGATTCCCAAGGGTAAAGGCAACACTGCAAATCATTACAGCACACATACAGAATAAATGAAAACAAAAAATAGCAGCTAAAGAAGCAATGCATATTTATTCAAAAATCAAACTGATTGTTTTCTTTCAATGACAGACACAAAAGGGTCTATTCAATTGATCTAAACAGTGCCAGGTCTAAAAACCACCACTGTTGAAATATTAAAATAGGACCAAAACTGTCCAAAATACAACTTGTTTTAGATGTCAGTATTGAGATATGTCACTGCTTAGATCTGTGGATTATACCCCAGAGTCATTTTCAGAAGTCATTTTCCTGAATCTTTGTGTTATTTGTTGTTTAACATATTACAAGCTTAGTCAGGAAGGGGATTAGCTACCGCAGGCATGTTCTATCAAGTGCAACAACAAAGAAATTGATGAAATCCACAGTGGGCTTTTTTTTTTTTTAAATTAAACTGGCATGATTATAGTATGTTTATTAAAGTTCATATAATTACAGTGGGAAGTACCTCAAGAGCATTATATAATGATAGAAAGCACATTCATAGAAGGTGGCATACAAAGATTGCTTGGTAAGTCAGAGCAGAGATGGACTTCATTCGCCAGATTAAAACAAGAAAATGTGTTTCGTACTGTCTTGGATTACTATTGGTGTTGGTCTGGTTGTGGTCCAGCCATGAACACCTACCAATATAAAGCTGATTTAAAGCTTTTGCTGGCAAGAATCCAATAAAACAAATTGAAAAATACCTCAGCTGATGTTCTTGCATATCTAATAAATAGTTAGACCATTATACATAATACAAACAGTGGAAGGGCTTCTCATTTAAAGCACAGTAGTCTGCTGCAGCAACAGGCTTGAACATGCTTGTGGCAGAAGCTCTCATTCCGACTGTTAAACCCCCTTATAGCTCCCAGCACTTTTCCTAATGAAAGGGTGGATAAAGAGGATTTACATGTTTCTTCATTTGTACATGTGCTTAAAAGATGAAAATGGAACTCTATATATGACCAGTAATGCAGTTTTAGAGAAAGTTTTGCTCTGCCATTGTCATTTAAAAAAATAATGATTGTAATAATCTCCTTTCTTTTTCACGAGGGCATCTTTTATATGGTTTAGTGACTTGTAGCTACTTATCCCACATTGCACTGTAAACAAAGTATTTTTAGGCTTTTTTTCTTTTCTTTTGTAAAACAATAGTGTTTAAGTCGGTTAGAATTAAAGGAGGAAACTTTGGGTTCAAATCCTAGCTCAGCCCTTTTGCATGCAACTTTTACAGTTGTGGTCCATCCGTTTTTGAAGTTAGTGATGTAAATTATCACATAGATCTCAGTAGGAAATAAAGACATTCATGATTAATGAAATACTTCCCCTTATTAAATCACAAAAAAGTAGTAGTTTTTATAATGATCAAAATAGCATCAGATCCTGATTCTGCCCCCTATACCTCCACTGCGTTCTTTTTGCATGTTTAATAACAACGGGATAAAAAAAAAACTTGGATTATATATTATATTCACCACTACTGTATATATACAGTACTGTGCAAAAGTTTTAGGCAGGTGTGAAAAAATGCTGTAAAGTAAGAATGCTTTCAAAAATAGACATGTTAATAGATTATATTGATCAATTAACTAAATGCAAAGTGAGTGAACAGAAGAAAAATCTAAATCAAATCCATATTTGGTGTGACAACCCCTTGCCTTCAAAACAGCATCAATTCTTCTAGGTACACTTGCACAAAGTCAGGGATTTTGTAGGTATATAGTCAGGTGTATGATTAAACAATTATACCAAACAGGTGCTAATGATCATCAATTCAATATGTAGGTTGAAACACAATCATTAACTGAAACAGAAACAGCTGTGTAGGAGGAATAAAACTGGGTGAGGAACAGCCAAACTCAGCTAACAAGGTGAGGTTGCTGAAGACAGTTTACTGTCAAAAGTCATACACCATGGCAAGACTGAGCACAGCAACAAGACACAAGGTAGTTATACTGCATCAGCAAGGTCTCTCCCAGGCAGAAATTTCAAGGCAGACAGGGGTTTCCAGATGTGCTGTCCAAGCTCTTTTGAAGAAGCACAAAGAGCAGACGCGTTGAGGACCGTAGAGCGCACTGGTTGGCCAAGGAAACTTACTGCAGCAGGTGAAAGACACATCATGCTTACTTCCCTTCGCAATCGGAAGATGTCCAGCAGTGCCATCAGCTCAGAACTGCAGAAAACAGTGGGACCCTGGTACACCCATCTACTGTCCGGAGAAGTCTGGTCAGAAGTGGCCTTCATGGAAGACTTGCGGCCAAAAAGCCATACCTCCGGCGTGGAAACAAGGCCAAGCGACTCAACTATGCACGAAAACACAGGAACTGGGGTGCAGAAAAATGGCAGCAGGTGCTCTGGACTGATGAATCAAAATTTGAAATATTTGGCTGTAGCAGAAGGCAGTTTGTTCGCGAAGGGCTGGAGGCGTGCACGAATGAGTGTCTGCAGGTAACAGTGAAGCATGGTGGAGGTTCCTTGCAAGTTTGGGGCTGCATTTCTGCAAATGGAGTTGGGAATTTGGTCAGAATTAATGGTCTCCTCAATGCTGAGAAGTACAGGCAGATACTTATCCATCATGCAATACCATCAGGGAGGCATCTGATTGGCCCCAAATTTATTCTGCAGCATGACAACGACCCCAAACATACAGCGAAAGTCATTAAGAACTATCTTCAGCGTAAAGAAGAACAAGGAGTCCTGGAAGTGATGGTATGGCCCCACAGAGCCCTGATCTCAACATTATCGAGTCTGTCTGGGATTACATGAAGAGAGAGAAGCAACTGAGGCTGCCTAAATCCACAGAAGAACTGTGGTTAGTTCTCCAAGATGTTTGGGCCAACCTACCTGCCGAGTTCCTTCAAAAACTGTGTGCAAGTGTACCTAGAAGAATTGATGCTTGATGCTGTTTTGAAGGCAAAGGGTGGTCACACCAAATATGGATTTGATTTAGATTTTTCTTCTGTTCACTCACTTTGCATTTAGTTAATTGATAAATATAATCTATTAACATGTCTATTTTTGAAAGCATTCTTACTTTACAGCATTTTTTCACACCTGCCTAAAACTTTTGCACAGTACTGTACATTAAATTATTTAATAACATCTAAAGGCTGCTTATGTTTACACTGAGACAAAACAGGTGCCCTAAGGTTGTACTATAATATCAAAAGCATTTTTCAGGAAACAAACGAGACACTACCCTGGGCTATACCTTGTTTACTGCATAGATTTTTTTACATGAGCACAAATGAACCTTTGGAAAGAACATGCCAGTAATATGGGACAGCATCTGTCACTACTAACTACGTTAATGCAGGACGTATATATTTCAAATACAGTAGTATAGTGTACACTTACACTTACTGTAGGTCATAATGGTCTGATTGCATCTAAACCAACATCTGAAACACCAAGAATTTACAGTATGCAGCAGTAACCTTATCTAAACCAATCTTATTAAAGTAACTGCACATACCTAATTTAAGAGTAAAATATAAGCAAAGCACAGAGGTGGGGGTCAGGGGTTTGCAGGGGCTAAAGGAAAGGGGGGCTGTGATAATATTGCAAAATAATTGGTTAGCACTTCTTTACAGTAAATTATAGGAGGCTGTGTGGTCCAGTGGTTAAAGAAAAGGGCTTGTAACCAGGAGGTCCCCGGTTCAAATCCCACCTCAGCCACTGACTCATTATGAGACCCTGAGCAAGTCACTTAACCTCCTTGTGCTCCGTCTTTCGGGTGAGACGTAATTGTAAGTGACTCTGCAGCTGATGCATAGTTCACACACCCTAGTCTCTGTAAGTCGCCTTGTATAAAGGCGTCTGCTAAATAAACGAATAATAATAATAATAAATGATCTATGTAAGGTATGGCCTTCTAGTCTAGGCATCTGTGGCAACCGTATCCCCAAATGAGTTTATTACAGTTCATTATAAAATCTATGGAAACTGAAGTAGGGCTGATCCTACTGATCCCTACTTCTCTGTTGCCTCATATTGCTTCATTTTGTTCAGCTCATGAAGACTTGTGGTAAAACAAAAATGGGGCTCATCAGTTAATCTATTAGGAATTTCAGACCTGTATCTGTCCAGGTATTTTCAACTACCCTCTTCAAAATCCATACACTGGGCATAGTTAAATCTTGCTGAGGGTATTAGAGAGACAGGTCTTTAAATTCCAGTGGTAAGAATGATAATCGCCCCTGAAGAGATGTTCTAAATTCAAAGTGGCTTGTAATGTTTAGACATTCCCTGGAGTTGACCGCAAAGACTTGTTCTTAAAATTCAACTGTCAAAATATCCGTGGCTCATGATGTTTAGCCATTTTAAGAATTTAGGGGCTATGGGAAAAGGTTCCTAAAATCCCCTTAAATACTGCACGTGAACCAGAAGAAGTGGATTTTTTTTGTATTTTCCTATATATGGACCTTTAATTGCATTACTTTTTTGCACATATTAACTTGTATTACTGACCTTGTTCATAAACATGCAACTTTTCCAGTTGTGGTCCATCACTTTTTTGAAGGTAGTGAGGTAAATGATCACCTGGCTCTTGTAGGAATAAATACATTAAAGTTTTCCCCTTATTAAATCACAAAAGAAAAGTTATAATGCAGTTTTTTTTATAATGATCTAAATAGCATCAGATCCTAATCCTGCCCCTATACCTGCTCTATCGCAGACCTCCACTGCATTTCTATTTATTTTTGCATTATTGATAATAAAGGGGTCAAAAGATCACCTTGGGGGATTAACACTGACAGGATTAATATCCAGTTACAGGACGGTGACACAAAGATCATTATAATAGTTAGACCTATTAAACATTCTTAGCCTCCTTAGCCTTATGGACTAAACTTCTTTAAGGATCACATCTGGTGCACAAGGTTCGCTTTATAGTACGATCAAATCAGCTGTTTGTCAGTAATGTCTAGACAGCAGACATGAGCTGTTTCTTAAATATGTCCTGTTACATTAAAATAGTACCTGACATATTGATCTATTGCGTTTTGAATGGACCCTTTAAAGTTATTATAGGGTTCTGGATTCTCCAACTGGCTACAGTGAAAATTGGGAATATGGGAAATAAAGTAATTGTATAGGAGCAACCTCTTTCCATCCTGCAGTTCATAGGAAAAGAACATATCTGACTGCAATGCACACCTGGAGATGAACATGGGGCTGTTTTACATGTCTGGTATGGGCAAGTAATGTTATTGTGAGCTACCTATACAACTCATCACTTCACACATTCCATATACCTTTCAAACATAATAACTTTCAGAACATGAAGTTAAAACCAATCATGGATTAAATGTTCAAACAAATAGCAGAGATATCTGACTGGCTTGGTAATTATTGGGTTACTAATAATATAATAATATAATGCAGTAAATCCTGATGTAGGGCAATGAAAATACAAATAAAAATTGCAATGAAAGTTTACTGGAAAATTGAATTTGTGTTTTTCCTTTTCTTTAAAAAATGTCTGCTAGGTTTTAACTCTTCTTAATGGATCAACTGATGATCCATTTTCTGTTTGGATCCATTTTCTGTTTGTTTTGTTTTTGCTCTGGTTATACACCACGTGTGTTTTGTTTTTAGTTTTATCTTGCTGGTGTGGTCTCAGGCAGGTTACTAAAGGTCGTTTTCAGCCCACTGGAATGTCAATTGTTGACATAAAACGTAATTAAACATAATTACATTGCATTTAAGGTCAAACATTAAACCATCATTGTAATGTAACAAAAAACAATGCAGCTCACAGTTTATAAATTGGTCAAGTGTTATTCACACTGGTTGCCTTCCAGGTATTTGTCCAGTCATGTCTACAATTAAACTACCTCAGACCCAATTGTCAAGAGTAGCTATAGGCTGATTTGTTTCTTGCCATTTTTAGTCAAGGTCATTGAACGTTGGGTTGACCTCTGAAATGTTTCATTCTGGTTCCTGACCTCTACTACAACAGACTCTTATCAGAATAGTAAATCAGTTCATGGCTTCAGGATCACTATCCATTCTGATTCTGTCTGACCTGCAGTTTGGATCACTTGTTGAGGTATGCTGATATATCTCGTGGTTCTGCTCTTATGTGCAATTTGTATCCGTTTGTTATTCTTCATGATTCATTGGCATTGTATCCTCTGGTTCCCCTAGGACTCTATTCTGTTTGTAAACTGCCTCTGAGTATTATTGTAAAATATGCTGACATGGTGGGATTTTAACATTGCTTTCCAAAATCAAAACAAGCATATCATGGCAGTTCTTAACTTCACTTGCTTTTGGTTTGATATAAGGTAGACTGCAGCAAACTGCAATTGATCATAAAGACCGTCAAAAGACTGTTAGAGTTTTTGAGACCATTACATTTCGTGATTAATAACAAACCCACTGTACTGGGGGTGTTGCCAGCATATCACTTATTAGAGTATGTCTCTGGCAGAGTATTATCTAACATGTGTAGTAAGTCATTCTGTTGCATTTTTAGGATTGTAGAATCACTTGTGTACACTTGCTCCCTGGAAGCATTGCCAATACAAAGCTATCTGGATGATATATCGTTTGAAGCTGACTGCCTAAATGCCAGAAATGCCCTGCTTTAAGTTCTCCAGGACTGTCTCAAAACTGTAATTCTTGAAGACAGGAGTATAGACAGGAGTGGTCAGTATAAAAGTACTGTACTACGGGAAATGCTTCCTTGACTAATCATTACTATTATAAAGGGACTTTAAAATAAGAGTTGGAAATATAACAATGGCCACTATTCTTAAATCTATAACCACTATTCACAAATCTTTAAGATGTTAGGAATGTGGATTAATAAAAAAAGAACATTATTTAATAATACACTTTGTAAGGATTTTGAAACTCTTTCTTATGTATTGTCCTGGCCTTGTAGGGAATAACTGGCTTTTCATAACTCAGCAAGTGAAGTTGTGACCTTGGAGGGATGATAAAACCTTTGGTTCTGCTTAGAAAACTGTTTTGAGCTTATGTACAAACCACAATCAAACCAATTAAAAGTGGTTCTAAAACCATTTACTTTTGTTAAAAGTGACATGCTATAATTTTAGGTAAGTGACACGGGAACACATAATAGCACGCTATACAAATGTATCACTAGGTTTTTCCAGTTAAATTGCACAAGCTTTAATTGTTTCATCAACCATCTGTTCTTTTCCATTCTACTACCGTTATTTATGCTTCCCATTTAAATGGTAAAAGAAGTGAGAAATCATTGAAACTGTAAACATTGTGTGGTTTTCCTGTGTTTAATGTAAGCTCTGAAGCAATGCAGGGTTAATAAACTCTTAAAATTAAGCTGTACATAGCTGATGTACATCAGCGTGTCAGATCTCAACCAGTGCAATGTTTGAATGCTCTGTGGAGGTGATGTCTTTAGATGACATGTTTGTTTTTTGTGTAACAGAAAATAATTTCTCTGAAGAAAAGCAATAGAAAGTAGACATTGTTTTTTGTTACATTTTGATGTGTAAAACCCATTGGTTTTTTTTGTGAAGAATTCATAATATAAAAAGACAATATGAAGACATGATTTTGTTATTATAGAAAAAATGCAAACTTAAGTTTTGCCATTCCGGGTTTACCCAGTCCCTACACAAACACACACTTTATTAAATCAAAAAATGATTAATGATGGGGTTATCAATCAATCCAATTATTTTTATATTGAGCTTTTCATGTAAGACATCTCAAAGCACTTCACATAACAAAAATAAATAAAATAAAAAAATACATAGAAACTGTTAAAAACTAACAAAAACAGTTATGTCTAATGCCGTATGCTGAGAAGATTTGCTTTACAATTTAAATCCAAACAAATTCAAATAATGAAATCGCACATCGTAACTTTTAAAGTATTTTTTAAACTGCTTACAGTATACATATTAAATGCTGAAGAAAGGTAAAAACTGACTGACTCGAGGAGAGGTGACGACTGACTCGAGGAGGGGTTAGGATTGACTCGAGGAGGGGTGACGACTGAGGATGTCCTACAATGGACACCATAGATTGGGTTAAAATGCCCCATCCAGATAAAATCGTTAGAATGCGTGGTCAACAGCGAGTGCTTACTGACAAACTGGCTGTTGACCACGCATATGATAAAACCCATGCCGAATATGTTTGAGGTATAAACTAGGTAATTGATAGCCAATTAATCCCTCCACCACAATATAAAAAACCTGCAGCTTTGGCTGAACAGGGAGTGTGTGTTCAGGAAGAAAGAATGGGATAGATACAGAGCTGAGAATCATAAAAGATAAAAATTGCTACTCATTCTGAAACAGTTCAGCATGATGCTTGTTGTAGGTCCGTGTTTGTTTTGTTTGGCCATTATGCCATTTATTTTGAGTGTTTTGTGTTGTGGAAACTACTTGTTTTACAATAAATCAGCTCACCAGCGCATTCATTCACTCACAGTACTGTGTGTTTCTTCCGGGTCTGACGTCATCACCAAGCCATCTTGCCACAAACCCCCAAACTGAATTGATATTTAACCAAGTGCTAATATATTGCAGTGGAAAAGACTTGCCACAAAGCCTCAGAACTTATTGAAAATTATAAGTTTGTAAATTCTTCTGGAATTTGGTGACTTTCTCTGTCATTAAGCAAATTAACATATGGCTCCTAGCATTAGGAAAGGTGAAAGGTCTTCTGGTCATGCTCACGGTAGAGCAACTGCAAACAGTTAGAGCCAAGGTGCATTCCATACACTAACCCAGAATTCTTTTCATAACCACATCTGGCCTGGGCAGACTCCATTGTATAGAATACCTGGTACGTAATACCTTAAAGTTTCGAGCTGTTTATACATGTTGCCATTCTCTAGTCCAAAGTAAACTGCAATTAAACAATACAGTTTGTGGGTTCACCACAGCTTTTCCAGGTAACAAAGCTCTCTCAGAGAAAAATAATATATATATATATATGACTGTTGTATACTGAATAACAATAAAATACTCTGAACATCATAATCTAAATACCTTCATTTCCCTACCTTTCTAGCATTGTTTGACCTTTGCTCTTCTTTGTAGGTTTATGACCAAGGGTGATATTCCAAATACTTCTGGCACTATATCACCAGTAGGAATGAAAATAGAAAATGAAATTCCTTTCAAATTAAATTATTCTGAGTGTTTATTTATAACAATCAGAATACACTTGTCATATAAGCACAGTGATTTTTGTGTAATATAGCTTGACACTTTTCATCTTTTCATATTACATTATCAGTTGGGGAGTCTTACAACAAGGATTTCGGTTTTCTTTTTTCTCTTTACTTGGGCATTTTATTTACATTTTTCAGTGTTTGATGGCAAAATGTAGCATTTGATTACATCATTAAAGCCTTGCTCCCCATCATTGGTCATCATGGTAGCAACCCCGCCTCTCCACCCCTCTTCTAGTGACAATGTAATACTTCAATGTCACCATAGTGTTTACCTCCTTTGTATGATATTTGTATCAGCTAATCATAAATCAGGGTGTTCGTGGTTCAGTAGCTCAACAATGGCCCAGCATGGTGGGCTGTTTTCTACATGACATCTGTTTTTAGGTTTCATTACGGTTTTCAAGGTTAATGCCTTTAAACACTGTTTTAGTAACAGTTAGGAAGGAAGCTTACCATAGTTATTAGTAAATTAAGATATATGCATATAATTTTGCTTTTGACATATTATATCAGAAAAACAAATATTTCAATAATTTTTAGGTGATAACATGTACGTCATTATGACGCTGAAACGTGTAACCTACAGCAGGGCTTGACTACCTGACTGCTAAAAAAAAATCTGCTCAATTCATAAATATATTCCATGAGTAACAAGTCAAGACAGTAGTGACTTCTGTCTTAATGTTTCAACAAAAGTGTATCTTCATGTACATCTAAAACATCCAAGATGGAATGTTGACAGCCAAAGGTTCAAACAAGAGTCCAAGATCAAGCAAAATGCTTTGAATAGTTTAAGGCAGTTTTCCATGAAAGCAATAATTTTAGGGAAATACTAATGTTTCAACTAATTAGAAGATCATATAAAAATTAACTGAGAATATTGGCATTTGTTTTTTGTTGTGGAATGTATTAATGTATATGGAATAAACAACAGGCTTACAAGCCAAAAACTAAACCTTTGTTAAACTAGCATATTCTTCCTAATAGGGGATGTGCTGTATGCACAATGATATGCAGATATGTAGTTCACAAATCACAATACATACAGTACCTGTCATATATATCATGATACATGTGGTGGTCCTGATGGACTACATCAACGTTATGTGTAACATGATTGTCTAAGATATAGTGGAACATATCCAGTATTCATACCTATATATCAAATATGTTTGTAGTTTTTTGTTTATTAAAGAGTTACCACAACCCAACGTGTTGTCATTTCCAAATAAAATGGAAAACTATGAGTCAGGATCAACATAGCCTTCACCTCACCAGCTTGTAAAGTAGTTTGTCACAATTTGCTACATACCTTCCTCTAAGTTTATGCCTCTAGTCTACAGTTCCGACAAGACTTGGATCATGTGCAGATGAAAGTCTTTTGACTAGCCCTTTCTCCAGGTGTGGACAACATTCTTTCATCGAAATTGTCAGAGTCGAAACAAAGACCTTTGAGGTATTTCTTCAAAGCAGGGGTCTGATGGGTGTGTGGGAAAATCAGACGGTGCTCGCATTTTCAACCCACACTCGTGCATTCTATTGGGCTCCTTGATTACCTCTTCTTAAAGCTTACTGATCAGTGCACCGTGGTTAGAGAGTGAGGAAAGCACCTTCCATGGAGGCAGTAACAAAACAAGAATAGATATCACTTAGAATGACACAGTAACACCTACTCTGTAACACAATACAGTGTGAAAATACTACTTTTATTATTTGTGTTATAACTATTGTCTACCCTCCAACAAATCATTGACTTGCCCCCAGGTTGCACAGCAATGGTCTGTCCATGTAAATAAATCTATTCCTCATGCTGTTGTTCTGAGCATTTAACCCAGTCCTCTACTGGGTGGCCTTCATGTTTCATCAAATGTACACTATGCTAGTGCTACAATCATCTGTCTTGAGTGAAACAGTATGCTTTACTGAAATGCTTCAACATGAAGCTTAAACATATTTGATTTCCTTGGTTCCAGCCTGAATTTATCAGATTGGTACCTGTACTTCAATTCTTTACTCTAACATATGAGAAGGCTTATTAACTATACAATGAGTTTGTTGGTGATCTGTGTTTTCCTTCTTACAGGCTTGTAAACTAGATCAGCAATTTTACGGGAGTAAAAATAAAAAGAAAATAAAAAAAGAAAATCAATATCACATTCAATTACCCTGAACTACTGTAATCAACATATATTTAGTTGTTATGCAGACAGGTAGGCATAGTAAAGACGATATATATAATCAATATGTTTCTTCTTCTAATCTTACAATCTAAAAACAAATAAAAAAAACAACTTTTTGATTATTTGCAAACATAATAAAAAAATAATACAAGGTACAGTAAAATTAAAGCATTTACTGGGGTAAATGCTTAGTGAATTGAATTTTGATATATAATTCCTGCATTTACATTCATATCAGATAGGCTGAAATTAATTTCAACATATCTAAAAGTATCAATAAATGCATGGTTTTGCATATTGATGTGAAAGAAAAAACGTTCTGCTACCTGATACATTATTGTTGCTATACCATCCTGTTAATTCCAGAGTTTATGGTATGCAGCCCCACCTGATTCACTAGACTGCACAGCAAACACATCTCAACTCATTGAAGGAGAGATCATGGCTAGCTTTTCACCTTTTTCACCTAATGGACACACCATGGTATCTTGTAGAGTTATATCTTTATTGGCATGGATCTCATGCGTTTTTTCTGTTCATGCTGATATTTGTGTAAAGTTCATCATATCAATATCATCACTGTTTTCTTGTTTAAAAAAAACAACGATGGTTGCAGTTTAACAGAAACTTTAAATTGGATTGATTTTGCAGACATATGTTAGTGTACCTATTTATAAAAAATAATAAAAAACAGAAGACTAGTAAATAAAGAAATGCTCATTGAAAAACACAAGATAACACAAGTATAAAATCTGGTGTGTCTTCCCTGTCATGTGTATCCTGCATGTGTTTTTTACCAGTGCAAAATCACATACAATGGTCAGTAACTTCAACGCTCTCAAAAAATGTGCCAATCAAAGCAAAATCCTACAAGTTCCTTGCACTTGGCTTGATCATTGAGAATGGAGGTGTGCATGTATTGTAAACAGCGAGTAAATCATTCAGAAACAGGCGACTGTTACAACCTCTCTGTGGCCACTGGCCCCTATCTTGTCTCCTAAATTCTAAAGGGTAAGAAACAGTATATATATATATATATATATATATATATATATATATATATATATATATATATATATATATATATATATATATATATATATATATATATATATATATATATATATATATATATATATATATATATATACAGTATATACACAGAATATCACGAATGTTGAATAGTGT
Source organism: Acipenser oxyrinchus oxyrinchus (assembly GCA_030684275.1). Lineage (NCBI taxonomy): Eukaryota > Metazoa > Chordata > Actinopteri > Acipenseriformes > Acipenseridae > Acipenser > Acipenser oxyrinchus. The sequence goes on from CM060257.1 coordinate 12,206,069, forward strand.
TATCTCAATTCATTTATTAAATTAAAATTGCAGTTAAATATAAGAGCAACCAGGCCGGCAGGTCCGTGCCAAAATAATGAACTGTTAGGCAGAAATCTGATATTTAAAAGTGCATGGTTTATGTAACCTTGAAGAAATATGAGTGCTTCTGAATTTATTAGCAAGGCTGGAAGTAGAAGTAAGGTTAATTTGAGATTATCTCAGTTAATATCTCTATCTGATTTATACTAGCATTCCAGAGTGGCATTATTAAATACAGTGAAGCTGGTGCACTTTGATCTGCACAGATGTTAGATAAAAATGGAAAGAGGTGAAATTAGAATTACATGTGTATAGAGGGCAGATATGTATATGAGGACTCTGTGTACTATACAGGATATTGCCCAAACTTTTATCTATGGTTGTTTCACCTGAGCTATATTGACCAGTCAACCCGCCAGGTCTCAGTATCTTGGCAACATCCACTGCTTAGGTTTGCCATGTCAAAAGAGGTGAATAAAGCACTGTCATGGTATCATGGCAAAATACAGTTGATGTATGTGTGAATTTTATAACATAAAGACAGAAAGATATATTTGTGTTTTGTTCGCATTGTGGTTAGTAGCTTTCTCAAGTAGCTGTACATTTTACTACATGTTTGCCTATTTGTTGTGCTTCCCACATTCCAGCACCACTATATTTTAATTTATATTAACAACACAGTGCAATGGAGGGTGTTGAAGTGTATTAGAGTTGAATGTTCCTGCTATATAACATTAAAAAACACACATGTTATAAAACATAAATACGTAAGATTATTTATCTGTTTATTACTATGTGTATTTCACATTACAAGAATCTGTAGAGAGACAAGACTTTTGTTGCTGAGGTACCTCTGAGGCACCAGAGTTTTGAGCCAAAAGAGCAACTCAACCAACTGAGAGAAATATATTGACAAGTTCCAGGATTCTTTTTAAAAAAAAACTGTAGAAAGCTGAGTAAAACAAATGTAAATGAAAGAAGGGCGGACTTGAAGCTGAGATGTTCACGGTGCCACCTTTCAGCACAGCATTCCTCACTGACAGCCCCATCACTCTGATTGCTTTCTGCCTCCAGGTTTCAAATAAAGTCTTCCAGAGCACAGTTGGCTCAGGTATTGCAGACAGAATATTACGTTTCCCTAACCAGTCACCACAGGACGTTCCTATATTCCCTGTTGCTTACCCATCATCCTTGTATAAAAATGTTCACAACCTGAGCCTTACTAGCTTGCCTGACTACTGCAAATAATACTATTTAACTATCTGGAACCACCAGGGGGGTCTATTTTAATGATCCAAAAAGTGGTGGATCTTAATACCGCTATCCTATCATTTCTAAACCAGCTCTTCTGTGCACCTCATTTCACTGTATTTTTACTGTATGTTTTGACTTCCACTGCAACACAACAATACCCTTACACCCACTCCAAAGGTCAACTCCGAATCCTGATTTCAGATACCTCTGATGGCCATTTGCTTTGCTTCAAGCGTGGATACACCCCTTAACATCCAGAACAATCCTGCTCTAAAAAACCCAAGTAAACCATTCATGTGTGAACTTAATGCCTGTTACCAGGCTGCGAGGGGAAGAAGCACAACAGTTGGGACTGTAACATTTCCATTGAATTTAAAAACAGAAAAGTGTTAGGAGCTTCAAACAAAATCAATGAATAGCATATAGCTATCATATAACTCTACACCTTCCCCCAGGTGTGAGTTATTGACCACATTATTCACGTCACAGACGACAATAAAAAAGCAGTGGAAAGAGTCTGCAATACAGCATTTTTATAATGCATATAAAGACCAGTGTCAACATATATCAAAGATTTTGACTGGTTTCTTTTAGCATTACTTTACATGTATAATGCTGCAGTCAGGAGCCAAAGAGACTGTACTGTTTATGTTCTGCCTTCTAACGAGCGTGCATGTGCTGGTGAAATTATATTATATTATGGTATGATATTAAATTTCTCTTTGAAGGTTTGCAAATACAAACTAGAGCCCATAATGTACATAAAAGGGGTTGAATACATTTAGCATAGCAGGAAAGTACCTTCTTTCCAAAGTCATAATGAAAAATGTCATAATGATTCTGTTAACATGTTTTGGGAAATAAAAAAGTCAATGCAATAATTAGAGCAGATTGTATTTGCAATGTTAATTTGCTTGAGCTTTTTGATGTGTCCAGCAATGAACTGGATTTAAGAAGTTTTATGAACTGTTTTCGGTAAATGAAGCATACAATGCTGTGCCTTTCAGCTGGTTGTATATCCCACCCAGGGCACTGCAGACACAGGCTCCCTCCCAGTTCCGCCTACCTTTATAAAGCCAGCTCAGAGAAGGCAGCTGTACTCTGCTACAGTAGGATGGTTGAAACAGGATCGGAGAGATAACTCACTGCTTAGCAACATACAACTTGCCATTTTATTTATTTATTGTTGTTTTTTCTTGTATCAACTGGATTCTGAATTGCATTGTGTGTGGGAGATTTCTTGGTAAGAGTAGCAACTTTATTTTAAATAGTAGCATACTTTAGAGGTTTTTTTTGTTTGTTTGTTTTAACCTTTTTTTTAAATTAAATAAATCAAAGGTTAATCTTTAATGTCATTTACTATATCAAAGTTTTTTTTTAGGCAAGATATTTAAGTGTCTGCTTTAAATATACTACAACCTGCACCATGTAATATTCACAATTGTGCATATTTAACTACAAATGGACACAAATGAAAAATACACATCGGCACACCTGTTTTTTATTTTAAAAAATATGGGAGGCCAGGGGAACCGACTAAAATAATCTAGGTCATATTTCATAGCTTACAGAATTCAGAATGTCATGCATACTTACATAAGATAACTATCTGCAATTAAAAATAACATGATTTACAATCTGAATACAAATCTTTTAGTGAACCTAGAAAGTATTTTTTCTGTAGTGTTCTAGTGCAATTAATGCAAAATAAAGCAAAAACAAGAATATATATATATATTTATTTCTACAGAAGGAAATACAATGTCCTCCAGAATTGCATGGCTCCTCTTGCTAACAGGATTTCAGGCAGCTTTTTCACAGGACTATTATGAGGAGAGAGAATTATCCAAAAAACTGAAAAACAAACTGTCTTCATATACAGTACAAAAGCATAATGGCCAAGGTGAGTTTCATTTTATTAATGTCTTATTGTTAAGCTGTCACTGTAACTTGATTTGTGCTGTCCTAGCATGCTTAAAGGCAAGGACAATGAGACTTAGTTGATGCCAAGGAATACAGTAATACACTGTGACAGTACTGTGATTATGTGGCTCAGTGAATTAATACAAAAACAATTTTGGGGAGTAAAATGTTGCTAGCAATGCCACCTGGATTCTGTTGCAGAGATGTGCACCACGTGGAATCTGAATGAACTTCAATTGCATTCCATTATGTGGATCTTTCCATTTCTCTTGGTTCTTTGTGTTATTATAAAATTACACCTGAGGCAAGGACTGTCTAAATCCATTCCTAGGTGTGGTAGGATTTATTTTACAGATTGTAAAGCTGTCTGACTGTAAAACATTAGTAACATTTTTATATTTGAACTTACCATTGGTATTACATTGGTATAAATCACACACTAGTAATCCGTTTCAGTACTGTGTTACCATATGTTTTACCACAGTTTGCCAATGGTACAGTAAGCTTTCTTTGTAAGGAACCTGACTAGGTTTTTAATTGATGAAAGCTCCCTGATTAAGCAAGAATAAGAACAAATATATGAGTTTATATATTGATAATGTAAAAGTCCATCTGCAGGTACATTGTATCTTTCTTACTCGTCTGGTAGCATTGACAGTTTTCCTGGAGCAAAACGTATTTCAATCTGACCCTTAAATGATACATGGTGACTGTACTCTGAAAAATGTCCAGAACACACAGGGAATGAACTTTCTAATAAAATATTGTTGAACTGTTTTAGCTGTTTTAGATGAAGATTGCTCAGTAGAGCTGGCTTTCCTGGTGGACAGTTCCGAGAGTGCCAAAGACAACCATGAGCAGGAGAAGAGGTTCACCACAGAGGTGGTAGATAAGCTCCACGGCCTGCGACTGAGTTCAGGACGCGGATTGAGCTTGAAGGCGGGCTTGCTCCAGTACAGCAGTCATGTCATCATTGAACAAACATTCAGAGAATGGAGAGGGCCTGAGAACTTCAAGTCCCGCATTGCACCCATTGTCTTTATAGGACACGGCACCTACACAACCTATGCCATTACCAATCTCACCCAGATCTACTCAAATGAGGCCACGCAGGGAAGTGTGAAGATTGCAGTGCTTTTCACAGATGGTGTGTACCACCCTAGGAACCCTGATATTTTCTCTGCCACGGCCGACGCCAAGAACCAGGGAGTCAAATTCTTCACTGTTGGGATCACAAGAACGGCTAATGAGCCTTCTAACATTGCTAAGCTACGCTTATTAGCCAGCTCTCCAGCATCCAGATTCCTCCTCAATCTCCAAGATGCTGGAATTGTGGATAAAATCGTCCGTGAAGTGGTGAGTAAGGTGTAGTTATATAAGCTAAACCAAGAAACTATTACAAACTGAATGTATTTTATTCCCCCTTAAATTTTTAGCAATTCAATTATCAGAGCTGAGTTCATGAAGATCAAGCCAGCAACCTTGCCATTGTCAACTAAACATGTTATCAATCATGCAACTCAAAGAGTCCCATACTCCTCCCATTTACACCACACCCCCTACGAGGGAATCACCACAAACGTAGGCTGACGTCATTAGAGAGTTCAGAAATACCTTACAGCATATTTTTATAATTTTACAATATTGTTACATTAGGGAAGTGACCCAGGGACACTTCTTTATGCATTTTAACCTTTTGACCTTTTCCTAAACATATACTGTCATTACGTAACTTTTCATATGTAATCTATTTACGACCACAAACAAACCCATTCAGGTGTAGCTCGGAATTTTTTTTTTTTTAAATGAGCTTGGTTGCAAGATGAATTCTCTGAATTGGGGTCCTGTTGCCCCCTTGTTTTACAGCTGAGGCAGTTAGCCGGTAGCAGAAGTGTCCAGGTCCAGGATTTGCCAAATGCCAAGCCTTAACCATCATCATTATTCTACATTACTTAAACTGAAAGGATACTTTACAGACGCACCCTTCCCCAATTGAAATAGTATTGTGCATAGTTATCATTAGGTGTTCAATATATGTTTCTAGGGATGATTTTCTTTGTCTAACATACAGGGAGGATTGGCTTACTCTAAGTGAAAGCAAGATGACAAATAGTTTACAAGCCAGTGAAATTATTGGCAGGCATTAATACATATCTTATCCAATAATGATTTAATTATCCGCTTCATACCTTTGCCAAGTTTGCGGTTTTGTGGTTTCACACACTGTAGGTTGATAGTCTAAGCTCTTTATGATACCCAACAGAAAGCATAACCAAACTTCAGTTACAACAAATTGAAAGTTAAGCTGCTGGCCACCTTAGCCCTGTTATATTCCCATTAATTAGTTGTTTGTTTTAAATATAGGAACATAGAGGTCTAAAGGCCATTGCAAGCAGGATTTATTTCTCTGATTGTATTTTACTAATAGTTTATACTTGACAACTAACTTTAGTTTTTTTCTTTCTCTGTTTGGCTTTTAATCATTAACTTACTGCATGGAGGTCAATTAGCATCTAATTTATTCTCCATTTCTCCAAGTCTTTTGATGAACATCCAAAAGAAAATGTTGTCTTATCTCATGGGGTCTGACCTCCTATGTCCTATTGTGATTCATTCAGACACCACAGAATTCTGGTTCCTATTTACTTGTCGATGCATTTTCTCTGAGCTTTTAACATTTATAAATATCTGTATATCATCCAAGAGACAGTACATTTCTAGAGGGTTTTACAGATGTACAGTAGCTATCATAGAGTGGAATCCTTCCACTTAACATAAAATTGAGAATGCAGACAAATATAAGTCAGGTCAGAAGTCTGGTAACGAAGGCTTAGTGACTAGCAATGTCACATCAATCACATTGAAATAGTGCTGGCGTAAAACAAGGCTTTACTGTTGGGGTACAAGTTGTTTAATTGCACAGGGAATTTGAATGCTATATTTCTACACATATTCTAAACTGATATGATACTGCATTGTGAAATGCAGAAAGATGGCCTGAAATATTGAAGAATGAGTTCAAATGTTATTGAGTTTGAATTCAGTAACTGGTGAAAGCCCATGCTATCTACTAGAGGTATGTTGACAGATATGCTATTGAGATCAAAAAGAAAAAATACAGGGTCACACTTGTTTAAGAGTTGCATACAAAGTATAGGTCAGGGGTGTCCAATTACAGTCCTGGAGGACCATTCCATTCCAGGTTTAACAGGCCAAATTTGGACACCCCTGGTATAGGTAATGCTCAATAAAGGTACATTAGTATTACAAAGTATTTGCATTGTGCATTACATTTTAGGTTGTACTGTTCATTTATTATTTTATTAAGTAGTAGTAGTAGTAGTAGTAGTAGTAGTAATATTAATCTGTGTAAGTACCCTGTAATTAGTCATTCATAAAGCTTGAATTGCAATCCCTGTTTTTTAATCACATAAACAATTAAAATTGCCATTTATGTGAAAATCCATCTCCATATCAAACTTGTGCTATGGATATTTTAATTGTAACATTTTGACCCAGCTGTGTTCTAAATTCTTTATTTAGGCTAACCAGCAATTTAATACACAGGTTTAGGCATGCATTCATCTGCGGTTGTTAGGGTTTCCCTTCCAAATCTGTTATTGCCTTGATAAAACTCCAAAAAAATGCTAAGTGAGCACAAAAAAAACTGCTTAGAAAACATATTTAGTCATCCTAGCCTTTTTTAATAGCCTGCAGTTTCTGAAAACACTAGAAAAGTTGCTCAAACGCATGCTAAGGGTTATGAATACAGTTCTGAGGCCATGGAGCATTAGGCAACTTCCAGGTTACTTTTTTGAAGGAATATGTTGTTGAGAACTTTTCAAACGACTTTCACCTTTTAGTAAACTTTTACATATAAAAACTATACAATTTAGGCAATTAGGCAATTTCTGGCACCGTGATCATTTGTTTTTATCATCTGTGTCCTCCAGCTCTGTACTTACAGTTTGGACAGTGACCATCATGTGGCAAGGCCACACATGCGCCACACCCATGGGTGTTCTATTGAACACAGTAAAGCAGGTTTTAATTGGCCTGCACCACCTTTCTGTACCTTTCTATTCATTTTTACAGTTTACAAATTCACTCTGGGGGTAGTGGGATAATATTTTATAATATATGAACTGATTGCCCTGTACATTATATACATTTTGACACATTAGTAGAATGTACCTGCAGCCATTTCTTTTTTGACTTAGTATCTGAATGCACTTTGGTTGGAGCTCTCTAGTCTAAAATTACACTGCAAATTTATTTTTATATAAGGTAAATTTTAAAGAATATTAAGGCAACCTTATTGAAGGTTGTATCTGTTCATTGTGGGTTTGTGGCAAAGTGGTTTGCAGTATGCAGGTGTAGTGGTGAAGTGATTAGGAAACAGAAGACGGACAACAAAGTTCACGCTCCAAACAGGTTTTATTTTGTAAATCCTGGTCTGGCAACCACAAAGAATAATCCCAGACAAAACACAGCAATGTGTATTGCACTGTTCCAAAACAAGGGGTTGCAGTTCTGAAATTATTATTAATTTCTTAGCAGACGCTCTTAGCCAGGATATCACATTATTTTTTTTACATACAATTAGATTATTACATACAATTACCCATTTATGCAGTTGGGTTTTTACTGGAGCAATCTAGGTAAAGTACCTTGCTCAAGGGTACAGCAGCAGCAGCGTTGTCCCCCAACTGGGATTGAACCCACAACCCTCCGGTCAAGAGTCCAGAGCCCTAACCACTACCACTAAAACACACAAAGACATACACGTTCACAAGTCCAGAGTGATGTTAGCCATCTAATAATAACAAACAAGTAGATTTTTAGACACAACAAAACAAACAAAACACTCACGATAATTCACAGTACTCCTTCCGGTTCAGCTTAACCAAGGAACAGATCACCTCGTTACATCCCCTTTTGTACAATCAGTCACGCCCCCTTGGTTAGCGAGTGCAACCGTTTCTCCTCCAATCTGCGGTGGCCACATCGTTTCCCTTCCGGGTCAATGACTTGGTGTGCCACAGCTCTGCTGCCTTTCTAGATGGCCGACTTCCACTTAACCATGGAAATGAATTGTCAGGCAATCCAGTCCAGGGCACTCTGTTCCCTTTACACAGCGCCCTCACAGGTCGGGAGGGAGATTTATAATCAAGATTAATTCTTTCTCTATCACAGGGTTATTTTCACAGGATTTGTCTTCCATGAGCTTCCCTGAGGGAATGAGAGTGTGATCTTTAGGAGACTTTGTAAAGTGGACTGAAAGAGGTTCAGTCCATGAGCAGTTCATTTATAGCAAAGGCTATACTTAGCAAACCTCAGTACCATATGCATGCTTTCGGTCATAACAGAGACATAATGTGGGTCACAGGCCGTTAACTGTTTATAAGTGCTCGGTGGCTACCTCTAATCAACTTGCATGAGAAGTACACTCTCAACTTATTACAGTTAGCCACCGAACACTTATAAACTTATAGAGCAGGGGTCTCCAACCCTGGTCCTGGAGAGCCCCAATCCTGCAGGTTTTATAGGTGTCTACATCATCAGTGGCTAAAGATCTGGAACACCTGTTAATCTTGACTAATTAAGCCAATAATTGGTTCAATTAAGTAACTGAGAGATTGGTTGAAACGAAAACCAGCAGCCACAGTAGCTTTCCAGGACCAGGGTTGGAGACCCCTGTTATGTAGCAACCTAATAATGATTGTAAATGCAGTAAATGCTTAATGGGTTCCAAATACATTGACCTACATGGCTACATGATCCACTGATCTTAATACTTCCACCTTTTAGATCACTATCTAGATCAGGGCTACTCAACTCTGGTCCTGGAGGGCCGCTGTCCCTCCTGGTTTTTTCTAACTGTACACTAAATTTATTAATTGGACCAATTAAGCTTCTAATAAGCACTTAATTGGTCCAATTAAGTAATTTAGGGTACAGCTGGAACAAGCCAGGAGGGACAGCGGCCCTCCAAGACAGCGGGACAGAGGGACAGCGGCCCTCCAGTAGCCCTGATTTAGATTATGAAAACAACATTAGGAGGCTGTGTGGTCCAGTGGTTAAAGAAAGGGCTTATGACCAGGAGGTCCCCGGTTCAAATCCCACCTCAGCCACTGACTCATTGTGTGACCCTAAGCAAGTCACTTAACCTCCTTGTGCTCTGTTTTTCAGGTGAGACGTAATTGTAAGTGACTTTGCAGCTGCTGCATAGTTCACACACACCTTAGTCTCTGTAAGTTGCCTTGGATAAAGGTGTCTGCTAAATAAACAAATAATAATTAGTGATGAAAACAACATCCCTAACTTGACTTTAAATGGATGGCAGTGTTTATATCAGCTGTCATTTAGATTAAGTAAATCGATCGTGATATTTCAAAATTATACTGTGTGATACAAGTTTCGTGTCATTCTTTTTCATCTATATACAGTTGATTAGGTTCATATTTATTTTAAAGAAGATCATGATGTGGATACAAAGCCTATGGTTATTGTGCACGCGACTGGTTTTCATGTTTCTGAGTTCCTTTATGAATTGGGTCACTTTTTAACTATGCTTCTTTTTTATCTTTACAGGTAACAGTGGCTGATGAAGGGGTAAGTTGTATTATCAGACTGAACTTTTGTCTTGTATAGTGATATATAATTATATATGTAAAAATATATATAACATGTACATTTCTTTCTCTTTCTTCAGTGCCCACTAGCTCAGAAATGTGCCTGTGATAAAGGAGAGAGAGGCCCAAGTGGTTCACCTGTAAGTATCTATTTAGCTTCATCAAAAGGCATTGATCATAATGTTTTGTTTGTGCTGATTCGTTATTATTTGTTTCTGTCACGACACGGTGCACAATGAACAACTGTAATCATTCAGCATGTCATGCTTTATTAAATGTTATTTTTAAACATCAGTTGAAAGAGCTATAACATGATGAGACTGGCATTTGTGGGGAGATTGGGTATCTTGTATAATTCATGTACTGTCTATTCTTGTGAAGCTTGTATACTGTAGTTTCATTTTTTCCAGGAACATTTTAGGTACATTAGCATTTTCAGGTGAAAAATATTTTGGAGATAATGACAGTATTTGCAAGCTTCAAATGTTCATAAATTAGAATTCTGCTGAATAAAGAATGTATTCCATAGATTAAGGGATAAAATAGAACTTATCATTTGAAAGAATCCCAAAGCTGGCAATAACAGTCACCTCTGCTCTGTGGTTGGTAGTGAGGGATTGGCACTGAGTTCCCACCTGAGCTCCTTACAGGGCAGCCACATATCTCTGACATTAAAGAGCAAGTTGCTACAACTGTTTAAATAACGTACCTGTAATTTTTTCAGTGTTAACATCCTGACAACTTTTTACACTTACAACTTTAAAGTCTGTTTCAAAGCTCTTATCAAAATGTCTGCTCTAGCGCACTGGGGTTTGAGATTTGTCTTCTAAATCACTGCAGGAAGAGCGATAAAAAAAAACTAAAAAAAAAACATAATAACGAGTCCTCTGGCTTTTTTGTCCCGTACCACTTAATGGATCATTATTGCTGTGTTACCTGTTTGACAAATGTGGGCAATAATCCTTACACTATCAGTGCACTAGAGCAGACATTTTGAAAAGAGCTTTGAAACAGACTTTAAAGTTATAAGTGTAAAAAGTTGTTGGGATGTTAATAATGAAAAGAAAAATTACAGGTACGTTATTTAAACAGTTGTAGCAACACGTGGGGACGTTTAACGCTATATTTTTTCGGATCCCCACTACTTACTCTTTAAGATACTGTTTTTCAAAGATTTTTTCTCCAATGCAAATTTTGAAGCACTTTTTCTGAATGGATTCTTATTACAAAACTATATAAAAGTTAATGCATGTTTTACTGGCAATGTAAAGATTTTAGTGGCATGCTTTTAGTGGCATGTTCTCAGCTCTGAAAAAAATGCAGATCTTAAATGTTACAGCTAACTTGAAATCTTCAACTGTTTAAGAGCTGAAAACAAGTAAAAAGGTCTAATTAAGTAAATGATTAGTTCAATTAAGGGTTCAGTTAAGTAACTGAGAGCGCAGTTGGACTGAAAACTAGAGGACACTGGGGGTCCCCAGGACCGAGTTTGAGAAGCCCTGGTTTAGATGAAGCCTCTTATCAGGACAAAAGGTCCAATATGGACCAGTAAACCCCTTCAAGTCCTGACAGAATTGCAGTGACCCGTTCCAAATCACTTTCAGCACCAGTGCACTATTAGGAGTCTGGCAAACAGTCCTGTGGTGACATACAACTGTAAGATCACAAACCAGGTGTTTTTTTGTTTTTTGTTTTCTGAGAGATTCCTCACATGCCAAGGGATGCAATTTAAAGTTTTGCAAAAAGATCCCTGTCATTTATTTAATGACCAGAAACAAAACGTGAGTGACCAGTGAGGGCAGGGGGAATCACTTCCTTTTCGTTCCAGGGGCTGTTGTGTGGCTCCCTTATTAACCTCTCCTCTCCCATGTTAGAACATGCCCTACATGTCTGATTCACCTGCGTCAAGCTGAACTATCTGTAATCTCACTCTCGCCTCCAGCCATTGTACCCTTGACCCCAGCCTCTGTGGCTGTGTAATTGTCCCCTTGAGGTGTTAACACTTCCAGTCGGTAAAGTTTCCAGGTGTACAGAGAAGAAATAACTTATATCACAAAGTAGTTAAACAACCTTCTGTAAGTTCACCTCATGTTTATGAAATGAATCATGGATTCAATCATAAAGGTAACTCTTATTGTTCAATGGTGTTATTCAATCCAAAAGTCCAAAGCCGCCTTATGTATATTTCTTTAATGATTAGCTAATAGAACATTGATGTAAGTTCTTTACTTGTTCACTTTTGACCTTATTATGTAATTTCTTATGTAATATTTTCTTATGTTGTTTCAGGGAAAAAAAGGTCGACCAGGTGATGATGGAGCCCCTGGTCCAAAAGGACACAAGGTAATCACATTTTTTAAAGACATAAATGTCTTTGCATTATTATACAGTTCTAGGATCAAATGTGATACCTGTTATAGAAAAAAAAAAAAACATTAAAGTCTTCTCTTCCTGTCAGGAAGAAATGGACCAATACTGCTTGCGCGTTTGTAGTTTGAAACAGTGTAGTAGTTCAGCATTAAATAGGGAGACCATTTTATTACATATTTCTCAGTGTTCTGCATAAAGCATTAGGCAATGCAGTGTAGTGGAAGATGTAAATTACAAGCTCTTAATGGGTGCAATTACATAGTGAAACGCTCAGTTCTACTATTCCATAAACATAAGTTCACAGAGATGAACACAAGAATCACAGCACAGTATAAATCATAAAAGATTGAGAATCACATCAAATTTGAGGGGAAGCTGTACTGACAGGCAGCAAACCCATCACTGCCCAATGCTCTTATTCCAAGTCAGTCAAACTGCATGCTTTATTGTTGCCTACTAATTATGGTTTTGTTCTTTTAATTTCAGGGTGATGGAGGATTGAGTGGTCTTCCAGGACGAGACGGAGCAGAGGTAATTAACATTAAGAAGAACATTTAAACAACTTGAGTTGGCGTATTCTGAACATTAGTTTGAACTCTGTTGTGTTGCGCACTGTATGCTATTTATAAAGTGTATTAAATACAAGTCATTATAACTAACATTGCTTCCAGCAGTCTGTAGTTGTTCTAGTTGTCCTAACTATTCTTTCAAGAATGCTTTTGTTAACACCAGGGGGGTAATTGCCACACTCTAATCCAAATACTCTTCTAAAACATTACATACTGTAAGCCTCATTATCAAGATAAGTCTTAGCAAACTTGCTCTTGAACAGGGTTTACTTATGCAGATACAGTACTGTGCAAAAGTTTTAGGCAGGTGTGAAAAAATGCTGTAAAGTAAGAATGCTTTCAAAAATAGACATGTTAATAGATTATATTTATCAATTAACTAAATGCAAAGTGAGTGAACAGAAGAAAAATCTAAATCAAATCCATATTTGGTGTGACAACCCTTTGCCTTCAAAACAGCATCAATTCTTCTAGGTACACTTGCACAAAGTCAGGGATTTTGTAGGCATATAGTCAGGTGTATGATTAAACAATTATACCAAACAGGTGCTAATGATCATCAATTCAATATGTAGGTTGAAACACAATCATTAACTGAAACAGAAACAGATGTGTAGGAGGAATAAAACTGGGTGAGGAACAGCCAAACTCAGCTATCAAGGTGAGGTTGCTGAAGACAGTTTACTGTCAAAAGTCATACACCATGGCAAGACTGAGCACAGCAACAAGACACAAGGTAGTTATACTGCATCAGCAAGGTCTCTCCCAGGCAGAAATTTCAAGGCAGACAGGGGTTTCCAGATGTGCTGTCCAAGGTCTTTTGAAGAAGCACAAAGAAACGGGCAACGTTGAGGACCGTGAGACGCAATGGTCGGCCAAGGAACCTTACTGCAGCAGATGAAAGACACATCATGCTTACTTCCCTTCGCAATCGGAAGATGTCCAGCAGTGCCATCAGCTCAGAACTGGCAGAAAACAGTGGGACCCTGGTACACCCATCTACTGTCCGGAGAAGTCTGGTCAGAAGTGGCCTTCATGGAAGACTTGCGGCCAAAAGCCATACCTCCGGCGTGGAAACAAGGCCAGCGACTCAACTCTGCACGAAAACACAGGAACTGGGGTGCAGAAAAATGGCAGCAGGTGCTCTGGACTGATGAGTCAAAATTTGAAATATTTGGCTGTAGCAGAAGGCAGTTTGTTCGCCGAAGGGCTGGAGAGCGTACGAATGAGTGTCTGCAGGCAACAGTGAAGCATGGTGGAGGTTCCTTGCAAGTTTGGGGCTGCATTTCTGCAAATGGAGTTGGGGATTTGGTCAGAATTAATGGTCTCCTCAATGCTGAGAAGTACAGGCAGATACTTATCCATCATGCAATACCATCAGGGAGGCATCTGATTGGCCCCAAATTTATTCTGCAGCATGACAACGACCCCAAACATACAGCTTAAAGTCATTAAGAACTACCTTCAGCGTAAAGAAGAACAAGGAGTCCTGGAAGTGATGGTATGGCCCCACAGAGCCCTGATCTCAACATCATCGAGTCTGTCTGGGATTACATGAAAAGAGAGAAGCAACTGAGGCTGCCTAAATCCACAGAAGAACTGTGGTTAGTTCTCCAAGATGTTTGGGCCAACCTACCTGCCGAGTTCCTTCAAAAACTGTGTGCAAGTGTACCTAGAAGAATTGATGCTTGATGCTGTTTTGAAGGCAAAGGGTGGTCACACCAAATATGGATATGATTTAGATTTTTCTTCTGTTTACTCACTTTGCATTTAGTTAATTGATAAATATAATCTATTAACATGTCTATTTTTGAAAGCATTCTTACTTTACAGCATTTTTTCACACCTGCCTAAAACTTTTGCACAGTACTGTACCTACTATAGATGTTTAGTTGCCAGTAGGGGAAGAATTATACTAATCCCCACTTGGTTATTCTCTTGACCCTTGGGGAAATAGAATTATTTTATAATACCATCCATATTAGTATTGGTATATTTGAGGATCCCAAGTATATGGCATACCTTTAACTTGGGGTGGTGGATAATTAGCATGTTTCTATTTGGGATCCTAACAACCCAAGCTGATTGGTGTAGTCAAAGCAGACTTCAACAGAAAAAAACTAAAAATCAGGCATCACAGGTCCAGTGACTGATATGGAGAAGAAGACAGCTGCAGAGGATTGTGACATCTGAGAGGTCTAAGTCTATATGCTCAATAACTCCAGCACTAAATGCATGTAAATAGCAAGCTGTATCCACCAGAGCAGTTTTCCCAGTTTTGATGATGAAAATGAACCCCACTCATAAAGTGTATGTCTTGAATACTGTAAGTAAAATTAACTCCCCTTTAAAGTGTTATTTGTTTCCTTTTTTTCTAATGAGTTTTAGTACTTAGCACCAGTCTCCATTTCACAAATGATTTATTGTATTATAATTCCTAATAACCCTACTTTTCTGTTACCGAATTGCAGGGCAAACCTGGCTACAAAGGAGAAATGGTATTCCTTTTCATATTTCTTTGTAAACGTATTACATTTACTGTGGTACCAAATTAATTTGGTTTATTTTAGATTTAAAAAAAAAAAGATTTATGTAGAAATAACTACTGGGATGTCATAGAGTGTCCCTTTCTGTCAACTTGTTTTTCCTATATTTTATTTCTGAATTTCACATCTCCTATTGTCAGTTTTATATTCATTTTTTTATTTTATACTGGCTGCCAATTAATTTTCTTCCTGAGCCTGTGTTAGTCATTTTTATAATTAAAACTATAAAATGTTGAAGCATGCCAAAATCAAGGTCCAACAAAGGGCAGAACATGTTGTTGTATATCTTATCTAGAATTCCATTTAAACAAGTTACTTCCTGTCATATATTCATTATTTCCAGTCTACTATTTTAAAAACATCATATTCCCAAGCGCAAGTTAACAAGAACCCATAATTCAATGAAATGCACTATGTTTGTTGTTAAGGGTGAAAGGGGAGAATGTGGAACTCCGGGAATTAAAGGAGACAGGGTATGTATTTTTATTTAATGTAGTTTATACATATTAGTTGCTGTTGTATTAAAGAGTATGTGACTGTAAACAACTTAGGTAGCCAGAGAGTACCTCTCTTCCATGTGTACACTATTTCCTGTTACGTCTCTTTCATTGGGATAGTGTAATTGTCAACCCCTTTTCTTTAGTGATGAAACTCAGCCCTTTTGTCTGATTATGCAAATAAGGTTATCAGCCTATTTGTAAACAGAATAAAAGTGCTGGAGTTGAGAGACTAAATGTATAGCAGCAGAAAGCCATACCACCCACAGCAGAACAAGACCTAAATCACTGAGAGTATAATTTAACTGCCGGTCACCGTGGTTCATTATCCTGTACTTGTCAAATTTGCAAATCAGAATGAGTTGATACAACGTATTAGGAGAATTAAGTACATGTTAGAAATCTAGCACAAAAAAAAAAAGGTTTTGGACACACAGTAATTTTGTATTGGCTTAATTAACATGCATTGTTTATACCTTTTTAGGGTCCCGAAGGTTCAGCTGGTCCAAGAGGAGTCAGAGGTCTACAGGTAAGCTTACAATATGCAAAATACATTTATCATTCAGACTTAAAGACATCACATTATTGTTTTGTTACCATGGTGATATTTTATTATTAAAACATCATGGTTTTGAACAAGGTAGAAAGTGTGTTCTTTTTCAGACACCAATTATTTGTAATATATTATAGCATATCCCCCCCCCCACAGTCATTAGGGAGACATTGTTGTTCTTGTTTTAAAGGGACCTCCAGGCCCACTCGGAGATCCAGGACCTGAGGGAATGCTAGGAAGAAAGGTAAGCTCTGTTTTATTATTAAAATGTGATCATCAGTAAAAAAAAAAATATTGATGTAACTAGAATGATAAAGGTAACCTTTCTCTCTTAAATACCAGTATGTGAGACGCTTCTGTTACCTGTTTGCATTTCCATTGACATGTATAAGTACTGAATTGCACATGGGGCAGATACTATAGGAACATTTTTATTTTCAAAAAACACTTAATTAGTCATACTCTTCCTAAACGTTTAATTTTCAATGCTTTATTATTTCCAAGCTAAAAATTGAACTAACTGTGAGAACATTTTAAACTGCTTCTAGCTTGGATAATGGGTATGGATAAGAATTGTACAACATCTTTTTACTCTATTAGAATTGATTTTTGAGCTTTTCTATATGGGACAGAACAAAGCTGTTTGATAGTTATCAGATTTCTAAATATGATATCTTAATTCCATCATTTCCATTGGTATTGCAACCAGCTGTAACAGCTGCTTCACTATGAACTACCTTGACAAGAATGTACTGAAAAAAGCTGACAAGGTGTTATTGGAAATAATAGATACACAAGGAAAGCAATCACTTCAAAGATCCCTGAATAGACATACAGCCAACATCTGGACCCAAGACTTTGATATTCTTATTAAACATGAATCATCTTGGAGAAAAATGTATGCACAGGGTCTTGGTTTTAAAGTTTACTTACATTGAATACATCTCTGGCAAGACAGATCTGTACAACTAACAAATCTAATCACAGGAGCTAACCAGAATCCAGATATCGTACATTTCAAAAGTCAAACCAGTATTTTTAAAATGGAGCATCATTGACTTTGTTGTGTCTTTCGTAGGGTGAGCGGGGTCCTGCTGGGCCACCAGGAATTCAAGGGGAAACAGGAATCGGATTCCCTGGTCCAAAGGTAAAACCCATATTCATGACCTAGGTAGTGAACCTGAAACCCTGTTTTAAAAAGAAGACATATACCAAACTATTGTAACAAGGCACTGCATGCTGAGCATTCCACTCAGTCCCAGTTTGGTAGATGTTCCTCTCATCCTCTTTGTCCTTTTCCTTGCAGGGTGATATTGGTTTGCAAGGCCGATCAGGCCCAATTGGTCCACCTGGCATTGGTGAGCCTGGATTACCAGTAAGTAATATTTCAATAAACTTTGTTTTTTTATGTAAACCCACTTCAATTCTTAAAACTTTCTAACAAAAAAAAAAAAAAGAAAAGTTATTGTCTTCATCTAAATCATGCAAATCAGATTATAATTGTAATATTATGCAATGGTAATATAGTGTAATTAACAGTGGCCTATCATGGGTACTGGCCTGTATGTTCTAGATGTGTAGTGAAAGCATGTGGAACCCAGGTAAACAGAGCAACACTGTATGACATGGACAGTCATGTTTAACTGCACTTTGACTTTTCATTTCTAATGTTGCTTTGCTTGAACCTAGGGACCTCCAGGGCCACAGGGTGTCCAGGGGGAGAGAGGGCAACAAGGAGAGGGCTTACCTGGACCAAAGGTATGGAAGCATGCAGGACTTACTAATGAGGGACAAAGAATGACAGAAACACTGTTCTTGGATCATTCCTTTTCATTGATGGCTTTTGAAAGCTTCCAGTTAGATGGCTGTTCTACTGTTCCAGACAGCCACTACTTGAGTGCCATTGTTGTTGCATATACAGTAGCAGCCAACACCGGGGTTGTTCAAATTATTTTTGCACTTTAAATAATTGTATGGAACACAGCACTGCATTCATTTGTTTTTCCAGACATTTCACAGAAGGGAAAGTGTTTAATAAGATATTAGTGTTAAGGTTAGGGTTAGGATGAATGTAATTCTATGAGCTACTTGTGTTGTTTTCTATTATTTTTTAACTCAGAGGAGATGACAGGGGGTTAGGGGTAGGGTTAGGGTTAGGGTTAGGGCTAGGATTTGAGTTAGAGTTAGAGTTAGTAGTATTGATATGGGTTAGGGTTAGGGAAAGGGTTTTGGTTAGGATTGGGGTTAGAGCTAGGGTTATCTGATACATTTCTATCCAGTTTAATACCATTCAGATTATTGTATTAATCTTTGAAAATGTGCATGTGTATTATTATATGGCCATGATTTTTTATTTTTTATTCCTTGAAGCGGGCATGTTTTATTAAACAAATGGGAATTCATCACTATTGTGGGTCACGTTTTATTTTAAGGGCCGTTTTTTTGGTTTATTAATGGTTAACAAACAGCTAATAAACATGTTAATGTACATTATTTATTTTTTGTTAACTGTTGTTTAATAATATATAATAGGCCAGCTAAAACTGCAAACACCACAGCCCTATGGATGATCAATCAAACACCAGAGCCCTATGGATGATCAATACCCAGTCGATCATATGCTTGAAATCAGGTTTATAACCCTAACCCTAACCCTTAGCTATGAACAATGAACAATGTTTGTTAAAAGTTAATAAACTTAAAATAAAGCGTGACCTTATTGTGTAAAAGGTTCTGTTTTCAGATGTATAATGTCACAGACAAATTCATCTTTCTAAAAAGACCTATATTTACAAAGCAAAACTGCCTACGTGCTATCCAATTGTAAATATTGTGCATTTTTCTGTCGTTTCATAATCTGTCAGTATGTATTTCTGTTGCTATGAACTTCCTCCAGCATTTCATTTCCTAGCAAATCAAGTTAGCCTTCAGACAAACACTACCATGTTGATTGTTCATTTATAAAGTCTTGCATGTTGATGCAAGCTGACCATTTGGGAGCTGTGACCTTATAGTTTTAAAGACCATATTTAAACACCTGCCATAGTGAAATGTTACCATTTTAATTTTAAAAGCCCTTCGTGGAAAATTACATCTCTAGTAAATATAGTAAACCAAAAAACACAAATCTTTTAAGACAAGGTAACCATGCAGTAATAACATCTGTTTTACTTTTAGTAGAATCATTATTTTACAAACTACTGAAACATGTATTATACATTCTCAACAAATTTCCCACCCACCTTGTGTGACTATTATTATTAGTTTATTTAGCAGATGTCTTTGTCCAAGGCAACTTACAGAGACAAGGGTGTGTGAACTATGCATCAGCTGCAGAGTCACTTACTATGCATCAGCTGCAGAGTCACCCAAAAGACGGAGCACAAGGAGGTTAAGTGACTTGCTCAGGGTCACACAATGAGTCAGTGGCTGAGGTGGGATTTGAACCGGGGACCTCCTGGTTACAATGCCTTATCTTTAACCACTGGACCACACAACCTCCTGCAATTTCCTGACAAACATCTCAAAAGCAACTACTGTACTGTGAGATATAGTATATCATAACCAGGCATTTAGAGAATGAAACACACACTTAAGAGAAATATTTCACTGCCAGAACGTGAAGAGATAATAAATACGAACTGTACGAACCATTGCCTTGGCAACTAAAGTGCTTTAAACACAACCTTAAGCTACATAGCCTTGTCACACTTCCTGCGTGTTAAACAGGCCTAATCTTAATGCTATTTATCCTAAAGCATTTCAGCAGCTGCTGCACCTCTCCATCATGTAGGTCTTTCCATATGGGGTGGGAAACATCCCTATAATGTGTGGCACACTACTTAAACAACTATTGAAAGGTCTTTGGTATTTAAAGTACATATGATTATATTTAAGCTTCCATTAGAATAGAATTGCAAGAGCATATAAAAGAGATCACTGACTGACATAATAATGGTAGCTTACTAGAAAAAAAAACTGAAAATGTGGAAGCAGTGGCCAATGTAAAAGCCAATGAAAGCTCCAAACAGACAATATCACTTGATACAAAACCTGTTTTTAATTACATGGAATGTATTATAATAGACAGCAGACCCATGAAACTGAGTAATTCCATGTGTCTCTTATATATTTAAGCTGTGAACAGGATGAGAGTGTTCTGTTTTGTGTTGCAGGGAGACCGTGGGTTTGAAGGGCCAAGGGGAAACCGTGGACAGCCGGGCGTTGGTATCAAAGGTGAAAAGGTAGGGTGTAAATACATCAGCCTGTGAATGGCGCTCTCGACAATGTGAACAATCGGTATTGTCTCTGTAACAAAAGAGGCAGTGAGGGAAAGGAAAGAATTTAGGAGGCTGAACAACTGCACTAGAGTAGCTGTGCTTTATTGGTTCCTCAGAATTGTTGCTTCTGTTCATGAATGCAGCTGGGAACTGAACACTGCGGGAAAGTTTAAACTTGATAAAAAAAATCTTCTTTTACTATCGCTCCGCTGATAAATGTTCTCCTGCTTTAAAAACAAAACATCAAAAAGGCTTTAAAAATACCAAATAAAAATAACTATGTTTGGCTGCAAATTTTTTGAGCACAATTATTTGTTTCGAAAGACACAAGTGTATATTTTTAAAGGGATACTTTAAGTTGATACATTCAAGTTCCCTAACCACTCTCAAAGTTTATGATTTTAATTTTGTAACATTAAGATGATTTTTCTCCTTTCAAAAAATAGGAGTTAATTAAAGTCTGGAGGATACGCTTTGAAAATACGGCCCTCTTTATAGACAATTACAGAGGGTTGAAAAATGTACATCTGCACACCCTTATAGGTCTGTTCAAAAACAGACCTAGGCATTAATTAAATCAATAGTTTAGAGCTATTTTTTATAATAACTATGGTGCCACCAGTGGTTGAAAAAAGCATAATAAGTAATGATCTAAGCAGAAAAAACAATAGAATAATATAAACACACACTTTTAAATAAGTAAGAATTATAAACATAAAGGGATACTGTATTATATACATTTTCATAATATTTAATAATACAATCGCTTATAATGTGGTCATGTTCATGTAACTGTATAAGTCAGATCCACTTCCCAGGTCCAAAATAACCAATGAAACAATTAACAAGCACCGAGCGAGGTATGCATCCATGTCCTTAGAAAGCCCAATCAGCCCCCTATTTTATTAGTATACATTGAGCACATTGTACGCACCATCCTCATTCAGCAACATTCCACTTCTCTTAGTTTTATTTACAGCCACCATTTCTTTCACCAGTCATTCACGAGTCTCGTTTGTTTTCATGAACACCTTCCCTGTGCTCTTTAGTTCTTTTGTCTAACCCTTCCATATTTCACGGTTTATTGGATGTGTTCCTGCTACTAATTTTATCCCATTGTGATCCTGTACTCATATTTAAAAAAATTCCTGCGGCTTTGAAAGGTAACGATTCGGTGTGAAGTTGTTTCTTTTTATAACCGGTGGCATTTTATGGGTTTAAAAAATCAATCAAATATAAAAAAAGTTAGCATATTTGATAAAAGATGCTTGTTCAACATCAATCTGTTAGAGATTTCCAATCTGTTTCAGAATTCCAATCGAAATTTATCAAAGTATTTTATTAGTTTATTTTACAATTTATACATGTCTAAAACATTGGGGTTTTTTTGTATTTATTGAAGAAATTAATTCAAGCTTACATTTGTAAAATTGAACAGGGTAATTCTCAGTTGAAGTAATTGTATCATGAACAGCCTCAGATAGCTAGTTTGATTTGTTTCTTTCCTTTTCTTCTAGGGTGAGTTCGGGCCTCCTGGTTTACCAGGGTCGATTGGTTTACCAGGAGTGGGAATTCAGGGTGAAAAGGTAACTTCCTTCACTAAGCTGCTTTCCGCTGCTGTTAGTTAGGCTGGGAACAGCTTTCTCAATAAGCCGCTGACTTCACTTCTGGTTCTAGGGTGTTGAAGGACCAAGGGGGCCTCCTGGTCAGAGGGGTCCAGCAGGGGAGGGCTTTCCTGGATCAAAGGTATGGGTTTTATTTGGATGTATAAATCGTTAACCACATTGTTAAACTGTTAACATCAACTCCTAATGATTAGGATGCTGTGATTTAAGATATATGGTGGTTTGTAAACCACAACCTCCTAATCCATGCATTGAACATTTCGATGATTTATCATGCCTGATGAATATTTTCTAGGGTGATCAAGGTTTGCCGGGAGAACTTGGGTCTCCAGGAGAAAGGGGGATTGGAGAGTCTGGGCCAAAGGTATTTGTGGTCTTTTCTTTTTTAAATGAAGCATGTGCTATGTCATGCATGTTTAGTTGTACAACCTAAACATAAAGACACAGACATAGGAAATGGGCATAGGAAAAAACTGTATAATGAGGTTAAATAGTCAAATATGCTGGAGATGAAGTTATAGGAGCTATGCACTCTGTAGCTGGGGTAATCTGTTATCAAGCACAAATAGATCTCTCTGAGGTGTATCAAGGCCTAAATGGAAACTGGAAGCTTAGCAGATTTTTTGCATGCACTTGTCACCCCTCACCAGCAGAGAGAAGGGTTTAACTAGAATTTGTGTTGTTGCTGTTTTATTAAATGTAGAGCCTTTATCTGAACCATCATCTTATCAGAACTGGAGGCATGACAGTGAAACTCAACATATTCTCTATGCTTGCTCGCTTTGGGTTTGATGTTAACTTCCCTTTATCTGAGTGCCTATTAATGCAATGTCCCTGGAGCAGTTGAGAAATAATGGATTCTGGCTGAATTTTATAGAGAGGCCAGAGGACATCAATTTGCTATAATAGGCTTGACGGCTTCTTACTGGAATTACAATGGAGAAGATTAGTTTTTAAAAGTATTGTCCCCGAAGGGTTAGTAACCTTTTTTTTTAACGTTATTTTAGGGTGAACCAGGAGCAACGGGATTCGCAGGTCTCCCAGGTCTTCCAGGAGAAGATGGCGCCCCTGGACAAAAGGTATTCTTCAGATGTAGCCCAGCAAAAATGTAAAAAGCATCTTTGTTGAAGGAAAGTTGTATTTGAACCATGTTGTATCATATGTGTTCTTGTTAATGTTTTAAATTGCACTGTATATAAAACTGGGTCATATTTTCAAAGTGTTTCCTCCGTTCTTTAATTAACTCCTATTTTTTAAAGGAGAAAAAAATCAATTTCTGTTACAAAATGAAAAACAACTGTGCTTAAGAGGACTTCAAATATACAGCTTAGTAGTTTGGTTCTAGTTTTGAAAAAAGAACAGATGTTTTACCTCTTTTAAAAAATAGGAGTTGATTAAACTGGAGCAAAGGCTTTGCTAATATGGCTCATTATTGTAAACCACATAATAGTGTCACAGTACTTTAAAACAAGGTATATCCTTTTGAGAATCACTCTTCCAGTTTTCACTGTACTGACTCCATTGTAATGTGGCATTTATATCCCTAGTGGTGATATGTAGAATATGTATCAACTTAAATAGGTCACATGAAATATTGCTGTTAGGGATGACATGTTTGTACAGTTTCCTAAACATGTTGGGTTATTTGATGCAGGGCGAATCGGGTTTGGTTGGCATCAGAGGCCCTGAGGGGAATCCAGGAATTGGAATTCCAGGAGAGAAGGTGAGGATTTATTTTGTGAGACCATTAGCATTGTCCGATACCAAAATGAAATTGTTATAATAACCGCTTGCCACATTTCCGTGCCCTTCCTCAACAGGGCGATCAAGGTCAGAGGGGTGTCCGGGGGTTACCCGGCCCTTCAGGAATTTCCGGTCCAGCAGGCGCTAAGGTAACAACTAGATTCAATATAATCAATGTTTAAATAATATTGTAGGTGAACTAGATACAATTCAAAATCTAAGTAAACCGTATAAATCAGTGGGCAATAACCAGAACGTTTTTTTTTTTTTTTAATTTGTAGAAGTGCAGTTCATGTACCACACTATGCTCTTTACACACTTTAAACAAGCAGCCGCTGTGTGTCTCCTTGTAGCTCTGAGCTTGGTATGTGCTTTCAATGTGGTACAGTAAATGTATACACCTATGTATATGTAGTATATTAAATACGTGCCTGATGACAACATATGAAAGCTATTCTACTGTAAAAAGTACTTTTGAATGCACTACAACAAGCGGATTTTGTCATATAGGAATTATGGCATAGGGTTAGGGTTAGGGTTAGGTTTAGGGTTAGGGTGATTTAATTCTTAAGCTCAGTATTTGAATTCTCTCAGCTGGCCTGTCGCTGAAAGGCATGGCCCATCTTTCTGCACCCATGCCAGAATTGTAATGAAAAGTGTTTTTGTAATACTGCATGGATTTTGTACATTTGTTCGTTAATAATGATAATTAAAAAATATATATACTGTATATACTTACAGATTGAATAGAGTGGCAGTGTAACATTTTGCTTGTGCTCCTCATAGGGTGAACCAGGTGTGCCGGGACGTCCTGGGATGCCTGGCCAGCCAGGACGTCCTGTTATGGGACCAAAGGTAGTACAGTGTGTTTATTAAACCCTAATGGAAATTACAGGGTCATATCCAGCAATGTTTCAGCACTCATATTAGGAGAATTTCAGTGAAAAAGCAATACTGTGAAAATCTATCCACCAGAAGACTAGAGGAGGACACTGTACCAAACCACACAGGTCCTCCAATTTTATAGCCATGTGGTTAGACTCATAATCCCAACACAGCATCAACATAAATAAGAAATGGAGATGGGTGGATGTCAACTTTGCATTTATTTAAAGGATGTGAAATGGAACAAATGCATCTTTTCCACATGATAAACAATTTAAATGTTGTATGACACTAGGTCTTCTGCTTGCATTGAGAATTTGAAACAGCAATTCTCTGCATGCCATTTACAGCCACATATGATTACACTTTTAATATACTGGGAACAGGGAGTAGTTAGATATTCATAATGTCTAGGGCAAGATCTGTATCATTGTTTCTTTAACACTAGGGGGATACAGGCCCACATGGTCCTCCAGGCCCTGTAGGAGAGACAGGATATGGACTTCCTGGTCCCAAGGTAAGAATCGTTTCTGAAAATGTAAGCTCTTACATATATGAAATGAACCCTCGTTTCTCCCTGGGTGATAAAGCTGTGCCAAATTGAAACGCAAACACTATAGGTTTGTTTTAGAGTTTTATTTCTTGTAACTTAACATACTGCTGTTTGGTTAGTTTAACATGCTGTGAAAATGACACTGTATATTACTGCATGCATGCCAGCAGTCCCTATATGGTCGGGACAGTCCCGATTTCCTAGCAAATGTCCAGCGTCCCGGTGCATAGGAAGAAAGTCCCTATATTTACCCATAGAAAAAAAATCATTTATTCTGCACAGTAGAGTTAGTGAAAACCACACTGTGTGCTCTTCGTGCAGCTGACACATCTGCTGATCACTAACTTATACAAAGGTAAGAATACTTCATTATGACTATTTTTACTGTCATGATGGTTGTGTCGTGTTGAGTTGTGGGGGATACGTCTATTATATGATAATGAGTGTTTTTTGCGTATGACTCCTCCCATGTGTATGATGCGTATGACCCCCCCCGGAGACAAGCGTCCCGCTGAAAGTATGTTACTGCAAGCATTACAAGTTATGGATGAAATTCTATTTGGGATTTTTTTTAGGGTGACCGTGGCAACCCTGGGCCCATTGGGCCATTTGGACCCAAAGGTGAAGGATACCCAGGCCCAACTGTAAGTATACAGTTTATTCACAGAATTTAGCAGTTTAATATAAAATACACTTCTAAATTCTGTATTAATGTTATTTTTTGGCAGTGAATAAAGTTTCATTTTCCTTTTCCCAGGGTCCCCCGGGTCCTCCAGGTCTTCAAGGGGAACATGGACCAGAAGGAATTGGGCTACCAGGATCGAAGGTTAGAATATACATTGCTTGATTTTTACTGCATTTCTCTTCATGGAAGGTACTGTATAAATTACAGTTAATATATATATTGTTTGTTAGGATATGTTTTTGGTCTACCAATCTAAATAAATGACTTCTAATCCACATAGTGAACACAGACAGTGATCTGTGCCCCTTAATATTGTTTGAATACTCAAGTATTTTAAATATTTATCCCTCAAATGGATTCCTTTTCTGATGGGATTATCTTTTTTTCTTTACTTACAGTATCAGGTTCTTCTTGGCCTACCTGATTTCTCAGTGTTTTCTTTTCTTTTTAAAGGGTGATATTGGTTTCAGAGGACTTCCAGGTCTTCCTGGCCCCCCAGGTGAAGGACTGCCAGGACCAAAGGTAGGCCTCAAGCAAAGTGAAGTAAAGCATTAAAACAGAATAATGAAAGTGTGGTATTGTACTGTATTGTACTGTTACCATAGAAACACTTTTTCTGTACTGCACACAGAAACATAACTCCAAGAGCATAACTCCAAGAGCTTGACCGAAACCCAGGGTGCTGTGTTGGTTTTTTTGGTTTCTTTAACAGATCATTTATTCAGCTCATACACATAGAGAAGGGAAAATATGTTCAATTTAAATAGGCATGTTCTTTAAAGTTGTGTTTTGCGTAGCTGTATCATATCTACCAGAATTCAGATGATCTGGAAGAATGCTGTTTAAATGGAAACAGTGATCATCTTTCCACAAGAACTTAATTCCTTTTTTTTCACTAATATAGATCTCAATCGAGGCATGGTAACAGTAACAATAGCAGCACATCAGTAACATATTATCAACAGTTTGTCATGTAGGAAACATTTTTTTTTATTTTTGACGTTTATGACACTGTATGTAATCTTAACTATCGCACTGACAGTGAGGACAGATTTGGTTTAATTTTATTGAAACCAAAATTTGCTTTTACAAACAAAATTGATGTATGTTTTTGAAACTGTAATATGATGTTCACGCTGTTCAATGCTGCTTCTGTTCAATAAGTTTCTCTTTTTACTTTTCAGGGTGTTCTTGGACGAACAGGGCCACCTGGTCCTCAGGGGCCCCCAGGGGAAGGCATACAGGGACCTAAGGTATGTCTTACACCAGTGTTGCAGGCTCACTGGTGTAATATTACTGCTTTATTAAACATCAAAATCAGCATGCAAATTTCAGAGATAACAGAGTGTGCTGTCTTCCTTCCTCTGGTCCAACAAGAATCTTTAAACAAGCCTTTTTATACCTAACCTGTGGTTACATCATTCTTCAACAATTCTGTCTTTTGTAACTTTTCTCTATTGCAGCTTAGGTATCCTCTTAGTCCTTAATATAAACATCCTCACAATTCATGCATTTGACACACACACTCAGCTAATAAGATATATTACTACAGGAGATTACAGAGTACCAGACACCAACAACCATCATATACCCAAATAAGGAATGTATCCTTATCAGTAACTTCCACAAGCTTGCCTTTACATCGAGTTTAAAGAAATACACAAACAAAGCAAAGCAGCATATAGAATAGAAACATATTTTTCTAACGCTTTACATGGCTTGCTAAGTATGTATACATTAGATATACCTGTATATATATTTTACAGGATCTTCTTGTAGATTTTTCTGCTGATCTGGTTATTTTAAATGGTGTTTATCATTGCAGGGTGAACATGGACCACAGGGAGTCACTGGACCAAGGGGGCCTCCTGGAGAAGGACTGACTGGGCCTAAGGTACGTACTCCAAAATATAAATGGAAATATAGCTCCATGTTGGTAGCTTTGCAGTTCATACAATTTATACACATGTGGGAGCTTTAGTGTGAGTGCTGAATGTTTGTTAATGCATTGTGTGTTCTGTATATCAAATATCAACTCAAACAGAATCTAGGTACAGCATGTTACAATAAGTAAGGTGGAATGTATACTGAAGCCATAATTGAGAAAGCAGCATGGAGTCTCCGCCCTTCAGAAAAGTTATGAATGCAACTTCCTTTTGCACATAGGTAGACGGTAGGATGCTAGGACAGGGCACGATTACATTACCAATATAGAGCAGTACAGTACATTTCAATTAATATGTGGCACCGTGGTACTGCATGCATGTAGAAAGTATATCAGGTACTGTGATCTGTTCGGATTGTTGTGACTACAAGGATGTGAGCAGACACAGCAAACAGGAAGCACAATTGAATATGTTCGTTTTCCAGTATAATCGCTGAATATTTTATTATTCATTATAGGGTGATCGTGGTTCCCAAGGAGAGAGAGGAAGAAGGGGTGATAAAGGAGATGGTGGTGATCCTGGAGTTACTGGCGACGCTGTATGTATTCACTTTATTAGGGATGTGAATTCATTGTAAAATTAGGCACTTGGCTTGTACTTGGGTATTCACTATTTTCTGTGACATGTATAAACTCCTTTGGCAAATGCAAGATGTGAGGGCTGAGATGTTTATACATTTGTATTATTTTACAACAGCATGATAAGTGATAGTAAAATTAATTTGTTTTCTAGATGGATTTCTCATCAGCAAAGTATGTGCGTTTATCCAGAAATGCTCCCACCAATCATACACTTATGTGTCTATATCTTGTGTGCCTATTTTAATTTTCTATGTATCTCTTCATTCGGAATGCTACACAAATAAATGTTGTGAAGTTTAAGAGTATGTAAGCCCATAATAATTATTAATAATTGTGTATGGTTTTTGCAATTTTAGGGCAGACCTGGTGCAAAAGGTGAAGCTGGTCTCACGGTAAGTTTATTCTTTCATGAGAAAATGAATGATACAGCAAACTGTGTTCACAAGAAAAAATGAATGGGCTTTTAGTTTACCATGCTTCAATGGAAATATGCTCCCATTAAAGTGATACCGAAAACAAGTTCAGGTGAATTATTTAGCAATTCCCATGTCACATATTCATTATGTGCGTATGGGTGTAATTACAAAAATGGTATAGAATAATGACCTCTATATGCATGCATCCAAGTGTACAGTCCAGCTTTTGGAAACTTTTCAATGTATCGTGTTGGATAGGTAAAATCAGTTAGAAATAAATCCTACGAGTGAGAGACACTTTTTTATTTTAAAATAGTGTTCTAGAACAGCACAAATCTGCCAGCAAAAGTTAAAAAAAATCTAATAATGTTAATGTACCATTTGTTTTTCAGAGGGAAGACATCATTAAACTGATTAAAGAGATCTGCGGTAAGTTGAGTTGTTTTTGAAGTTCCTCCTTCTAAATAGGTACTTGGCCCAGATATGCTTCCTGTGATTAACTATGCCTCATAATAATCCAGGATTTACTGTTATTTATTTAAACAGGCTGTGGTGTGAAATGTAAAGAAAGACCCATGGAGCTTGTGTTCGTGATTGACAGTTCAGAAAGTGTGGGACCAGAAAACTTTGAGATCATCAAGGATTTTGTAACCGCCCTTGTCGACAGAGTTACTGTGGGCAGGAACGCAACAAGAATAGGTCTTGTGCTTTACAGTTTGGAAGTCCATTTAGAATTTAACCTTGCCAGGTACATGACTAAACAAGACGTCAAACAGGCAATCCGAAAAATGTTGTACATGGGAGAAGGCACTTACACAGGAACTGCTATCCGCAAAGCCACTCAGGAAGGATTCTACAGCGCCAGGCCCGGTGTGAGGAAAGTAGCCATCGTCATGACAGACGGACAGACAGACAAGAGAGAGTCTGTTAAACTAGATATAGCTGTGCGGGAGGCCCAGGCAGCTAATATTGAGATGTACGCCATAGGAATTGTGAACACCACAGACCCAACACAAGCCGAATTCTTACGTGAACTGAATCTGATCGCTTCCGATCCTGATAGTGAGCACATGTATCTCATTGATGACTTCAATACTCTGCCAGGTATGTTCAAGAAGAGTAACAATAACAATGAGACATATACTGCTTGGTTTACCCACAGAGAAATAGACATCGTACAGTTTATACCTGGGGTATTTAAACCAAGATGGAGTCATTCTAATCCAGCTCTTTCTGGGAGTTCTAATTTTTATTTTCTGTTTAATTATTATTATTATTATTATTATTATTATTATTATTATTATTATTATAATAATAATAATAATAATAATAATAATAATAATAATAATAATAATAATGTTCTTGTCTTATTTAGCTTTGGAATCCAAACTTGTCAGCCAGTTCTGTGAAGATGAAAATGGAGCTCTGGTTTACAATCGCATTACAAATGGATATGGCAACGGTGGGGGCTATACTTACGATGAATACCAAAATAATGTGAATTCAAGAGTTTCCAACCAAGGAGGAGGAGGAGGAGGGGGAGGAGGGGGAAGGGTGCAGTCTGTACCAGTGAACCCACTCCCAGCTGTATCTGTCAACATAGACAGGCCACCACAAAGCACAGTACAGGTAACGCACCACACCTGTTATCGTAAAGCAGCTTTTTTGAAAATGGATAATTTTATTTGAATATATTCAATAAAAAAAGAATAGAACTATGTAGTAAAACAGCAATTTGCTGTATTCATCAATTTTTTTGCAAAGTGCTACATTTGTTTGTTTTTTTTCCAGCAGCGCAAAACCTTTTGGAATTTATATTTTAGGTGAATTTCTAATCTAATTATTAAATACATATACCCTGCCCTTTCTTAACAATTGACAGTTGGCGATCATTTGAAATATTACTACGTTTTGGGAATACCTACCTTAACATTTTGTATTTTATTTCCGTAGAACAAAGTGGAAGAAGACTATGAAGAAGACTATGATGAGGAGATTGAAGCAGTGCGCATACCATCCAGCTCCTTTGTCAATTCGAGAGACAACAGCATTTCAGCCGTCGATAGACCTCCAGTCCTTCCTGTGAGACAATCTTCGTCTTCATCTCAGTCCTCCTCCTCATCATCATCATCATCATCTTCTTCTTCTGTTGTCATATCATCTGGCTCCTCTTCTACTGTGAAATTTATACCAGAAGTGAAGCCAGTTCTGCCTAAAGGTAGGGACTCTGTTTAATAAAGCATGTCAAAAAATAATTCTAGTGCGGTCAATCCAGTTGATTGATATCATTAGATAGAACCCTCTCTGGTGTTTTACATATTTTTACAGACAGAAATATATATCGAGACTAACCATTGCTATATGGTAGATTTTCATAACCTGGGACATACATACATGTCTCAGTAGCGACCACTGTTTAAACTAATGCAACAGACCCCAGTATCTAGTGAAATAAGTGTATGGTTTATTTGGAGGTAGCCTACAGAACTTTACCAAAGGTTCTCATTAGGTACATGAAATAAAATACAAAACAAGCCACCTTAAACATCTGTGAAAGAGTAAAACATAACAGTGTAGGCTAGCGCACGTTTGTCAGTTACTGTAGTGCATTATCTTTGCATTCGTTGTTGTCTGTACTATGTGTATTAAATGATTGTTTGTGGATAGTTGTGTGGTATCAGTACCTAAAATGTTAACACTTCATTCTTGTATTAGAGTTTGCTGCTCTGGATCCCCGCTGCGCTTTAGGTTTGGATCAGGGTCCTTGTCGTGAATACAATATCAGATGGTATTATGACAAACAAGCTAATGCCTGTGCACAGTTTTGGTTTGGTGGGTGCAACGGAAATGGGAATCGTTTCGATACTGAAGATGAATGCAAGAAAACTTGTGTGTTGAAACAAGGAGGTATGATTTCAGGATATTATTACATCTTTTAATAAGCCCATGATTTTACATTACGTTTAAACTATCCTTTAGTTTTCACTGTATTTCTGCATTGTATTCGTACAACTTTGCCATGCTTTTCTCATGGTTATATTATGCACTTACCATAGTTTACCCTGGTATCCATTTTTTTATATACTTTACCATATCTCACTGTGCTTTACAATGCTTACCTATGATTTACCATGCTTTCACTGTGCTTTATTACACTTTGCAATGCTTTTACAATGGGAAACTTTTATAAGGGATCATTTGTGTATGAGTCATTTATGAGCTAATTACTCTTCACGTTTATTAATGCCTTAGATATCATCTCTCATGTGAAACATGTATGCTGTAAAATATGGTGATTATTTATAATGTGTTTTTTCCCCCACTGATAATGGTAAATAGTTAATGGTACAACCTTTTGACAGTAATTTACTGTAACAGTTTTGTATACTGAAATGCTGATCTAAATAATATAATTATATAATATTACAATTTAACTATCAAAGAATAATTGTTTTAAAGTGGTTTACAGTCTGATTATGACTATGTTTTTAATATTATTAAACTACATTGTGTTTGTTATTGGAGCTATAAGTATAACAAAGACATTTTTTAAAGATTTTGATAATTTATTAAATATATATTCTCCCTTTCTTACTTATTTAACAGACAACTGAAGTGGATCCACAGATCATGTAAACAGAAATAAAGTGACAGAACTGAAGAAAACGTTTTGCTATCAATCTATTTTGCTATAAACAATATTTGTATACCTTGGTACTATTTCACAAGTGTTAAACATCTAATTATACTTACTTTCAATTTATAGTCTGTGTAACAGACACTTCTCAGGGCTTATTTTCAAATAAATATTGTTAAACAGTTTTTGTTCAGGTTCAGATATTCATATACCAGTATATATTTTTTAATTCAGGGACCATAACTCAAAGAGGTTGTCAATAAACTATAGCACTAATATGATTTACCTTTTACAATTAAGGTCCTAATGAATCTTAACACAAGAAATGGTCTATCAGCTAACATAGTAGCAAGTTCATGGCATATCCACCACATATAGAAGTGTGCTGCATGGTGCCATAGAACAAGGACAATATGTGGTGGTGTAAAACAATGCTGTAGTTTTTTTAATTAATCCACCCATTAAAGATCTTAGAAAGTGAATGTTGTTTGAACCAATGGCCTAGTAATGCTGCAGGATTTATGAGGAAGGACTCTGCATTTTAAATCCACAGTTAATCCCTGATAATGGTAAATTGCTTAAACGAGACTAAAATTAAGCGATAAATGACTATTTGAATATTTTGACTATTTGAATTAGAAAACAAATGAAAAAATACTTTATTAGATGTGATTTTATTAGTTGTTGACAATGTCAATAGTTAAATCTAAAATTAAATCAATAAATTCAATTTTACTGATTTGTTTTGGATCTTTGCTACAACAGGTTGGTTTTAAAATGTGTGCATACAATGTGTATTAGTTTAGTAGGACAGCACATAAATTTGATGTAGATATGATTTCAAAAAGCACATTGTGTAC
Source organism: Acipenser oxyrinchus oxyrinchus (assembly GCA_030684275.1). NCBI lineage: Eukaryota > Metazoa > Chordata > Actinopteri > Acipenseriformes > Acipenseridae > Acipenser > Acipenser oxyrinchus. The sequence goes on from CM060257.1 coordinate 12,239,648, forward strand.
TTGCATGCACATATGAAAGTTGCCTTATTGTACATGTTGTGATGTTTGTATGGTTCATAATATTTGTTATGGTAGTTTTTTTTACCTCATTTTGTATAAATAAAATACATGGATTTTCAGTTTGTATTGTTTTATTTATCAATGGAAACTTGAATTTGTATAACCCTAAACGGTGAAACTTTGAAACTTATTTTACATTTTTAACAACATTCCATGTAACCAGGAATCTCTTAATTTAGTTATTTTTCTTTGTTGTGCTCCTACTTGTATTCTTTTCATTTGGGAACTCACACTCATAAAGTTTCTAATCTTCAATGTACAGTATTTATTAATTTCTTAACCCCACTGTTGGGATTAGGCTATTCAAAAAAAAAAAAAAAACAATGGACGATGGACAAGGCAGCAGATACGGTATGAGCAGTTTGATAGGCTTTGCTGCAGATTTCCACATGTTTTATGGATGAATTAAAGGTGATAACCATTGAGGAATGGTCACAAACCTGTCAGGAACCATTAAAACAGCTTTCATTCACACTTGTCATTTTGAATCAGTGGGTGATCTTCCATCCTACTGACAGTGTTCTGGCAGGTGTGCCCACCCCCTGTAAGTAAAGGTTGTCAGGAACAACACAATTGCCATCTATGTTTTAGTTGGTAGAAATTCGATCTCAAGCCAGCCCCAGCCAGCACTGAACCATTCCAATGCTGATGACAAGTTTCAGAAGGTTGCAAGGGGACTGGGGATGGGGACAGGAGCGGGGGATGGGGACAGGGAGCGGGGGACAGGGGACAGGGTTACCTTTTGCCTCCAGCTCCCAAAAAGAAAAAAGTAGCTCAGTGAACAGTGGTTCACATAAAAGAACCCCACACAACTTGGCCTAATAATAGGCATTGATGGGTATAAAGCATACTCACAATGTGGGGCTTGCCACTGCTATCCCTTAACTGGGGTTTATTTGATGTCAGTCTCCTTCCAATATACAGGGTGATTAGAAAGTAAGTTTACCACATCAATGATGAATGGTGCGTTGATGTGGTAAACTTACTTTCTAATCACCCTGAACTAGCACATTTCACAGACAAACAATAAATAAATAAAAATCAATTATGCAAGGCACATAGCTTGTACATTTAAACTAAATATTTTCTTATGTCACAGCTGTTAGTTTGTTTGGGCAATTAGCCAGCATTACATAAACTTACATGCATGGACACTTTGGGAATTGTACAACATGACAATCTAGCCCAGGGTAGCCCTTGTCACTCACAATGGACAGTCATTGGCAGTCATTAAAAACGAAAGGGGTTTTGTCAGTTGATAAACTGGCATTCACTGTTACCAAGAAGTCTAGTTGCAAGAAATCACAGTCTATCAGCTGGGTGGTCATTTCTCTTCATTAGTGGTATTTCTCTATTCAACCTCACATGCATGTAAGAACATGCTACTTTACATAGTTATACTAAAATACAACAATGTAATGAACTTTTGCCGAAAATATGGCACCTGACATGTTTTCCTGGGCTTGAAGATTCTTGTAATACAATATATTTCAATTACGATATCATTATACCCACAGACGCTTAGTAAAACACACACATTGTTGTTTTCTGTCTGTATATTACTAACACATGGTTTGAATATTGCAAAATTGAAAATTCTGCCCAATTCTGATGCGGTTAACTAAATATAAATCGCTCTGGTTGACGTGAGCGGATTATTAACTTTGTCCAAGCCGCTTTCCGTTCAGATGTTACCAGGGTGATGTGCTGACGCTGTGTCAGGAAGCTTGACGAAGAAATCCACCACTTTCAATGCGACTAATATCAAAATAAACAAACGATACTTATCATGGCGACAGTCTTCGATGCTCTGTGGGAAGATAGGGATGTCAGATTTGACATTTCACCGCAGTAAGTATTGTACTAGTTATAGCCAGCAGAACACAGAAACAGTGCATCATTATAATAATCCTCCTAAATGTTTACTCCTCCGCTAAAGAGATTATCATTGCATTATAAGTATGCATGCATCAGTTTGTTCAGTTGGAAGCATAGGCTAGCGCATATTATGGGGATACATTAATCCGGGTTAAAACTTTTCTCTGAAAATTAAATTGTGTTTCCGAAATTCCCTGTCTTTCGTCTCTTACAAATGTCTTGATGTAGACAGTTTGCACATCACGACTAGTACAAGTCTATTTTGGGGCCTGTTTCCTATCCACAGGCAAATGAAAACGAGACCTGGAGAAGTTCTTATAGATTGCCTGGATTCCATTGAAGATACCAAAGGAAATAATGGCGATCGAGGCAAGTTTTCTCAATTGCTGTTATCCTCCGTAGTAAACTGGCTTGAACAGTGAAAGATACCAGTAAAAGTTGCAATTTCAGTTTGCAGGAGCCCCCGGCGTGGCAGTTGAAGAATTCGTTTTTTTATGCCACAAATGTAAAATTTGTAAACTTGGAAGGTAAAAAAAAAAAATGTACAAATAATGTTTTGCAGGCAGACTCCTTGTGACCAATTTGAGAATTATCTGGCATTCATTGTCTTTGCCACGAGTCAACCTGTGTAAGTACTCTATTGTCGTTTCTCTAAAGCAGAGCCGGATCTTACAAATACCTGTTTTTTTATTTTGTTTTTTGTTTTGTTTTGTTTTTTTGTTTGTTTTTAAATAGCTGTAGGAGAAACAGTGTTCTTCCTAGTTAAACATATTCAAACTGTACGTATTAAAGCTTGCCAGATTCTTAGGAGGTTTAAAATGGTTAATCCCCAATTGGTGTCTTGTTATAATAATAACATTTACAGGAAACAACCTTCTTTTTTTCAGCTGTAGGTTACAACTGTGTCATAAATATTACAACAAGGACTGCTAATTCGGTACGTATTACCTGTCTCTAATTTCTTTTTTTCACCATAATCAAAATAAATTAAAATAATAATATTGAGCTTTATGTAGTGATTTTTACTCTCTCTCTCTCTCTCTCTCTCTCTCTCTCTCTCTCTCTCTCTCTCTCTCTCTCTCTCTCTCTATATATATATATATATATATATATATATATATATATATAAAATATATATATATATATTATTTAAAGTAGTCAATAATAAACAGTATGCAAGTCGTTTTTATAAATATGTTTATAAATATGTCTTGTTTTTTTTATATGGATCCAAATGTTGTATTCACTTCTTAAGGCATGCTGTAATAAAACGATTGACATAATATATACATCTGACGTTTTTGGTCTGTTTCTTTAAAAGATGTATTTTCTTATTTCTGTTGCTTCAGAAACTGAGAGGCCAGACTGAAGCACTTTATATCTTGACTAAATGTAATAACACAAGATTTGAATTCATATTTACCAACGTGGTTCCTGGAAGTCCAAGGCTTTTCACATCTGTCATTGCTGTACACAGGTATTGACATACTAATTATTAGAATTACATGTATTCAATAGATTAACCTTGACTTGCTATTTTAATATGTATGTTTTTATTGTAATTGAATCCCAGTCCATTAAGATATTTTTTTTAATGGAGCAAAATCTTAAGTTTATCAGTCTATGTGCTACAGCACAGGCAATATGAGCAGAACCAGAGTAAGAGGGGCTCCTTGGTATCAATTTTCTCTCCACCAGCGGATGGCAGTACAGCATCTGATTTACAGAATATAGTTACTGCTTTGTAGCATGTTTATTTTTCAGTATGTTTTTTTTTTTATTAATAACAAATCACACACATAGTGGTAGAGTACAGTATGTGAATGTATTCAGTTATTATTATTATTATTATTATTATTATTATTATTATTATTATTATTATTATTTGTTTGTTTGTTTGTTTGTTTGTTTGTTTGTTTGTTTATTTTAATTATTTTTTTAGAGCATATGAAACATCTAAAATGTACCGGGACTTGAAACTAAGAGGGGCACTGATTCAGAACAAGCAACTTCGGCTTTTGCCTCAGGAGCAAGTGTATGATAAAATTAATGGAGTTTGGAATCTATCCAGTGACCAGGTAATCATTGATTTGGCACACAATATTTTAAACAGCCCATTACACAACTTACAAGTGTACCATTCTTTAAACCATTGTAACAGTGCACAACATTCAAAGGGGATACTGTAGTATAGCATAGATATACTTCCAATTTAACATACCTGTTGTTTAATTAGGAATCCAAGGATCGGTAAACCGTACTTAATGGATAATAAAATAATACAAATTCTTTGTAATTATATAAATGTATTGTTTAAAATATATATTATTATAAATGTTTACATTAGTATAGGTACTGTATATTACATTGTGCTAAAATGTATGTTTCTGTGTTTTTTTTTTACAGGGTAATTTGGGAACATTCTTTATTACCAATGTACGAATAGTATGGCATGCCAACATGAACGACAGCTTTAATGTCAGCATACCCTACCTACAAATTGTAAGTATCAATAATATTGTGTTCTATATGTACAATGTACATTTTTATTCTAACTTGGACTAACTCAGATTGCTTACTTTCAGTCAAGAGAAAATACAATTCTATGTTACAAGTTTCAGAAACTTCGCTTCCAGTAATGTTTTCTTATTTGTTTTTCCTCCAGCGCTCAATCAAGATCAGGGATTCAAAGTTTGGACTGGCTCTGGTAATAGAAAGTTCCCAGCAGGTAAATATACCTACATTGATATAAGAACTTTTAAACTGACATTTTTAGAAACATGCAATCATTTATTTTAATGGACAGATACTTTACAGAAAGCATTATGACTTGTGATTATATTTTCTCTCCTAGAGTGGAGGATATGTGCTTGGTTTTAAGATAGACCCTCTTGAAAAACTGCAGGATGCTGTGAAAGAAATCAATTCACTGCACAGAGTTTACTCAGCAAGTCCTATCTTTGGAGTGGATTATGAAATGGAAGAAAAGGTCAGTGATTACCACAAGTATATTTGTCAATTGTATTTAAATGCTGACACATTTTATATGAGGAGAAAACACTGAAAAGCAATGGGTTAATACTATTGTACCAGGGTTAATATTACTTGTGTCAAAATACATACTCTCTAAACTGAAATCAGTTTACCTACTGTGTTACACCCTGCCTGTAATGACCTGTCAGAACATCAAAATACAGTATTACTATATGTATCATGAAAATGACAGCTATGCAATTAAATGAAGTGGTTGTAAATACTGGAACTAATCATTGAATTATACACGTTTTTCTTATCACCACATTTTCATTTACAGGAAAAAATTCTTATCGTAGTACTGATTACACAATAGAAAGTTTTTTGCTTGCCAACTAAATGAACAGGATTGTTTACTTCAATGTAATGCGCTCTTGGCTTTTCAGCCTCAGCCACTTGAAGAGCTGACAGTGGAACAGGCTCAGGATGACGTTGAAATAGAGCCTGATGAGCAGACTGATGCTTTTGTGGTGAGTGCCAGCATAGCAAAATGTCACTTTATCCCTGGAGAGCTTTCCAGTCTTTTTCATTCTCTAAATATAGTGTGCAGCTTAAATATTGTACCATAAGCGTCAACAAACAGGTTCTGACGTACTCTGATGATTGCATAAATAACATTATTTCTATTATTAATTACCTATATTCTAATTTATCTGCAGTAAACCATTAAAGAAGCTATGTTTGTTTTACAAAATATTTAATACACAGATTTATTCTGTATCCATCAAGTAATTTCATTTCTATGACTAAGGGTCATACACTGAAATAATTTCATTTTCATTATAAGAGCAGATATCCAGCAAGGTTTACAGAAAGGTATATCGTATTTGAAGTTAAACATGTTACTGTTTGGAAAATAATGTGCTTTTAAAAAACTGAAAACACAAACTTAAAGATCACCTGTTATAGGAGAGCATCTGTCGAATAGACCATTTGTCTTCAAAACCGATTTTAGCTAATTTCATGCTGTTGAATAATCATGTCAACACTTATTGTTGATTGTTATAGCTGCTGTTATATTTTCTATAAATTATTATTATTTATGTATTTATTTTTCAATTACAGGCTTACTTTGCTGATGGCAGCAAGGTAGGTATATATATATATATATATATATATATATATATATATATATATATATATATATATATATATATATATATATATATATATACTAGATACATTTTCATCTTTTCCCAGGTAAAAAAACAATCACACTTTTTTTGTTTATTTGTTTGTTTTAAAAGCAACAAGATCGCGAGCCTGTGTTTTCGGAAGAACTGGGACTTGCAATAGAAAAACTGAAAGATGGCTTTACTCTTCAGGGTCTCTGGGAAGTCGTGGGTTAATCTTTAAGTGAAGTCACTGGTGTTGGAAGAAATATGGTTTTGGCATTTAGTTATTTTATTTTGTAATTATTTATGAATCTGCTGTAGATGTAAGATACTGTACATATTCCTGTTAAGATGCATGCTTTTATGTGTTAAATTAGTACATTTTAGATCCTGTATGTAATACTACATGATAACTGTTTGTGTTAGCAAAATTGTGTCCTTTTATGTATAATCATTTAAAACCTGGTTACATTTTCAAAAGTTATTTATGTGTATATTTGTAACAACTTTTGTAGGATGAAATGAGAATCTAATTTTAAAAGAAAATCAGCATTGAGCAAAACAAATGGTATCATACTTATGACATGACACTGATAAGCATGTATAAAGCACTTGAAGGGTACAGAGTTATTGATTCTTTAACAGCTTGAAGAATAATGATGCTGCAGCTATTTACATATCAACCAGAATTGTGCTACTGTTCTAAAAATGGTTAAATAAATGTTGCAGCTGTTGTTTTAGCAGCTGTTCCTCCAATTCACCAGGATGCCACCCCTTACATAGAAACAAGCTGCTAAATGTAATAACACTGAATGTACCTCCTTAAATTAAAATTCATTGTCATATGAATTCAACCTTTGATAGGTGAGTGATATAATGCTCCAAGAAAGTTTCTCTAATCTGCAGTCATCATGTTTTTATTTTTAAACTAATGGTCACATAAGTAAGCACACACTACACAGCTATGTCAGTCACCGTCATTCTCAACCGATTTGAACTGTAAATCATTTTGAGAGTTGTTATTATTATGGATGTTTCATACAACAATTAGTGGTTTAATATCAGCAAACCCTTTATAATCCCGAACAACAAGGCACTAAAATTTGGAATGAAACATCATTTTTAAACTTCTGAGGCTTGTATGTATTTATATGAGCTGTGATGCAAAATACACTAACATTCCAAGATGGTTTTATCTTGCAGGCCTTGACATTTTATTTAATTTTGTTTTTTGTTGATGACTGATGTATCTTTTTAAACACATTTAAAATAAAACACAAGTACACTTCCAGGGGCTATCCCTCACACACAAAAAGCACTTGACATGAATCAGGATTAATTTATTCACAAAAAAGAGTATATATTATTTGTTGTTGTGATAATGCAGTTTTAACCTTTTTGAGTCAAACTCTTGATTGCAGCTAGACTGTCTGAACTGCTTTATATCTATTCCCAAAGTGACCAAAGGCCACAGTTGCTGCTTTCACTCTGTGACAGCTGCTGGAGTGGAACTCCTTTCCAATTTGGCTAACCTGAATTCCAGCATGCTGGGGTGTGAATCTATATTTAGAAAGGTTGGATTAAATTGCAGGGGCTTCAGTCTAAGCACTGCACATTGATCTGCCTTTTTCCAGACAGACCTGTGAGCCGAGAACAGCTACGGCCGCTTTCTCCTTCCAAAGCCCACTTTGTCCACTGAATGGAACCCTCAAAGACCATGATAGAAGAACCGCGTCTATACCAGAGTACGCTTCTACAAGATGGGCTTAAGGAACTCCTTGATGAGAACAAGTTTGTTGATTGCACACTCAAAGTTGGAGATAGAAGCTTACCCTGCCACAGACTCATCATGGCAGCGTGCAGCCCCTATTTTCGGGAGCTTTTTTTTTCAGAAGAAGGTAAAGAGAATATAAAGGAGGTTGTCCTTGAAGATGTGGATGCCAAAGTAATGGATGTGATCATTAAGTATCTGTATTCAGCAGAAATAGATCTCACTGATGAAAATGTACAGGAAATCTTTGCTGTGGCTAGCCGCTTCCAGATTCCCTCAGTGTTCACTGTATGTGTAAGTTACTTGCAGAAAAGGCTTGCCCCTAACAACTGCCTGGCCATTTTCAGGTTAGGTCTTCTCCTGGACTGCCCAAGATTGGCGTTGACAGCACGGAATTTTATTTCTGACCGTTTTGAGACAATATCAAAACAAGAGGACTTCATTGAGCTTGCGTCGCATGAACTTATGACCATTATTGCAAACGACTCCTTAAATGTGGAGAAGGAAGAAATTGTGTTTGAAGCAGTCATGAAGTGGGCTAAACATGACAAACAGAACAGAGTTAAGAGTCTAAGTGAAGCTTTTGAGTGCATCCGCTTCCGCCTAATGCCAGAGAAATACTTTAAAGAGCATGTTGAAAAGGATGATCTTATCAAGGCCAACCCTGACCTTCTTAAAACAGTCCAAGTCATTAAAAATGCCTTTGCTGGAAAGCTTCCTGAGACTGGCAAAAAGAAAGATGAATCTGGAGAGGGTGTTGTGAACGGCGATGTAGGAGATGAAGATCTGCTGCCTGGTTACCTGAATGACATTCCTCGATATGGCATGTTTGTCAAAGACTTTGTTCTGATGATCAGTGACACAGCAGCAGTGGCATATGATCCAAATGCTAATGAATGCTATCTGGCAGCCATGACTGAACAAATCCCCAGGAACCATGTCAGCATGATCTCCAAAAAGAACCAAGTATATGTTATTGGAGGGTTATTTGTGGATGAAGAAAATGAAAAAATCCCTCTGCAGTCCTATTTCTACCAGGTAAAAAAAACAAATTAAACTAACCATTTAACATGCAATGCAAATGCAGGATATTTGATGGAAAGTGGATGAATATTAATTACCAAAGAGAGATTGGGTTCTTAAATTACAGAATATAATAAAGAAATAAATCCCAATCTGTAATTGATCGCCAGACCACAGGTGGTATCAATTATACATACTCAAAATGGTTTAATGCATTCATAGAAATAATATTAAAATAGAGATGTCACTGGCAACGGTCAATGTGTCTCTCCTAGTCATGTTGCATGCCTTCATCTGTCTGAGGGAACTTATTTTCTATATTTAAATAATAGAACACATTGTATTATATAAAACAAATTAAATAAAGCACTTCAAAAATTCTTCAGTTCTTTCTCGAAGTTAGAATACAATGTTCCTGTCAATACAGTAAGAAATAACAGTCTAGGATATTACAGGCTCACTCAGTACTTACACTGTATTGTGTTTCAGCTTGAGAGTCTTACTGGTGAATGGATTGCCCTCCCCCCACTTCCTTCTCCAAGATGTCTATTTGGGATGGGTGAAAATGATAACCTCATATATGCAGTTGGCGGCAAAGATCTCCAGACTGAAGAAGCTCTTGATTCAGTGCTGTGCTTTGATCCAGAGTAAGTTTACCCATCATTAAAATATGAGTGTGGTGAGTCACAGAGCTACAAGGTTTAATATATTTGGTTGCAGTAAGAAAAGTCTCTCAACTCTGTGATAATGAAGCTAGAAAAGTCTGTATCAATTGCCCTTATAATGGTGAAAATATGTGTGAATTATAGTCGAGCACCTTTCTGACCGGCTTGATAAAAGGACTTTAAAACTGCTGTTCCCTTTTATTTTGGAGACAATATAAGGACCGTTTTAGTCAGTCCCTCTGGTGGCAGAAGATGGATCTCACACATGGTTTGATTTACTTTACATTTATTTATTTATTTTATTTTAGGTCACTCAAATGGAGTGAAAGCAAAAAGTTGCCAACAAAGGTCCATGGTCACTCCGTGGTTTCACACAATGGCTTGGTATACTCTATTGGAGGAAAGACTGATGACAAGTAAGTTTATGGAGATTGTAGATATAATGGGGTTTCCTCAGCTGTCATAGCTAACATTCTGGAAATTGGTGTTAAATAACACACACGCAACATTTGTTTTAGGTTTTGCACAGCCAGTATTTAATACAGTAGAACATCACAATGAAGTAAATATTCTGTTGTATTATGACCTACAATATGTTTATATAGAGAGAAAGTGTTACTTTAAAAATAGAAATAATGCAACATTCATTTATTTTTCCCTAGAAAAACCATCAACAAGTTGTTGGTTTACAATTGCAAGAAGTCTGATTGGAAGGAGCTGGCTCCCATGAAATCAGCCCGTGCCATGTTTGGAGCTGCGGTTCACAATGGCAAAATCATTGTGGTTGGAGGTGTGAACGAAGAGGGCCTAACTGCTGCTTCTGAAGTTTATGACATCGCCACTAACAAGTAAGGGATTTACAGCCTTTTCACTACCTCTATTTTTTTTAGCTAGAAGCCATATTGTAAAGAAACATACAGTATAGTATCTCTGTACCAACCTTATTCAGAAAATTATTAGTTTAAAAAGTGTTTCTAGTCAACATTTTAAAAAGAGAACATAATGAATAATGCCTTAAATGTTAAAACAAATGCAGAGATATTTTTATGCATACTTCAGAAATTAAACTGTGTACATAATAACTGACATGCTTTGCAGGTGGGAGGCAACAACAGAATTTCCACAGGAGAGAAGCTCCATTAATGTCATTAGCAGTGGTGGATCACTGTATGCCATTGGAGGACTTGCCATGGTTCAGCTTGAAAACAAAGAATTTGCACCATCAGAAGTTCCTGATGTTTGGAAGTAAGTTTGCATTTCCTTAAACTCTTACTTGAGAGGTTGTTTTTGTCAGAATATATTTGAACTGTGTCAGCAAAACTGTCTACTGGCAATTTGCATTTGTTTTACCCTGCATCTGAAACAGCCAGCTCATCATGATACTGTGTATGTGCAAACAGCTAAACAAACTTCACATATATAACAGTCATTTGCTGTCTTTAATACAGTATGTACCTTTATTTTTTTAGAGTATGTTTGGGAGATGGCCTTGAAAGTTTCTTTAATCTTACTCATACTTCTGAAAAGGCAGACAACCCACTCTTTATTGCATCCATTTGCAGCACGTGTCTTCCGTAACTGGGCAGAACTTGCAAGTTTAAAATCAATAATTTGGTACTTCCAGAACAAAAGCCAGCAGTACAAGACTATCACAATAACCACCACCTCCTGGTACCTGTTTAGGTTTAGGTTTGCTGATGATTATTATCATCAGCAAACCTAAACAGCTACCAGCAGGTGGTGGTTATTGTGATAGTAACCCTTCAATATGTTTATTTGTCTATGACCAACACATTTTTCCTTTTCACCTCAGGTTTGAAGAGGACAAGAAAGAATGGGCTGGCATTCTGAGAGAGCTCCCCTATGCCTCTGGAGCCTCCTGCCTCTCAACACGCCTCAATATGTTCAAACTCACCAAATTATAAGATTCTTCTGATATTTTAAATTACAATGTAATGATAACGCAGTGTTTTAAAAACTAAGTATTTGCAAAAGGATTTTGTTCACACTAGAATTATTTCTGTACTAGTGTTTTCTGTACTAATTTAGTTTCCAAACTCTTCTCTAGACATTCATCTTGGTGTTTGTGCTGTGTGAGATAATCTCTAGGTTTTAAAAGGAACATCCTTGCTGACACATAATTTTTTAACTGTAAAAGAAGCATCGGTTTAGAAATTAAATAAATGAAATGAACAAACAATTACATTAAATGGTTTTGAAATGTTCAATTTATTACACTTAGCCTGACGTCCTTTGATTATCTAACTTATCGAATACTCCGGTTGTATTGCATGTTGAATTTAGTTTTTTCAGTTAATTCACATTTTATACATTCATTTTTGTCAAATGTAAAAAATCAAATACTGTTCTGCAAAATGTCAAACAGCCTACTTGTAAATAACAACAGTATTGGGTACCATTCTAAAAAGCAGCACTGCATCATCCTATGATCTGTTTTTTTGTAAAAGAATATACAAAAGAATATTGGAGCACAATGCAATTGGCCGCATATATATTTATTTTGCAATAGGCTGACATGGTTATCTAATATAAATATTAAATAGTTATTTATAATGAAACTTTTCTTTTGATGCCATTCACTTTACGAATGATCTGTAAATAGCTTCTTTCGTAGGTATTCCTTCCATGCATCCTGTGTTGAGAGTTCCATTGAGTTCCATTCAAAGTGAGGAATCTGTTGAAACAAAATCATAATTTCCTATAATGTGAGAAAATCATGTAGTGCACAGTATTTCAATTAAAACCAATCATTATGAATATGATGTTATTTCTGATTACACAGAAACCTTATTTGTCTAAAATGTGGAATACTTTTAAATCTATAATTCTTAACGTTTGTAAAGTAGTCATTGCACTTCAATACACCTACAACAAATGTTAAATACTGGAACAGAGTTGACTTTTTTCTCCAAATTATGCTGTATTTTTCTGCAGATGTGAAGCTTGATTTGAGTAATTTCTTGTAACCATCTGATTGATTTAGGTCTATACATATTTTGTTTTCCATCTATTGTACTTTTTATATAAACAGAATACTCAAACTTACAAAATGCTGGCCATTAACAACTCATTCGTGACAGAATTACACTACATGTAAATATATATATATATATATATATATATATATATATACACACACACACACACACACACACACACATATACAGGTAGTAAACAAAAAAATGGAAACACCTGGGTAAATGAGGGACACCAAGTATATTGGAAGCAAGGGCTTCCACGTTAATTAAGCAAATAACATCCCAGCATGCTTAGGGTCATGAATAAAAATGATGGACAGGCCTGGTTGCCTATAATTATGGTTAGCATGGCCACAAGAGGAGACCTCAGTGACTTTGAAAGAGGGGTGACTGTTAGGGCGCGTTTGGCAGGAGCTTCAGTGACCAAGACAGCTCAACTTGCTGATGTTTCACGAGCAACGGTGTCTAAGGTGATGTCGGCATGGAACTCCGTGGGAAAGACATCATCAGCAAAGGGCAACAGTGGGCGGAAGCGCATACTCCAGGATCGTGATATCTGTGCATTAATTTGAAGTGCAAAGCAAAACAGGCGAGCAACTGCAGATCAATTGACTGCAAATTTCAACCTGGGGCACGAGCAGCCAGTTTCATCAAAAACGGTCCGCCGAAAACTCCACAGAGCGGATACCATAGTGGCCCAACGTCCTATTAAGTGACTTTACATTGGTGTTTCCATTTTTTTGTCCACTACCTGTATGTGTATAATTACACAAACACATACTTGAACTACATGATAGCCCAGAATCTCCAGGTGTCTCTTTCTCATCATGGCTTCTCCTTTAATGTGATGGGAGTTTTTACAGAAAGATTTGGAATCAAGGAATTCCACAGCAACCCTGGAGATAAAAAATATAAAACACGAATAAAAATGCTATACTGACTCACCTCTGCACAACAATACTAATGTCCTAAATGGAAATGGATATTTGTCTATCTTCCAAAGTTGCTTCGGTTCAATTTACTTTTGGAACTATGCACTTTAAAATGGTGAAAAACTAATGCTAGAAAACGTGAGGTTTTACAAATTTATGCCAATGTTGTTTTAGTCAATATGGAAAGCTAAGCTGTTTGTTGTGAGCATACACATGCCATGGATGCTCACAAAAAAAAAAAAACCTACATAAATAAACTAAAGACTGGGATCTCACGCTCTGCACCAGGGGCAGTTCTCTTCTTTCTTTAACTGGGTGTCTGTTCCCCACTGCACCTTCCTCCCTCGCTTATCAGAAGGGGGCTTTGCTCCACATATGGAAGAGGGGTTTTGTTTTTATCAAGAACACATTCAAAATCTGTTGGAACAGGTTAATATGTTTTGCGAGCTTGCAGAATAAATTACCATGTACATTTATAAATAAGGAAAGAAAAAGCAGTTACTTCTGTATTGCAGACAGCTCCTAATGCCAAAATACATTTGTGGCACCACACAAACAATATCATTTCAAGACTAACATTGGCTGGGTTTACATGCACGTGAAAATCGATTTTACAGTCTTGACTGTGACATTGTCACACGAATACTTCGTGAAACAGCACGACTTTAAGGGCAGGGTCAATCGCTTTCTCACTATACAAATAGCTGTAAAAACCCATGTAAACCGGAGCAGGAAACGTGCTTGTGTCTCACGAGATTTCAGCAGTCAAGATCCTATTTAACTGGTGGAATCTCACGTTATTCCTCAGCAAAGCCATACCAAACCACACACACACACACGCACGCATACACGCACGCACGCACGCACAGACAAGAAAGAACCCAAAAGATGCTGCAAATGTAAACCTCTCGTATAGCCTGTTATTAATGTTTGTATAAATGCATGTTGTTAAGCACAACTAACCAAACTTTTAGCCTCTTAATAATAATAATAATAATAATAATAATAGAAGTGGTAGTAGTAGTAGTATTAGTAGTCGTAGTAGTCGTATTTTCTTTCTATAATTCTTTTAAGATGTCCCAGGAACAACAGAGCTGTATTGTAGTGTGTCCCCCTGCGTGTTCCCATTTTCCACATACATTTATAGACTACTTTAATTAAATAAAACTTTTAGATGGTACACATATCTATTTTTTAAGTAGCAAAACTTGTACTTAATAGAAGTTTTATTTTATATACTTTTTGTGTGTGTGTGTGTTGAAAAGGTACAAGACACAAACAAGTAATGCGTGATAATTTTGGAATGTGTGCGCGACAACAAGTTAATTATTTTCTCTTGTTAATTTTTTTACATCTTCATGGAAACGCATGACGCTCTCCTCACGATATTCAGTCATTCTTTTCCTAATTACTAGGCAGACACATTTAAATATCCCCTCCCCTAAATTACTATGAATTGAGTAATCTGCATTGGTACAGCTGACTTTTCAGAACAGCATAGCAATGCATTTCCTGAAAAGTATAGAAAAAACACTGTGAGGAAAACTGTCATGACTTGTCCATGTAGCATGCGTCACAGTTACAGAAGAATTATGATGAAGAAATGAATCTAAAAATATAATTTATCAAGTAAAATGCATCGTGCATAGCAGAAGCTGCATAATTAAAACAAAAACAAAAACACAACATCCATGGAAAAAGTCATAGCAGACAGTAAGCTTATTCTTTAAACTAATGAAGCACATAAATGCCCTGATCAGTCTGTTAACGCAAATTAAAAGTGCTTCTCTACAACGTACCTACTGCATAGAAATAAGGCGTGAGCAGAGAGACTTTGGCATAGTTAATCCCTCCCAGAATCTCCCCCAGCATTTTATGAATTTGCTGCTGGACTGCACTTGCATTACCATTGCCTGAAAAAGAAGGAAAACACTTGAACATTCAGCTACCATCATAGCACACTGTTATAAGAAAGAACAGCATTTAAGAACATAACAAAGATGTCACAGCCTTCCAGGATTTATATAGCATTCAAAAATACAAAGCAAAGGTAACCAACACCTCAAAGGAGGGGGGGTTGGATTGCTGTACTGATGGATTATAAAGATTAAGATTAATGACACCTTCACAGTAACTGTTTTGCACAAATCCTGAACTATCTAATGTTACCTTAGGCAAGATAGTTCATCTATGCAGTAAAACTAAAATAACCTAAAATGACAGGGCTAATCAGGTTCTGGGGGGCTTCTAAAGGCTCTTACTAAACGTTATGTATCATTACTTTGTACTTCCCCAACCCTAGCACTGACCATAATTGGAGATACCTGTAATCATTCCGTATTTCTTATTTGTTATCGCACTGTGTGAGTGTATTAAATCTACTCAAACAATCAGATTTTTATTCTTACCTTTCCTTTGCAGCTGCTGGCAGAATCTGTCATGGAACCAAGGCACCTGAAATTCTGGGCATTCTAGGCAGACGGCTCTATTTAGCTCCATCAGCCGTAATCTGATTCGCATGTTCAAGGCATCAGGAAGAGCTATCATTGAAAAATTCAGACAATTTATTAAATGGGTAGAGGGTTTTGTAAGCTGAGCTGTGCCTGCCAACTGAATTGTGTTCATTCAAAAAGTATTGTCTGTTTTATTTTACTGCGCCGTCTACTTACTTTCAAGCTGAGCATCCAGCTTAGATAGGAAATCCACGTTGAAAATGGTTCTTATTAATTCCTCTGGGAAACAGTCTGCAACAGCCAGAGAGTATGCCAGCAGCACCAACAGGTGGGGATCAAATGAACCTAAGATAACAGAACATTATGTTCAGTGTTTTGTCTTTGTGTCGATAGCAAAAATTGAACTGTATTTTCCAAACACTTCTGATAATGGATGTTCAGACACAAACTAATCATTCATTTGTGTAATGGGGGGGGGGGATGCTAGAGCAACATTTCCAATTACACTCCTCTCAAACACAGTAGAGAACTGGAACACAGCTCACAGCTCACTGTGCCTGCTGGGATATGCTGTAGGCCTACTGATTCATCATATCTGTCTGATATTGTGTTTGTACTACTCTCCCTTCTGTTCTAGTATCCACTGCACCCACAGCTTACTTAAATGAGGTTTGAAGCGTTGAATACAGGTCTCGAAAAACTCATCACCCTGGGGTGGATCATAGTCCAGCACAGCGAAGGGCAGGAGTGTGGCGTACGTTGCTGAATAATGAATCTGATGAAAGAGACAGAATGTTAAAGAGCACAAAATGCACCCTTCATGAGCACAAATATACCAACAATATGTTGCAAGGAATGAAGAGACAATTTCAAACCTTATCAATGTGTCCAAGCGTCACACTGGCGATTTTGTCGAGCAGCGGGGTACAGAGATGGTTGGTTCTTGTTAAGAAAAGGGCAAGCTCAGGCACATTAGTCCACGTCACCTGATCTATTAACCTATTAAAGGTGACTATCGTTTCCTCGAGAAGCATCTCTTCAAACCACTCTCCGGAGGTGTACTTGAGCTCCTCCAAGAGCAGGTCCAGACTGTCGGCTTTCTGCAGCCTGTCCAGGCCACATCTGTTCAGCTTCTGCAGCAGTTTCACATAAACGCTAGAGGTGGTGTGCCGATAGGAGGGGTCGTTCCGAACCCACTTGGCAATGGCCACGGCAAAAGCGTTTAAATCGCTCAGGTTACACTGTGGCAAGACAGCGTCTACTCGGGAGGTCACCACCTCATCTACCGAGGGAGGGAAGCATGGAGGACCGGGTCAACATGGTCACCTCGTAAGGTACAACACTGACCTGCAAGTACCTGGAATACAAAACAACAGTGGATCTTAGAATAGATACAAAAGTGAACCTGATACAACTTTTCATTTTATTTAGGGAAAACAGTACATTAGAACTGCAAAAATGTTGCTTGTTCTATAGCATGTATAATCTGTATCGGAATAAGGTGCCACATGGTTTCAGTGGCTTGCCGCAGGAAGACCACCATCTTTATTATGGGTTTCAAGGATGGAAATAAGACTCCCATTGCATAGCAATTTGATCCATTCTAGATTTTATTTTGAGGCTAATTAGACACAGTGTATAGGTTACAAACCCCGGTGTGTATAAATGTTCCCACAGTAAAGCATGGAATGGATCAAAGTGCTATGCAATGGGAGTCTTATTTCCATCAGGCGTTTTCAATACCTTACATGGTTAGGTGTTACTCAGTGCTGAGTTCTTTGCAATCCAACCATCATGTTTCGGGGGTGTAATGAACATTTAAGGGAACAGCAGAAGGGATGCAACCGATTTTCTAGTTTTATCCATAAAAATCCAAATATCTGCTGCTATATGAGAAAACACATCATTTACCTCACCAGCAAACTTCTCAGCTTTGTGAACAGCTCTGGGTTCTGACAGTGAAGCAGTATCAAGGCTTGGGTCAATCTTGCTATCTCCACAGGTTTATATGCATTTAAATTCTTGTAGAAAAATGCTGCAACTCTATAATGAAAACAATATATTATGCACTATAAAAAGAACAAAAACAGCAATTTTATTGTAATCCAAAAATATCTGACTTAGTTGGTAATTATGGGGGGGGGGGGGGGTTGGGGGTAGAGACAGGCAGTTGCAGATGCTACCCTATGTAGAAGTTGAATTATTTAACCCCTGAAGGAAGATGACCACATAACTCAAGCTTGTTCAAAATGCAGCTGCCAGGGTGCTAAGTAGAACAAAGAACCAAGAAAAGAGAGCACATAACTCCAGTATTGGCTGCACTTCACTGGCTTCCAGTATGTTTTAGAATAGATTTTAAGGTCTTACTGCTGACTTACAAGGGACCTGTCCATGCTCTAAGGTCAGCTGACTCCAGTCTTTTGCTTGTTCCAAAGAATAAGACCAAGAGAAAGGGTCAAAGTGCTTTTAGCTATAACACACCAAGATTGTGGAATAGATTACCATCCGACATCTGAGAAGCAGAGTCACTTAATGTTTTTAAGTCAAGGTTAAAAACTCATTTTTTTAGATTAGCTTTTGAATCCTAATTTTATGTATCAATCTATTATTATTTTAAACTTGTTCACTGTATTTCTGTTTTTAAACTGAGTTGTTTTTGAAGCTATTGCTTACTTTTTATTAATATTACCAATTTTGCTGTAAAAATTGTGTTTTTTATTCTGTATTTTGTTGTTTTTTATTGTATTGTAAAGCACTTTGAGACACTTTGTGTGAAAGGTGCTATATAAATAAATAAAACTTTAAAAAATGTTAAACTTTAAGTGATGAGTAGCATCATTCATCCAGTACCGACATATTCTGTTTTACAGGAGAAATAATAAGAACCAAGTCCCACTATAGTAACCTTGAAGTACCAAGGAACAAGCTCAGTTCAGGAGATTCTGCAAAACTATTTTTGCAATTGCTTATATATCAATAACTAAGACATTTAACAGTAAGTTATACAATATAAATATGCAGGTATTTCAAGAAATCACAAGAAAAAGGAGGACTAGTAATAGCTTAATAAAAGTAAAAAAATAAAAAATAAATAAAGCATTAGTTAGGACTTGACCAATTCTACAGGATCCTGGGAAGCTATTTTGAAACGTGTTAAGTCTAGACATACACATTTAAAACATGCACAAGCCCAATATCCCATTGCAAAGCTGCTTTAATAATATAATGCTTTTACTTGTTAATTAGCTGTGGGTTTCTGCATTCCATTTCCTCCATGGTCTCTACTACTGCTAGAGCCTGCTGACAATTTAGCTCCTCAACCAGTAATAATGCAGCACTTTCCAGTCTGAAAAAAAAAAAAATGTTTAGCCCAGGCAATGGTATACATATAATTCATCTTTTCACAGTAACAAGTTGGTTTCTGAATCCTCTGGTAAGGTGTAGTTGTGGGAGTCAGTAACCAACATTTTGGGCATGTTAAGGCAACAAAAATAAAAACTTAAAGCACGCTATGGGCTCTTTTCAAATAAACGATTGATCAAGAAATGTTATTTAAGAGTACTGTGTTTGTAAATACTGTAGCGATTTTGTTCCCGCAGGCAGACGCATCACACAGGGCGAGGCAATCCACACACAGGCGGAGGGTGGGCGTGAACCCGGGACCTCTCGCACTAAAGCATAGCGCTGATACCGCTGTACAAAAGAGCCGGCTCCTTTGCAAGGAGCGTATATCGTGCTTATGTCTTTGTGTGTGATTACGTCACCTACCAGCCCTACTGCTGCCTTCCCCGTGCGCTACAATACTTTCAGCACAAGAAAAAACAAAAACAAAACAAAAAAAACTTCTTTCCCCCCTTTTAATATTTATACTGTACCGTTCCCTGGTCTCCTGTGCAGCCATAGGCCCAAGTGCAGCGAAGAGTTTGGTAAAACTAACAGGATCAGTGCAGGTGTCGATAAGCTCAGTCAGCCTCTGTTTAGCAGCCAGTCGAAAGTCACAGTTATTGAATTGGAGAGACTGATAGAGGCCGAGGATAATGCTAAAATTTTCTGCGTCCAGATCTTTCAGATTGAGAAGAAAGACCCTGTTGCATTTTTCCAGCAAGGGCCTGTAACTGTACTTGACGTTACGGAGGAACTGGATGACTCTCCGGGTGTTATTGAAGCGGGATTGATCCATGGTGTCTAGGAGGGACTCAGCCTTTTCTATCAATCTGTCCCGGAGCCGCGGAGAGGCAAGCGGTGACACACTTATCATCAGTGTGGAAAGGACTCTGCACAGACATACACAACACATTACAGAGATTTACATACAGTAATGGTTTGCTTTTATTACAGACAAATAAATCACTGCTAGAGGTTTAAAATAAGCTCACATTGGAGCATATCTGCCTTGTCCATGAACTGAAAGCAGAACCTTACATTGTTTTCAGAAAAATAAGATAACTACTAGCCTCAATAAGAATACCCGACCCAAATATGTATATTAACCAAATGACTCCTAGTAGATTCACCTTATGGCTTTTGAAATTGAGGCTTTTCCCTGGTGACAAGCAACATCAAACCAAGTCAACCACTTCACTTTTGTTAACTCGTGAATAAATTCAGGCTGTCAAAGTGAGTGTGCTAGTTTTATTCTAGCCAATATGAGTTTCAGCATCTTTACAGCAGGCATTTGATCAGAGTAAAGAAAATATGTGGCTATTGGAAGCTATACCACTGTCTGTACTAAAAAGCTAAAAGCATGCTGTCTTGATATTTACCTGGCATCCTGCACAGTGTCTAGTTTCTGGCTCACAATATCAGTGATTTTACCCATTAGAGTACTGTGCTGCATGTGCTGGTCATTTATGCATACAGCAAACTTTGAAAGTGTGGACATACTGAATCTGTAAAATGAAAGAAAGGATTTTTTAATGAAAATTGTAGCTGCCAGTTTAAAAAAATTAATACATTATTATTTTGGTATTTGCATGCATTTATTTACTTGAAAGTTAAGCCAAAAACAGTGGACTAGGGCCCTGACTTTACCGTGTGGTAAGGCCCTTCTCCTTGCATTTGGCTGGAGATTTAACTGTGCAAGGAGGGACTAACCAGACATTAAAGCTTTCTCCTTTGGGTCCAATTGTATAATTAGAAAATGGTTTGCTTATGTCAAACAAGACACCCAAATTCATGTCTTGTAGGTTACATTCACGTACTGTACATTCATGGACTGACTAGACCCACAAAACACTGAAACTCAGTAACACCATACAACTACCACCAAACCATTGAACCCGTCAAATTTAACAAACTCAGTTTTGTTAAAAAGTATTTACCTACTTTTCTATTCGTATCCATGCCTCAGTGACCAGCTCTTGAACCAGGGAATCATAAGGTTCCACATGTAACCTTTATTGAAACAAACATTTAGGTATATTACATCAATATTCAACATGTGCCAACAAGTAAATACCAGGAGAGCTATACTATTAATGCAAATGACTATATGAACATCTTAATTTACCGCTAGGAAGGCTTAAATGCTTTAGTTTAGTAAGCAAGTGGCACTAAGTGGTCGAACATGTTTACAGTACAACCTAGAACCATTACGGGCAGCAGTGTGGAGTAGTGGTTAGAGCTCTGGACTCTTGACCGGAGGGTCGTGGGTTCAGTTCCAGATGGGGGACACTGCTGCTGTACCCTTGAGCAAGGTACTTTACCTAGATTGCTCCAGTAAAAACCCAACTGTATAAATGGGTAATTGTATGTAAAAAATAATGTGATATCTGTATAATGTGATATCTTGTAACAATTATAAGTTGCTCTGGATAAGGGTGTCTGCTAAGAAATAAATAATAATAATTAAGCTGTACAGCAACCCTGTTTTTTTTGTTGTTTTTTTTTACCTCAGTGCACTGTAAAGGAGGTCCACTAGAGTGTCGTCATCCAGAAGGTGAATCTTATTTTCAGCCAGCACACGCAAGGTGAGGAACTGTGGGTGAGTTCTTACAAATTCAACTGTCCGCAGCATCTCTGGCTTCTCCTTCTGAAACTGCCACAGCAAGCTCATTGCACAGCCCACGTGCTTCTCCGAGAGTTTGGCTTTGTTCTTTCCCACAACATCAAACACTTGATCTTCACTTGTGCAGGTACCCAGCTGGTCCAGCAGCTGATCACTGCCCGCCGCCCGAGAGTGGAGCAGCCTCCTTGAGGCACGGCACAAACTCCTCAGCCGAAACATTCCAGGAAAAGCGTCAACAGCGCGCTACGTATGCGTATGAATAGAAAACGGATTGTAAAGTCCTCATTATTTAGGCTTTGAGGTTGGAAGGCGGAAGTGTGGCTGTTTCAATCAGACAGCACATAAACCAACAACAATTTAGTCGTACTGGAAGGTATCTGCAAGGAAGAGGAAAAATAAATGTTTGACTGTGATTGGGTGAACAGGCGACTCGTGAAGAAACACAGCCTGCTTTCAAATAACCTGCTCTCTTGTTCTCTCTCTCTCTCTTTCACAATTCCAGGGTAAAAACAAAATGTTGAATTTAATGCTTCACAGCACACAATTTTTTTCGACTGTGTTGTACCACTTTAAAAACTGCCAAACATTCAAATTCATTTAAGTTTTAAATATTATAAAATATATAACGTCCGACAACGGGAGGCTGTCTCTTTTATTTATTTATTTTTATTAGTAGTAGTAGTCGTAGTCGTATTAGTATTATTATTTATTTCTTAGCAGACGTCCTTATCCAGGGCGTCTGCTAAGAAATTTAAATGAACACAGTAGATAGGGGAAAAGGCAATAGGCTATATAAGACTTAGAAGCATTTTAAACATCAGTAGGTCTGAACTACAGTATGGGCATAACTAACTTGCACAACAATGCGATGCTTGGCTAGTAGACAAATGTTTTTTGTTATTAAATTATGCACAATAATGCGTTTACTAAATGATCTAATTTACAATTAACAAAACATAATTACCTTCAGTAGTTCATGACCAGAGAGATCACTTGGTTTAACAGCAGACAGCACAGGCCTGGCTGAGTTTGACTTTCACAGTACTGTGCTGAATTGCGAATGTCTCTGTGTGTGTGCCCGTATCCCACGTGTTTAACTATCCCTTGAAATGTTACAGTCGGAATACAAAAAAAATCTTGTAAATTGCATGTATTTTAACTAATCGGTTAATGTATCAGTTCTGTTACATAGCTTTATTACATTAAGTGTAACCAAAAATGAAATTTCATTCATACTGCAACCTACAACTGTACTGTAAGGAAAGTGTTCAGTTGCGTAAGAAAACGGCCTGTTCACGTAACTGCCATTTAGGGATCCTCTATATTTTGAGTATATTTATATCGCCCGTAACGTTTGAATGCATATACCGATATCTGAACCAATCGGAAATTTCAAAGAAAATAGCTTAAAACATTTAAATTCTATAGACAATGGGTCTCAGGAAAGTGTTTTTTATTAAAGCCATATATAAAAACAAGTTGAAAATTGTTGATAATCCCTTACCTTACGCCCTCGGTTTACCATAGTCCTACTAGTATACACGGATCCCACAAAACATTACCTTAAGGCTTGATTTGTGAGCCAAGTTGTTGCATTAGTAACAGCATTATGTTGTATGTCTACAGCATCTAATCCCAGAAGGATCTTCCCTTTCGTAAAATATATCATTAAAGGACGCGACGCTACCATTCATTAGTCCGCCCCATCTGTTTTCATAATGTTTACAAACGTGTGTCAATATTGTCGTATAATGCTGGCAGTCAACACATTTGAAATGCTACTGTATTACATGTTGTTTGCAGAACCAGAAAAAAAAAAAAAAATCCTGGCAAAACAACACAGGCCTGCAAGCAAGACGGCAGATGCCTAGTTGGGGAGCAATATAGAAAAAGTTAATGTGTTTAATTAATATATCAATATTAGAGCAAAATCTTGAAACAATGTCTGACATTCTGTCATTTTAGGTTGCGCTTATGGTGGACAGATACACCACACTAAAATGTCTTGCTGTCCGGTGCATTCATTTTAAAAAATATCAGTGTAGAAGAGATTCTGCTGTCGTGTTTATGTTAATTAGTCTACTCGTAGTCCACCCCACCTCTAATTTGCTTCCACGGGCAAAGAAATGCGCGCGCCTAAGCACACACATGTACACAAGAAGCATACAGCAGCGCGCTGACTGGTGGATATTTACCCGAAACGCATTGACGTCTCTCTTAGCGCCATCTTTAGAAATTACTGAAGGAGAAACAAATTGAATAATCTTCGTCTTCTTTCTTTCGGCCCTGGAGAACAGCTGGAGGATATCGGTGGCCACAAAACTATCGAGGTAAGTAACAGCAGTAACTACATTCTATACGGGAGGAGGGGTAATTATATATGTATATATATATATATATATATATATATATATATATATATATATATAGCTGTAGATATTTGTTGTAATTGTTTTGCGAGATGACGAGGAGACAGACTTGTCCTGAAAATTAAACCCAAGAGGCGCAGGCCACGATCCGGGGAGTAGTGTGAACACACACCGCAATCGCTGAGTGAGCCCCGGACTCGGTAGATGTAAAGCTCATGCTGGGTCCAAAAAAAAAAATAGAGCCCCAAGGGTCGGGTGCATTTTGAAAATGGATTGAAGAATTAACCACCCAGAAAGCGACTGTGCAAAGATACCTCCATTAGTTGGGGCAAAGGCGCGAGTAAGATTGAGTGAAATGTTTCACTGACTCGTCACAGGAACTACGTACGGTTTGATGCACAATGTTGTCAGGTACATAGTGTTGGTGCCTGTGTCTATGTATTTGTGGTGTTAACATCGCCATCCATATTATAAAAATCTATCTATATATTAAAAAAAAAAAATGACGACTTTTTCGATTATCAAACACATCAAAAAGATGGCTCCGTTATCAAATGGAATGTTCCATCATTTCAGGTTTGGGAGTTTATTATGTACGCCGAGTAACTTGCATATTATTATTTGGTTAAAGCAATGGTTTTGCATTTCGTGAAAAAGACAAACTGCACCAGAAATTAACCAGCATACAGCCCCATAGGCCTGTAGCATTAGATTTCTGTATTCACAATTGGCCACCTCCCCCTCCTTTTAAACCAGTTGGCTTCCACTCACAGAATTATTGTTACCTGTATTTTGAGCAAAGAGGTAAGTGGCTTAGTGAACTGAGAAATATTACAAATTAAATGAAGTTACACACCGTGCCAAAGGTAGCTTTTTAGAGGAGGTGTAACAAGCTTACATCTCCTTTTTCAACAGTTAGACGTTATGTTTAAGCTGTATTCAAGACCAGGAACTGATTTTTCCTTTATTCAAAACTAGCTTATGTTAAAAAATTAAATATAATTTTAAAAAAGAGCCCAAAACACTTAATGTATTTAAATACACGTAT